>NMRB01000908.1:103387-134061 GCA_002633025.1 Notospermus geniculatus | reverse complement strand
GACAGTGGCTTTGGCATACAATAATGACATGAACGATGGACACCCGAACCATGGAGGGGTGTAGGCCTAGGCCTACCTCTCCATGGTTCGGGTGTACAGACTGTATATTACAGTACAGAGGGGATGCATACATACTAAATCTCAGTGTTGTAGACGAACTCCTGTGACTACACCTTGGGACGAGGCTGTCTCAATTTTGACAAACTCCTGTGACTGAATTTGAATTTGAATTTGGTAACCAGGCGGCGGCGCGCAAGTCGGCGGCGTTGTGTGACGTATACACCAAACCTAAATTAGGCCCGCAAATAATAATTTCACGCTCTGCTTACTCAATTCCACGTCTCAAACTTCAGTCTTTACCGTCTTCATCGTTCCCCATGCGTTCCAGCCTCAAACGCGCCTTAGTTGCGAAGCACAGCCCATTTTTAGTCATTCTCGAAAAATTATTTACATAACCATATCACAGCAGTGTTCCACTTTTGACGTCAGATTGCTTCGCAGATTCGCCGCTTCGCGGCGTTCCGGGAACATGGCGTCTAGAAAAGGGTACCTAAGTGATTCTTTGCTCGAGGCACTCCAATATTGTATGCTGTAAAAAACCTATGCTGTGGTACAAATTAAATCATGTATTGCGTATAATTCTGTACACACTCTTGTGTTGTTCCCCACTGCGCAACCTCTGCTCAGTTTTAGGTCCAGGTGATGTGTCTCTATTTTAGATTCCAAAGAGCATGAAGGACTTGAGGCCTCCAAGCCCACAGAAAGAAACGAAAGTCAAGAGTTCAGCAGAGAAAAAGGCACGCAAAGAAAAACAGTCAGGGAAACAAAAGGTGACAAAATTGGAAAAAGATGGGGATGGAAGACAGGTACTTTGCTGTTTCAATTGCATTCATAGATTGAGTAGTTTTTACCCGTATTAATAATCGAGCAAATTCTTGAGTAATCCATGAGTATTATCCATGATTTTTGGACTTCTTTTCTCAGGAAAAGGAATGGAAGAAACAAGCACTGGTAATTGAGAATAAAAGGGAAGATAAATTGATCAAACAACTTGAGAAGGACCTAAAAATGAAGAAAAGGAAGAAAAAGGGAGGAAGCTCATCGCTGCCGAAGGCATTCACCAACGATGGCCTTGATTGTATCCCTGCTGATTGGTTACCATGACTACAGGGGTAAAAAAACTCCCCCGAAGAATGTCAAACCACTGTTCCTTGGACAGAGAGATCAAGTCGGACAGAGAGATCAAGTCAGATATTTATTTGTTTCCTGTGAATTTGTATTACTTTCTTTAACTTTGCTCAGATCTTTTAGACGCAGTTGACCACAACAAATTAAAGGGCGTGTATGACCAAGAGGAAGAATCTGACCTTGACCTTGGCCTTGATAGTGGTTCAGATCAGGATGTATCAATGTCGGATGATGAATCAGAGGGTAGGAACAATTTTCTATCGACATTTACTTCAAACATCCTTGCTGGCATTGTAAGTTTATTAGGGATGAATTAAGGCCAATCTCATTATGAATTCTATGAAATTCCCAAATGCTGTTCAAACTGTTTTTGAAGAGCTTATTATTAAAAATCCATATGCTGTCAACTTTTTTCAGATTCTGCTGATTTGTATGAGGAGTCGCCTACAGATCCTTCTGATTCCAGCAAGGACGAGGACGCTGCAATGTTCATGGAGGTACTTCAAGGTAAAAAGGGTTCGAAGACGAAACAAGTCAGATTCCTTGAGGAAAATTCAGATGATGACAGTGACGATGAAATACACAAAGAAAAGAAGGGTACTGATAAGAAAGTGAAAAAGAAGGAAAAGTCTCCGAAAAATCCCTCAGAAAAAGACAGTAAAAGAACTAGTGATAAGTTCAGTGTAGGTGAAGTTGGAAAGACTCAATTGACTCAGACAGATGTTGGACAAAAATCTAAAAAAGATAAAAAGAAAATGACGAAGTCGGTGAGATTTTCTGTAGAAGAAGGCCAAAGTGATAGTGATAATGATGAACATTCTAAAGATAAATGTGTTGCGAAGGAATCAAATGTAACTCACACTGGTGGAAAAGTTCAAAAAGTACGGTCAAAGTCTCATTCAGAAGAAAGTTCTGAGGATGAGGGGGAAATTTTTGTTGATGAGGGGGGATCTGAAGAGGAACTGGAGATGGGTTCAGAGGATGAAGATTCGGGATCGGAAGATACAGATCCCGAGGATGTTTCAGATGATGAGGATGAACCAAAGCCAAAACTCAGGGAAGATATTTATGGCAGGCTAGTAGATGCGGAGGGGAATGTGTACAAAGAGTCCGAGGTGATAGGTGGCAGTGGTGCGTACGTACCTCCAGCAAAGAGATTGGCAATGTCACAGGGATCTGAGAAGAAGAAAATTGAGTTGGAGAGGCTGAAAAAACAGCTGAAGGGATTAGTTAACAGGTGTGTATTTTGTCACTCCTTTAACTTTAAAACTGTTTGATTTACAGAGCATGTGATCAAATAATCGTACATGTATACATGTACCGGTATAGGACCTCTACCTGCATACAAAATTTCAGCTCAGTCTGTTGTCAAATAGACAGCTGAGCTGTCAGTTATTTTAGTGCGGTATCTACATTTCTCTGTCAACAGGTACACACAATGACCCTGGCCATTTCATTTAATTCATAAGATCATGTTTTTCTTCTCAGGGTGAGCGAGTCCAACATGCAGGGTATCTGTGGTCAGATCGGCCAACTCTACCTCCACCACAGCCGAGCCGACACGAACGAATGCCTAGCAGAGATACTGATGGTCAACTGCATATCTCCCGTCTTGGTGCCTGAACGACTAGGATTAGAATTGGCCATGATGGTGGCTGTCCTACATTCCAACGTTGGAACAGAAGTTGGTAAGGAAGGATTGACTGCCGGCTACATTTATACTCCTAGTTGCTGATCTCCTCCCCATTGCCAGCTACGAGTATACTCGTAGTAGGCATAAAGCATTTTCTGTTAATGTTGATAAGCTTGGCAATGACGAAGAGCCTTCCAATGATCATACTGGCCGTGGGGATTGACCAGATGTATGGGAACACGCTAGAGGGCCTACAGCTAGGACTCGTAGTTGGCAATATGAAATAACTTGAAATAGCCCTGGGGGTCATGGCAATGGCGGATGGAAATGATATTTTGGCCATGGCAGCGAACGCGTTAAAATCAATTGCAAAGTGTGCTAACCTACCTGACTAGTTTGTATGTCACCAGAGATTTCTGACTGTATTGTTTTTCCCTCTCCCTGACTTGTCCCTTTCTTTTCAGGGGCATTCTTCCTGCAGGAACTGGCTAGAAAATTTGACAAACATTTCAACTCGGGTGGTAACTATGGCGATGGGAAGGAGATTGATAACATCTTGACGATGATATGTCATCTCTACAGTTTCAAAGTCTTTCATTCACTCCTGATGTTCGATATCGTAAAAAAGTTGACCGATAGTTTCCAAGAGAAGGATATAGAATTGATCTTGTGCTTGCTCAAGAGTAAGTATTTTGGAAATTCATGTAGAAGTACATAATAATAATAAACAAGAAGTCAATCTCCAGAATTCACGAATTTTTGACCCCAATCGGGGTCTTTTTCAAGTGGAACTTTACAATCTGAAACTCTAGAAAAGACTGAGCTGAAACCCAAATGTAGAACTAACACCTGTGTAGACAGGATGAGTGAGCAATTAGAGCATGAGAAGTAGTGAGCATGTAGAAGTACAAGTTGTTTTTTGCTAGAAGGAAGCAATTAGTGTGTGAAGTTTTTGAATGGTCCCCCCAGATCTGTGAGTTCAAAATTATAACATTCCTGTGATCTTTTCAGATGTCGGGTTTGGACTGCGAAAGGACGACCCTGCAGGCCTTAAAGACATCATACTCCAGATTCAAACAAAAGCAAACACCACTGATATGGAACAGTTCGAAGACAAGTAAGAATCGAGACCAAATTACACCACAGACCATGTTGCCTTCTTGGGGACCCAGAAAATTGAGGCTCAACATGGCGCCATCTATGGGCAGACCTTCAAACTATACATTCACCACTCTCCAAATCAACTGCAGTGGAACCTCTAGACCGAACACTGTCCTGATTGAAAATACTAGGACAGACCCAAGCAAATGCATAAAACCATCATGGCGCCCGCTGGTCTATATTTAGCTCTGCGTCGGTCTATTGCTCTTGGAGCTGTAGAATGACGTCACTAGCCGGGAATCCGGCTTATATCATTTGCATTCACCGGTCTTCGAATGCAAGCTGCCCAGAAGACCGGGTACCAGTCTATGGAACCTCTCTCAGCAGACATCTCTACTAGGACGCCTCTCTATTAAGCCCGTGTCACACTGTCCCGAAAATGACACCCGATGGCCATACGAATTATGGAAGCTTTTGGAAATCCTTTTGGAAATCTTACTGATAAATGCCAGCCTGAAGAAGACCCCGGTTGGGATAGAAAATTTGCAAGATTCTGGAAGTTGACTTCAGGGCCATCTTCACGCGAAATTCAAAATTCCATATCTGTGTGGCCATCGGGTGTCTAATTTCGGGACAACAAAGTTCAATCCCAAATTGGTCATGTCTGTTAATTTTGACCTCTGTAATCAGGACACTTGTCCATTGAAGACAGAAGTCCTGAATGTGTCCTTAATGGAGGGGTCCCTCTGTACGAATCCGAACGGTCTCACTAACTTGCAAAGGTCCAGACGGACCACAACATGTTTTAATGCATTGCTTTCCCTTTGCAGATCCAGAGTGAAGTTCATGTTGGAGGTGCTCCTAGCAATACGCAACAATAACATGCGGAAGATTCCAAACTATGATCCATCTCATCTGGAACATCTTAAGAAGTTATTACGTGGTTATATCAAAGGTATCATTTTTCTGGGGATTTTTCAGAGGGGTGACGATGTTGGTGAGCCAATGACAGACTTTGATAAAAGCATTTTCAACTGCATGTACCGTATTCTCTCTCCTACACATATGTACAATTTCATGTATTCTCTCTTCTACACACATGTACAACTTCATGTATTCTCTCTCCTACACACATGTACAACTTCATGTATTCTCTCTCCTACACACATGTACAAACTGTGTTCTTTCAATATTCTCCAGGTTCAAGTACAGCAGAGTCTGAACTGAGGATATCACTCAATGATTTGGTCAATGCTGAGAGTAAAGGACGGTGGTGGGTCGTCGGGTCATCGTGGGTCGGACGAGAGGGAGAGAAAACCGACAATAGTAAGGAGACAAGTTACAATGCTCAATGTTCAGTCGTAAATTTTCTGTGGCTTATCAGCAGCAAGAGAAAAAGATGCTTGCACAACCCTACCCCCATTGTATGGATATGGGTAGGGATGTCAGAGCCTTGTACCGGTATGCGAAAATGCACCTCCACTGTCCAAGGAAAGTTTGAGGGTTCGAGATGGTAGGTTCAATACTACCAGAGAGATGTTTGAACAACATTGGAACATTGAAAATAACAAGAGAGCCGATTTTGCCTCCCACCACATCACCAGTCAATTTAAAAGACACCAGTCAGCTAAGTTAACAGAGCTCTTCTTGTTTTCTTCTCACAGCCTCCAGCCAGCCAACAGTGGCAGCTGAAAACTTCAGCATGGAGATCTTAGAGTTGGCCAGGAAGCAGCGTATGAACACGGATGTCAGACGGACTATTTTCTGTGTCCTCATGACAAGCGAGGTAAGTGACTGACGGATACGATGCTATAAATCTGGGGCCGGTTGCACAAAACTCACGATAGCGCTAACTTGGTGTTAGCGCTAACTTCATGTTAGATTTGGTATCAAACTAAAGGTAATGAAGTGTAGGTTTGAAGTGACCTACTTCCATGACCTACTGACCTACTTAAAGACCAGTTGAGCCAAGGTATCAAATTAAAGGTAATGAAATGTAATAAATGACAGGTGGCGATCATGGATGGGGCATTCTGTTCCATAACTGGAGAACTGCTTCATCAATCAAATTCACATGTCAGCTGAGCGCATCGCCCTTGGGCGACTTGTTATGTCATTTAACATAAAGTTAGCGCTAACATGAGTTTTGTGCAACCCAGCCCTGGTATATAAATTTCAGTGGGTGAACCTCTATAAAAGTCCTCGTTTAAAGCCAAGATTGTCACTAGGCACAACTTACCTGCAAAATCATTTGTTTCTCTCTCCTTCAGGACTTTGTGGATGCATTTGAAAAGTTATTGCGCCTGAGTTTGAAACACCAGCAAGAGAGAGAGATTATCCATGTCATGATGGAGTGCTGCTTGCAAGAGAAAGTCTTCAACCCGTATTATGCGTACCTTGCACAGAAGTTCTGCGAATATGAGCGAAGATTTCAGGTAAGTGTTTACCTTTTGTGGCACTCAGTAGCGGCAGGCAGATGAAAACTGACCCAACAACTTGTGTGTTGAATCAGCACTGTCAGTTTCAGTAAATTACCGGTACCGAGATATGTACTCCAACCCGTGTGTACTGTGTGTACATACTCTGTGTACACCAGCAATTCGCTGGGCTGAGCTGTTATGTGACCCGAGTCAGTGCCTTCTTGGGTGCGGTCATGGCCATAGCACTGATCCACCATGACTGTGTCAAGCAACAATAGTTTCTGACCTCTTGTTTTTTCCAGATGACCATCCAGTTCCTCCTGTGGGACAAACTGAAGATTCTGCACAGCCTATCAAGAAACCAGACAGCCAACCTGGCAAAGTTTCTTGTTCATTTATTTTCCACTAAGGCCTTGTCTATTTCAGTCTTGAAGGTAAGGATTACTGGCTGATGCTCCTACTTTGGCTAACCTGCAAAGAATACCAGTGTGATAAGCATTTTAGTTTTGAGCAAGTTGGCCTTGCCAGTAAAAGGGTTAAGGAACACACACCGGGAGATTAAGGACAAAATGAAAAGTGTTCTTGCCAAATATTTCAACGCTTTACCCCTTTGTTACCAAAGAGAAGGTGAGCACAAAAATAGACACAAAATATGATAATGTATATAAAGTCCATTTCCAGAATATTTACAAATTTTCGACCCCAACTGGGGTCTTCTTCAGGCTGGCACTTTTCCACACTAGATTGCAGAAAAGACTGAGCTGAATTCCAAATGTAGATCTGAAAATCTATCTATTATCAAAAATAGATAAGAGAGGTCCTCTCTTATCTATTTTTGCTAATATGTAGATTTTTAGATCTACATTTGGGATTCAGCTGTCTTTTCTGAAATTTAGTGTAGAAAAGTGCCAGCCTGAAAACGACCCCAGTTGGGGTTGAAAATTTGCAAATATTCTGGAAATGGACTTTATATACACATTACCCCTTTGTTACAGGTGATAGAGTTTGGTGAAATGGACAAGGTGATGGTCAGATTTTTGCGGTTAGTTCTCATGGGTTTGCTCGTCGACCACGCCGACTACACAGTCAAAGACGTCTTCCTTCGCATCGCCCCGTTTCCCAAGTTGCACGTTCTACGAGAAGGTCTCAAGTTATTCATGCATCATTTCATTTTGAAGAACAAGGATAAATATCCAATTGGAACTGTTGATATTGGGGAAAGGGTTAAAATAGCAGAGGCAGCTTTAAAATCAGGGGAGACAAAGTTAAGAATGTGATGTTCCGGTAGCTTATGGCGCAATGATTTAAATTTTGATCTGTTTGTTTACAAAGTATGTCTTTAGATAAAAATTCAGTAGACTGTTGCGTCTGTGTTCTGATGGCAGTATTTTGTTGCAAGATATATTATAAATAAAGGTTCTATTTAAAATTGGCATCATCTTTTTTTATCCAGTTTGTATTAATATCAATCTTTTGAGTGCATACACATGTACATTGTACATGTAAATTGTACTGTACATTCACCATTGTGATTTCCTTATTCACCAAGACCAATGACACGACCCATAGCCCACAGTCGAGTCGCCCATAGAGAGCCACTTACAAGAGGAAATTCTCAAATGGACCAACACCTTTAGAGAAAGATTATCTATCATAAATAACATTTTATTATCATACATAATGAACATTATACTGACGTGGTTAGAGGTGGTGGAATGTATTAGGCTCTATACACAGTGGCAAAGAAAAATCATGATAAATCTGGAATGATCTTTTCTAAATACTGCTAAATGATATACTTGTAATAGAAAATAATACATTTCATGTACAGGGATATGCCGTGCATGTAATACCGTACTATGTATATGAAGTTATAAGCAAAAAATATATGAGAAATCGCTTACAAATTCATCTGATGCAAAGATAATATGGGCCACTAAATGTAGCCTAGTCTGCAGGTTTTCTTACCGGCAATTTCTACTTGAAGAATAGGTTGATGGGCCCCCACATAGCCCATATGCCAATTAAAAGACACTGTAGGCCTACCCATGAGGTGGACACTGGACGTCGTACTTCGAACCCATCCTGTAAAATGGCAGGTTATTTTCTGCATCAAATAATTTCAGTATACGTATCACAACTTACTTCTATTGTATAATAGAACCTTATTATGCATAGGAAAAAATTTGGTGGTCCCTGCAAAAGATAATTTTGGTTTCAAAGAAAAGGCCTACTGGATGCATGCCAAAAAAGTCGGAATGATTTGAATTTGATGTCTCTTTGAAGTGGCTAATGCATACATCGTTTACTGTTTCCATTGCTAAATTGACTTCCCTAGGCCTAACATCTAATACAGCTGAATTATTGCACATAAAATACACTTTTTACAAAATACTGAAACTAAAACTATAAATGTGGTTAGGCATTGGTGCCATCAATTGGACGCAAAGTCAACTGAATAGTGCCAACTTTTGCCAGAACGCAAAGTCCCTTTGAATTTACCGTAAATGTTCTGTCTTAGGTGTATCAAAAACTAATCCATAAGGCCTCCCTTATTATATATCTTTTGGATTACGGATTCTCCAACGTGCTTTTTCGGAAAACCAGAAAAAAAATTTTTTTACGACTTGCCATTTTTGAGCAGTGTTTTTTTTTCCGCCGACGCATTTTTTTCAAAAGCTCCTTGTTTTTCCAAGCGGCAGGCAAAATCGCGAAAGATCATCGTAGTTTTCCCCTGAACCCTGGCATACTCGGCAGCTTTACAACAGATAAAACCTTGGATTCAGTGTTCTGACTGCCTGCAAATCCTTTTTTTTATTTCTCCTACCTGCCGAGTTGACAATAATTGTCCGTGAATACCACCGCAAATAAAAATTGGTGAGTAAGGCCTCTTTTTTTTTTTATTTCCCCCTCCCTACCTACCTAAATGGTGATGACAATCCGTAATCCAAAAAATAAAATAAGCGTGGCCTAAATATATTTGTGTTTTGAATTCCACTCCACCAACGCATGGAATGGGCAAAGCCTTGGTGAAATCAGTGAATTTATTATAGGCCTACATGTATACCCCTTGTACCGGTAATACTTCACTTCAACGGGGATCAACCCCCCCCCCCCAACACCAGTTTAATGACTCGGTGAAATACTCCACCTTATTTTGAATGGAATGAAATCATGAAAATACTATAGGGTGTAAGATACATGTACTGCCCTCTGGTTGTGAAAGGCAGTACTACCACTACAGATAAGTGGGAGCATGTTTGACTGAAGTAATAGCCATATTCTACACTGCAGTGTACTTGGTATACAAGATACAGCTTTTACTTCATATGAACACACTCCAACAGATCACAAGTGGACATACGGACTTCTACCACTGGAAGGCCATAATGGTATGCAAGCCAAATAGGAATTCAAAATCGCGAAACTTCAAATATAAATTTAAATAAATTTGGGATCAGAATGGGCGGATTTCCAGGATATACTGATACTGATTGTCACATATCATATTCTGTACAAACCGTGACTAAATAAACTAAATATACACCATGATAAATAAACATAATGTTGCATTGGACTACTGTAAAGCAGGAAAATTTCGCGTGCAGGAAATTTTCGCGAATTTCGCGAGAGTGTATGAGTCGTGAAAATTTCCTGTCGCCAATATGAGTACACGCAAGTGATAAGTACGGTCCGTGAAAAAAAAAACTGAAAAAAATGGCAGAGGCTCGCGAAAATATCCTGCCGTGAATATGTCTTGATTCGCGAAAATTGCCAGCCGCGAAATTATCTTGCTTTACAGTAATTAGTCCCAACTATCTCTCAAGACAGTACTTTGACAGGTGGCAGCTTCTCTCTCTGTTAAATTTATTCAAAGTAGCGAAACTTGGTCCACCTACAATACGATTTCAAACGTTAGGTACCGTAGTTAACTTAAATAATTTAACACTGAAGATTAACATAACTAGAACAAATGGAAGAAAAATTCCGCATATGAATTCAGACTAATATTAAACAAAAGGCTAACAGTGTGCTCAAGAATTAGTGTGCCCAATAACTGTATTCTTTGCCCCTAAAGTGTGCGACTTTTGTCCAAATCCGATTCTCATATACCGGTACTTCATCTCACCTTTGTCAAAGAATCATAAAAAAAATCATAATAATATCCAAGAAATTTTTGAGATAGTCTAGCTTATATAGCGAAGGCAATAGGAGTGGTTTGGTAAGCCCAACAGGGTTTGGTAAGCCCGACAGGGACTCAAATCCAAGTACCAAAGGCCTCCTGTCATGCACTCCATCAACTTTCTCATATCAGCATGTCTGGCTTGAACAGCATCATGATGACACAAACAGGATCCAAGAAAAACTGGATCTGTCAGGCCCAAAAAACAAAAACAATGTCCACATTTTAATCCCAAAATGGCAAGAATGAGCAGTCTGTTCTTAGCCTGAACATTTCCAATGCGTGATGTAACCTATCACACTTCATTGACTGAACATTTCCAGTGCATGATGTAATCCATCACTTCATTGGCTGAACATTTCCAATGCGTGATGTAATCCATCTCTTCATTGGCTGAACATTTTCAGGGAGTGATGTAATCCATCACTTCACTGGCTAACCACTTCCAGTGTGTGATAATCCATCTCTTCATTGGCTGATCATTTCCTGTATTAGATATTCTCCTCATTGGTTGACCTTCTCAAGCCATGGATGTAATGGCTCTTTTTATTGGCCGAAGTTCACCACAATTATGTAATGCAACTCCTCATTGGCTGCACAACTCAAGTGTGACAAATAGTGTTCTAAAATCCATGTTCTTTTTCCAAAAGCATCCATCTCATCACTTCTTGCTGAGCTTATTTCCCCAGTTAGTCTCATTCACTTGGACCTGAAACGAAAACAAGGAATTCAAAATATGTGGTGGGAGGGGAAGATTTACAAACCTGTGGGATACTACTTTCAACCATAAACTAATAAAAGAAACTTCTTTTATTAGTTTATGTTTCAACTAATACAAAATGTGGGTTATCCCCCCCTTAGGCCTGATTTGAACTCCATCCAGCTGTTCAGATGGCACACGGCAACATACATGTACATCTACACAGAAAAATATAAATCATAGGTTTGCTATTGGTCACTTGACAACAGTACCGGGATTCGAACCCACGTCTCCACATACGGCAACACCGCCAGCATTGAGGGAAAGCGTGCACACCACTTTGCTAAATCCCCATGGGGAATGGGGATTTAGCACAGTGGTGTGCACGAGATATCAAAATGATATTCAGAACTGGAAATTTATGATAACGAGCATAGAAAGTGAATGTAAGAAAATGTGTGTGGATGAAATAATGCAAGGTGTTAATAGTTCAAGTCTATATTCAGATAGGAATATCATTAATGCATCATCAATGCTCCCAGTGCATCAACAATGCTCCCAGTGCATCAACAATGCTCCCAGTGCATCATCAATGCTCCCAGTGCATCAACAATGCTCCCAGTGCATCAACAATGCTCCCAGTGCATCATCAATGCTCCCAGTGCATCAACAATGCTCCCAGTGTATCAACAATGCTGCCAGTGCATGAAAGTTGCTAAGGCCTATCATGGACTGTAATCATCTGTTCACCATTGCAGGAGTAGCCTACATCCTTGGTAATCAGTGGTACCAAAAACCATAAGTTTGACACACAACTGACAAAGAAAATTAAAGTTGTTTGCTCCAAAATAACTCAAGGAACGCCAACCCAGCCATACACTGAGTCAGTGCAGGCAAGAAGCAAACAGACGATTATTCGATGACAAGTGCCCAAGACATTTCAAAGAAAAGATGACAGGTGTCAAATTTTGATCTAACCTTTCATAGTGGGAGAAAAGTCTGAAATATGAAATGTGATGAAGTAAGATGTACACAGTACTAATTGACACCATAGAGAATGTTCATCACCAGCCCATTTAAACTTCTCACAGAAACGAGGAAAGTTGTGTCAAATGAAACGCACCAGGACAGAGGTGGATCCAGGATTTGGGAAAAGAGGGGGCGCCCTATGTTAAGAGCATTGAAATCTACAGGGTGTTTCAAAAAAAAGTTGTCATCTCTAAAATATCTCCTAGAACCTAAACCCATGAATATTTTTGGCTCAGATTTTGTAAGCTGCTAGGTGTAGACATACTCATAATGTTTATGTAATGTTTGTATGATGGTGTCTTGTTATGAAGGAACAGTGACACCAAAAGTAAAAGGGTCCGAAGTGCAGGTGTCAGAGCTTTCCAGGAAATTCCACAAGATATGGTGATCCGTTCAGTCACCAGAATGCGAAGAAGAGATGAAATTTCTGTTAGAAACAATGGTGGCCATGTGGAAGGTAGATTCCAGTAACCCTGGCTAATTCTGTATGCAACAAATGATAAATAAACTTTTCATTGCTTTCTGATAGATAAATGTCTGAGATTTTTGCATTTTGCACCTGCTCAGTCCGAGGCCTCTTATTCATCCACGCCTGAAGCGGCCAGAGCCAAAATTTCTTCAGCACCTCCATACATCCTGACCTATCTACCGGTACATACCAAATCTGAGCCAAAAATATTCATGGGTTTGGGTTCTAGGAGATATTTTAGAGATGACAACTTTTTTTTGAAACACCCTGTAGAAAGCTACGAAGTTGCAAATCGCAGCGATTATTCTGTACAGCACAACAAATAATCCATGCAATTTGCAAGTGCATAGCTTTTCCGTTTTCCCAAGGATCACAACTCAGATTCCTCAAGTGACGAAAATGAACAGCCCCTTTGTGCAAATTCCATAATTTCACGGTTGATTTTACAGATGTGTTGGCCAAAAGGGGAGGTGTGTGCCCGGGACGCCCCCTCTGGATCTGCGCCTGTAGGAGCAAACAACAAGGAGGGGACTGTACATTGGACATGCATCTTTCAAGATGTATAAGGAATGCCATTGAAATGCAGGTATTAACAATGACAACAAAATACGACACAGGAAAATGATGGGTAACATTTGGCATATTTACCAACGTCAATGCCCATGAAGAGGGAAGCGAAAAACACTGTGAGAATCTACAATCTACAAGGTGTCTAGAAGGTGACTATAGGTAAGGGCCACATACCAAGCTTGTGAAAGGAACATGTTTTTATTACAAGATTAGCTAGAGTTTGGTTGCTTTGTCAAGTTCGTGATCCTGCACCCTAGACTTACCTTCCTCAGAGCCGTACGTCCTCCGACATTCCTAATAGCTATCATCAATTCCTCCCGTGGTTCCAACGACCTCTCGAACTTCTTCAACTGTGTCGGTTTCCTCTGTGGTTTCACGTCTCCCTTCAGTACGAATGGAGGTGGCACGGGGATGCTGGAGACCGTAACCTCGGATGGGCTGGCAGGTGGCTGCGGCGTTGCGGATTCCGATATGGCCAGACTATCGCTGTCGCTCGGTAATCGGTCCCTGGCAAGAATATTCTGTTTCGCCAACAGCGACTGGTTGACCTCGTACTGTTTCTGAAAATTGGAGAACTGCGCCTGGAGCATTTCCAACTCATTCTTCAATTCTGGGTCATCGTCACTCGCACCGGTTGAATGTCCGCTCGCCGCAGCGGAATGTTCAACGACAGGAACCTGGGCATGTCCCTCCTCATCTGCGGGTTTAGCTTTCGGCGGTAGATGTGCAGCCATGAGAGCAGCCAATGGGATCGCCTGACCTTTCGGAACATTGAGATCAACGCCATCCTGTTTCACTTTCACAGTAGGCTGCGGTTTCTTAAAGGTTGACTGCGCACCGATCTGCACCATTTCCGGTTTCTGCTTTTCCTTCACGCTAGAAGCACCCAACATTATTTTTGCCGAAGACTTGAAACTCGCAGCCTGTGGTACCGGTTCCGGCGCGACCATTTTTGGATGCAGAATATCGGGATCATGAACTTTGACCTCCACGGACTTTAACTCCTTCGGTCGTGACATCATCATGATTGACTTCTCTTCCAAAACATGTTCCGCCTCATTCTCGCCGTTCGGCTTAAAACTTATCTCCGTTGTTTGCTTCTGAATTTCCGACTTGGGCCTCGGTCGACTTCCTGCGACAGAAGTCCGCTTTACGGACCCGGAACTTTTCTCCTTTTGAGCTGCTAGTGCCTTCCTACGAATGGTATCAAAGTCAAAGACCTCATCATCCTTTCCAAGTGTGAACACCTTACTGTCTCTCACAGATTGGGGTCTTTCAATCGTCACCTTCTCTGTCTTCTTTACCCTTGTCGATACCTGGACCATCTCGGTGGGTTTAGGGACAGTTTGTACAGACTGAAACACGATGTTACTCCCCGGCTCATTGTGGCGTAAAGCCACACCAAATTTCTCTGATTTTGATTCGATAACGACCTCTTTTGGTGACGACTCATGAAGGAGTCTCTGTGGTAATTCGGGGCTGGAATCGTGCATAATATGACTGGCATTTTTAACGCCAGGTTCAACAGGTACCAAGGTCGGCGACTCCACACTTGGCGACTTAACATCAACGATAACGGGCGATTCGACTCTGGCGGCGACAACCACCATTTTTGGTGTCAAAGGTTCAGATTCAAACACATCTTTGTCTTCAGTGATATCCATAGCACCATTTTCCGCAGAAACGTCACCGTCGTATTCCGTCTCCAAAATTTCCACACTGACACCTTTCCCAATAGGTGGTGTCTCAATATCCGAAACAGTCCCCTTCGACACATCGTCACGCATTTCTAACTCTGTTTCTCTATGCAAATTAGTGTCATTGGTAACACTGACAGAAGTCGTCACACCAATTTTTTCATTTCCTTGCGAGTCAATGTTAATGGAATCAAAAGCAGAATCGATTTCCCCAATGAAGTTATCAGCCTGTCGGTCGTACGACTGACTGATACCGGAGTCTGCCGTGACATTACTGGTCGCCAAAACATCCTCCAAATGATCATCGACATGTGACTCATCCAGGTCACCGAGTGAAAAATTTGGCGCACACTCCTCATGTGTAATAACTTGTGCAGTAATACCCTCCTCGACCGACTCTTCCCTCGCCACCTTGGGGCTCCCGAGAGAACTATCCCCGTTCAGGGATATCGAGATCCGCCCACTAGCGTCCAAGCTAGAGCTGACCTCAGAATGAGGCTCAGAGCCGTGATGAATAATAGTGTCACTTTCAGACGTCGGTTCGAGGGAGATGTCATCTCCGAACGCAGGATCCTCCACTCGATTAGTTTTCGCAAGGTCCTCCGCCTCATTCCGCATGCTCTCCACAAACCTCGCCATTTCTGTCTGGTGGATGTAAACTGAAAAACAAACACTATTCCATCACTACCACGTACAAGAGAAACATCCAAGTACTGCATCCCACAGTAGCGCCACCTGTCTCCTGTTTCTTCCAATCCAAGTGATCACTTGGCCAATTATCAACAACTCCCCATAGCATCTGGACACTTAATATACCCAGTCAGGATAAAACGATGTACAAAATTCCTCCGAACTCTCTGAAGACCACAGTTGGAACATTTACGATCTCTGTCTTCCAATTGTAAAAGTCAGTATCTCCTCCACCTGTTAGTGGTCCTAGATCGTCGCAAAATTTGACGTCACAGACGAAAGCCATGGCCTCCACTTCATTATGGATGACGTTGTGGCGTGCACCTCTTTCTCTGTGACGTCAAACTTCACGATGTTCTAGGACCGCTAACTGGTGGTGGCCTCTAACGGCAGGAGAGTCTCCCATTGATGGAACAGCTCTGTCTTGTACCACCAGGTACACTGTAGTGTAGAGTACAGCGATTACTTCAATCGGCTGTGCCCCCACTAATATTAAGTGGAGATCCTGCTTTTACAACTGAAGGTCAGATTATAGGAGGGGACAGTGAGAAGCACAGCGCAACAGGCACCAATCAACTAGCTCTAGTCCTATTCAGACAAGAGAATTACACATGGAGTCAACAATATACAAGGATACAAGGCGTGTTCATTTCACTACTGAAAGCCGCAGTTGAAATGAACTACGCTAGAAGTCCCACTGAACATTTAACTACATTTTCCACAATAGAGGTTCATGCAAGGGTGCCACCACATGACAAAGACAGGAACATATACTTCACTCCATCCCCAATACATTTATATATCATGCATTGTGCACGAAATGCTGGACAAATTCCACATCAGATTTCTATCAACTTCAGTTGATACGGACAGATTCATACCTTTATCGTCCTCCATAACTTTCTCAGCTTCGGCTATGACGTTTTCGAAAGCGAGATTGACGTCATCGATCGTTCTGCCAGCAGACTGGTTATCATCATCAACCGCAGCATTTACTTTTACGGAGCCAAAGGGAACTTCATTGCCATCAACATGGTCGCCATGACGATCACCGGAGTGATCATCGTTGCTGTGGATGTCATCATCTGAAATGAGAGATACAACAACTTGACATTTTTATCAGAAAGGGACCAATGAACCTATTACTACGTGCGGCAATTTCCTGTGGCTGGCAACCGCTACAGCGGTTTTCTGTGGCTGGCAACTACAACAGCCCTTTCCTGTGGCTGGCAAGCTCTATGGCAATTTCCTGTGGCTTACAACCACTATGGCAGTTTCCAGTGGCTGGCAACCACTGTGGCAGTTTCCAGTGGCTGGCAACCAGTACGGCCATTTCCTGTGGCCGGCAACCACTATGGCAGTTTCCTGTGGCTGAATGGCAACAACTACGGTCATTTCATGTTGCTGGCAACTGCTATGCAGTTTCTTGTGGCTGGCTGGCAACCACTATGGCAGTTTCCTGCAGTCGGCAACCACTACAGCAGTTTGATAGCAACCACCACAGCAATTTTCTGTGCTTGCCAATCAGTATCCAGTGTTATACCTAGGCCATTTTAGAGTGGCGCCGCACCATGCCCCTAAAAGGGGGCGCCACTGTGCCCTTTTTACCCCCCTTGGGCACCATGCCCCTAAAAAAAAATTATTTTTTTTAGGTTTTTGGTACCCCCAGACCCTCTGTCATGGTCCCTTTTGGTCATATCACCTTGACTGGAGTTATAGGGACCTTTTTAACTGACAAGCTTCTCAAATTCCGTTAGTAGATACATGTATGTCGCGAATGAAAAGTGCCCTTTTCTTGGTTGAAGTGCCCTTTTCACAAAGTTTGCACCATGCCCTTCTGAAATCCTAGATATAACACTGTATCTAAAGGCCTTGGTCCATATTTGCATTGTCTGCAACTCTCGACCTGCCTGTATTTCTGGCAGTTACCGGTATTACTATTACAGTGCTGAACAATTAAAGCAAACAACAGGACATCACCACATTAGGAACATAATAACACTAGCAAGCAGTTCAATGAAGCAAACTTACCCAACTGCACAACATCATCATCATTAAAACTCGTAGACACGCTTTTGCTGATCACACCATTCAGGGAGACAATGGGGACGTCTTCAGGTGGAGGGGTGTCAGGCGGGGGTGGGGCAATGAAAGAACACGGCCGTCTTGACTTCTCAACACCGAGGTTCAGTGACGTGGGTTCAACAAACATGGACACAGCCCGTGGGGGTTTAGGTGGGACCGACCCGTGGATATCACCTAGACAACAAGAGACAACACAAACGTTACACCATGGTTTATCTAACAGGTACACTCAACAAGGTAAACCCCGACAGATACTGTCAAAATTTTGATCAATTTTTGGTTTCGGCTGCATAATGGGTCATATGAATAAAGACTAGCAAATGCTTTTACTTGAATTTTGCAAAAATGCACTAAGCACTGCTGTACAAATATGAAGTAAAAGCATTTGCTAGTCTTTATTCATATGACCCAATAGCTTAAGGCACCGCTCCACGTGACAGTTTTCTGTCGAAAGTTTGCTGTCAGATAGTCAATTATTGCTGTCAGACAGCAACAATTGCTGTCATACAGTACTGTTTGACAGCAATTATTGCTGTCTGAGAGCAATAATTGACTGTCTGACAGCAAACTTTCGATAGAAAACTGTCACGTGGAGTGGCGCCTTTACACGTAGAATATCACATGAAAGTCAAGGGCCATGAATTGTCATATTCAGAAAATGTGATCAAAAATTTGACAGTCTGATGCAGGCTGAAAACAACAACAACAACATCATTTTGACATTTTCGATTCCAACAGGCAAACAGGTGATTAATTACTGTGCCATTCCATTCCAATTCTCTTCTTCTGAACTTCTTTCCCACACAATTGAACAAGTTAGTAATTCCTGGTGTCCTGAATGCGTGTATACTGTAAAGCAAGATAATTTCGCGGCTGGTAATTTTCGCGAATCAAGATTTATAGATATATTCGCTGCAGGATATTTTCGCGAGTCTCTGCTAATTTTTTCAGTTTTCTTTCACGGACCATATTTATCACTTGCCTGTATTTATATTCGCGACAGGAAATTTTCGCGACTCCTACACTCTCGCGAAATTCGCGAAAATTTCCTGCACGCGAAATTTTCCTGCTTTACAGTACCTTTGGAACCACTTCCAACATTGGAAGAAGTTACTAAGAGACGAAGACTTTTCCCAAGAAATTTTCAACAGGATGACTACTGAACACGCCCACATATCAAAATACCATATATTTCCAGAACATGCAGAATGTTAGACCAATATTATTTCTGCATAGGGAAATATTGCTCAATGAAATCACCCTAGGCCTAAACCGGACACACCTACTGTGATACAAATAGTATAACAAAACTTTGATATACTGGACTCAGGCTTTCCCATCACAGGACAAGATAATGATATAGGCCTATAGTTACATACCGGTAACTCTCAAAAGTTAAAGTTTGGGTTAGTCTGAAACTAACAACGCTGGAGTTGTCATTCAACTGTACACTTCAACCCGATCTCTCCTGAAACCTTTCAGTAGAACGCAGATGAGCTGCTCATTCAGCGCTACAATCTGAGCATTTCCGATTGGTACCCATTTATACACCTGAGTGGAGAGAGAGGCCAGAAAAGCAAAGAAACTTGCTCAAAATCTCACGCCACAGTGGTAGGGGACCCTCTGACCGCTAGTCGGAGACCGCCACCACTACACCACTGTGGCTCCTCAGTGACGTGTCTTAGTTTAACCAATTGAAAATTGACAAATACAAAATGGAATGGTAGGTCAAAAAGGGAATAACTGAATTTTAAACCTGGTGAAAATCTTTCCGAATCAGATATGAAATAAACAAAACAAGTGCAGAAAACGATGTACCTTCACTGGCTGAATGTTTCATCCTCCTCGCTTAGGAACTATCCCGAGAGATACTAGTTTTCCTCAAAACCAATTTACAGAAACCTTTACAGAATTTTGCACCTAAATTCAACACATTTGAAATCGTACAAAGATTACAGCCGTACAGCTAGCTATCCAGGAAGAATCTGAAGGTTATGTATCAATCCTGCCAAAAATTTCAAAGAATGAGCCCACTACAGTATCGAAATGATGGAAAATGCCAACACAGAACAATAAAAACACAGAGAGTTCACAAGACTCCAACAACAGTGAAAACACACTACCAAGTGAACATGAGTATTTCAAACTACTTCAGAATCAGGATGCCCTCTTTTTAAAACTACACCAAGTTGGATTAACGTTGTTGTGTGAAACGCCCAGATAATTCTCTGCCAATCAAAACCGTCTAGCCTCCGTTGATAATGCACATTGAAAAGCACATCCAGTGAAACTGCAGTACATCAGTCCATTAAAGCTACACTCAAAATAAATTCGAGTACGACTGACACTCATTCATTCTATACAGCCTTCCTCGTTGAAATTGGGAGTAGGCCCACTTCAAGTGAAGTTTACTGGTTACGTGGATTGGATTCAACAAGAGTGTGTAAATTTCACTACTGCCTTAACAAACGTATTGATGAATTTCTAAACATTGCATGACAACATCGTGGTACGCCGTGCCAGAGACGCCGCGATTAATAATTCACAAAAATAACTCGTAAACAACACAAGCGAATGATCTGAAGTAGGGAAGCTGTCACACCTTTTCATATAATAGACGATTTAGAGGGAAAATCAAGCGCTGGTTCGTACGTGGTTCAGTCAAATGGAAAACGGCAATGAATTCTGTAACCGGGTGTATGTGTGGCGGTCTAGGAAAACCCAGCGGATGTCGCTGAATGATCAACAAGGGCTGTCCAAAGCCTGTGCATTGATCCACTACTGTTTACCTGTTACGTAGTACATTTCAGCTATTGAAATGTGCGGGTTCACCAAGGCCATTAACACTTTCCTCAAATGCAACATCCGCCGGGTTTTCCTAGACCGCCACACATATTCAGGCAAACAGAATTTGGGGTGAACTACTGTACCTTGAAGCAGAGTAAAATGAAGTCACACTTACCATTTTGTGTTGGGGTGGTTGGAGCTGAAAAAAATATGAAAAGTGTTAAAAATTTTCCCTAAGAAATGAAGGCAACGACAAATGAAATGGTCCATGGACCATGTGCTCACCGGGTTGGACAAAATAGTCTAATGACAGAGGGAGGTACATATCAGTTATGAGCAATCTGGGTCAAGTCATTCCCGTGTAGGACTTGGATGATTTTTGGGTTTATGCCACCTGGCGACCATATTGGATGTCCCATTGGGGCCGGAACTTCACATGCACATGAAGGTCAACTGCAGGGGCCACATAGCACATTGGAGCGCTTTAGGTCCAAGTCGTTCCGGAGTTACAGCACTTTGATGATTTTCAGGTTACGCCACCTGGTAGCCATATTGGATGTCCAATCGGGCCGAAACTTCACATGCACATAAAGGTCATCTGCACTGGGCCACATAGCACATTGGAGCGCTTTGGGTTAAGGCGTTCCTGAGTTACAGCACTTTGATGATTTTTGGGTTACACCACCTGGTGGCCACGCTTGAAGTCAAATCAGGCTGAAATTTGACGTGCATGTAAAGGTCATCTAGAGGAAGGTAAATATCAAATTTGAGCACTCTGCATCAAGCCGTTCCCGAGTAATAGCACTTATTTGATTTTCAGGTTACGCCACCTGGCGGCCATACTGGATGTCCAATCGGGCCGAAACATGGTATTTTTAAAGGTACCCCTCCAATGCATGTCTACGCAAGATATGAAGTCGCTCAGTGAAATAATGACAAACTGTGGCAGGTTCGTCACTTTTGTCGAACTTTGACCTCTGTGACCTTGAAAAGTAGGTCAAATCAAAAACCCGTCATATATGTTATGTATCCTTATTAGCTACACCTACGATAAAAATTTGGAGATGATCTAGTCATTAGTTCAGGAGTTATTGCACTTTTTGTGTTTTTGGTTTCCGCCACCTGGTGGCCAAACTGAGAGTCGAATCGGACCGAAACTTGGTGTCGTGGGTCATCTGACCTAGGGGTATATATGTACCAAGTTTCAGATCAATAGCTTCAGCGGTTACGAAACGTGCCCTGCTAACGGACGACGACGACGACGGACGACGGACGCACAACCATTGTATAAGCTCACCACGGTGAGCTAAAAATTGTTAACTCTTCACAGAAAGCAGCACAGATGGGTGATGATTTACCAAACTTATGTCTAAAATATGGGCAAAAATGTTTGATAATGCGCCCAGTTGGAATTCCCTTTTAAAGAGTAATTAGAACATTACTGTCTGCAGGCCAATGTAACTGTTCACAACCACACTAATTTAGACCTCTCCCTGTCAAGAAACTACCAGTACATCCTAGGATAACCAAATCCCTAAGGTGTAATATGGGTAGATGTACGGGAATAATTCGCTAAATGGGATTCAACCAACTCAAGTCGGGAGGTTGGGGCTGTTCGACTGATTTCAAGGTTTAGACGGAATCTACTCTAAGGTACCGTAGTCATTCTGACGTGAGGATCAATCTGGCAACATGATTCCTGTTTCAGGAGGCCATGGCCGTTTGACTGACTGCATCAAAGGTGGAGAGATTTATAAAGCAAAGAAGAACTTTCATATGAAGTTGGCAACAAACCCATGAAAATTCCAAAGCATGATGTAACAAAAGTTGGTAACAAAATAGGGTATTAAGGTGAACAAATTTTAAAATTTCCTGGAACCAAATAATGGGCAAGATATGGCTACCATTTATCCCTGTGTGGAGATGGGATCTGAAAACGTTTGAGAAATGATGGAAGACCCCTCACCAGACCTATGCTATAAACAATGGGGAGGAAGAATTAATTTTGAAACTTACATTAAATTCTTGTTTTTTAAGCTCAGAAATTTGTTGGTAGAAAAATTCAAATGCTTTTCTTTTACACATACAGCTATAACTTGGATTTAATAATCAAGTATTAAATCATAAAGATTTCAAATAGAACTGAAAGTGCTTTTAGAAAATGTTTAATTTGCAAAATTACCCAGAGCTTAATTTTTTCAGTAAAGAATCAGATTCTGCACACATGAACTAAGCTGACCTGATTCTATTATCGGCAACTGTTCTGCAGGGTAAGAGTTTGCATGGCCAAGGCCCTACTTGACATAGTGCAGTTGGCAAATTAACTAAACAGGTTTTACAAACATGGGCATTCTGCCATGTCTGCCCCTTCAGCCACCACATCCAAAGAATTATCTGTGGAAACCGCCTAGGAAAGTGCAACACTACTGATTGCGGAATCAGATGATTTATTGTTATTGGTAATGTTAATCGGCTTTTCATGTGATCGAAATTCATAATTTCTATTCTCAAAGGGCCAGCTGATTTATCTGCAAGTCCCACTCAATGTCGCTTGCCCCGCTAGTGTAATCGTAATAATCCTCATCCGAATCAAATTCATCTGAGAGGTCAGAACCCCACTCACCTGTTGAAGGAAATAATCATGAATTTACTGATAATAACAGTATCTGGACACAGTCACAGTCAGTTACACACAGGTTGATACCTTGTGTTTTTATCTCTTGCAACCGGAAATGATAATAAGCAAAAAGTAAATCTTGCTTATTATCATTTTGTGTGTCAATTTTGTGCTTTTCTGTATCTTGCAACCGGAAATGCATGTACTTGTGTTCACAATCGCCGTGTGTGTCACACTTGACTGCTCAGGCTTGAGGCGTTTGGTTAACCACACTTGACTGCTCAGTTTTGAGGCCCTTGGTAAACCATACTTTACTGCTCAGTCTTGAGCCCCTCGGTTAACCACAGTTGACTGCTCAGGCTTGAGCGCCTTGGTTAACCATACTTGACTGCTCAGGGTTGAGGCCTTTGGTTAGTCATAAATGAGTACTCAGGCTTGAGGCCCTTGGTTAACCACACTTGTCTGCTCCGTCTTGAGGCCCTTGGTTAACCACATTTGACTGCTCAGTCTTGAGCCCCTTGGTTACCCACATTTGACTGCTCAGGCTTGAGGCTCTTGATTAACCACGTTTAACTGCACAGACATGAGGTCCTAGGTTAACCAAATTTCACTGCTCAGACTTGAGGTCCTTGGTTACCCACATTTGACAGCTCAGGCTTGAGGCTCTTGATTAACCACATTTAACTGCACAGACATGAGGTCCTTGGTTAACCACACTTGACTGCTCAATGGAAAGTATTAGGATAGAAATAGAGATTTTAGTGAAAAAACACCCAAATCATCTCATACTTACATTGCGGAGGAGCTGGAGCCCTCCTCTTTTTCTTCACCACTTTCTTAGAATTAACAACCAATGCCCCAGCTGTCGCAACATCCATATTCCGTGTACGACGCACCTCCTCAGCACCAGATAAATCGTGAACACTTTGGCTACGTTTTTCAGTCTTAAAATCCACCGAACCACTAACTCCACTGGACGCGGACAATGGACTCATACCCGTTGACACAGTGACCTCTTTAGGACTTTCAGCAAGACGTGTCCCTAAAGACGCCTGGTGCATCGGCCCAACCTTTGACGACACAATTTCCGCTGAGCCGTCAATGTTTGTTTTCATGCCGCCGGGAGGTGGCGCCGGAGCATGCCTTTTTTTCGTTCTGTTCAATGTCGAGGATGGAGATGTCTGATCATGCACGTCTCCTGGCATCTGAAGGTGTTGCTCGCCGCGTTGCAGATTGCGTTCACGTTCAAGCAGGACCTCTGGTGGCATTGAGTGACGTAAGGTTGGGTCATGAATTTTGTTCGGCTGTCGCTTGCGTAAGATGAAATTTGGATCCTGAATTGAAGCTGACGATGAGTGCAGATGATGTGAATCCTGCAGAGAGAAATATTATTAAAGCATGTGAGACTGGGTGTAATGAGAACACATAATGGTCAGGAGTATGTAAAATTGTTTGGTATAAGATTCCTATGTACCCCTGAAAATCCAGCCTTCCCGCAGAGCAACTTCATCAGTGTGTTAGTCTAAAGGCCTGTTTCCACATAAGCGGTAGCGTGAGCGTTACCACGCCGCGGATTGCGCGATGTGATACGACCGACAAAACACGTCGCACAGTACGCCGCGTGATGCCTTTTCCACATGAGCGCAGGCATCAGGCGGAACACTGTACATTCCACGCCCGCAAAGGGTGTAATAACAATAGGTTTATCAATGCAACACAGAACTCGCTTGGCAAATCACGCTGCGTTACAACGCTCAAATGCCCCAAGGAGCATATAGGCGTTCCACGCTGCTTGGGCTTTGTTCATCGCACCACTTATGTGGAAAGGGCTCTATGGAAATTCATTGAAAGCATTTGAAAGCGTATCACGTCGCGCGATCCGTGGCGTGATAACGCTCACGCTACTGCTTATGTGGAAACGGGCCTTAATTTATCAGTTTAGACCCCTGATTGGGTAGAAACATTCTGAATTTCTGCATGATTTTGCTTCCAAGCAAGCATTGTTTCAAAACGTGGCTAGTGCCTTGAGACTAGGCAAGATATAATAAGCCACAAGCACCACTTAAATTCAAGGTCCTAGGAATTCCAGGTTCTATTGTTTAGAATGATATCTTACCCCTTTTGTCTCCTTGGGAGACTTTTTATCCTTTTTCTTGAAGAGACCCTTCAGCCCCTTCTTTTTCTTATGCTCTCTCTCAAGGGTTGAACTGGCCCCCGTCCACCCGCTTGATGTGCTCACCGCCGTCCGTGATAGGGGTACATGGATCGACGGTGGTAAAATTTCACTTGTGTTAGTAGAATGGATTGATCTGTCATCATCACTGCCTCGTAGGCTTTGAGGTGCTGCAATAAATTACCCATAATATGAGAGACGCCTCTGTCTCTTTGTTTTTAAAGCTGCGTTTTCATTTTAACTGTTGGCAGATAGGATATTTCTCTGTCAAGGACACTAACTGCGACCAGCTCCAGCAAAAGCAGGCGTTTGTTGCAAGAAATCATGAGTGGCTGTCATTTCATTCAACCCTTATCACTAAAGGTCAACTACTATTGTCAACCAGCAGAGACGTACACTTCTTTTGTGTCACGGCTGTTCTCCCTTTCTGCTACTGCGACAAGCGTCTCCTTTTGCTGGAGCTGGTCACAATGAGGACATCGCCACTTCTCCACGGAAAGATGTCGCTGCGACCGTATCAGGCCTTTTCATTGTCTTCAGGACGTCATCTCCGTGGCACTACGAGGTGCGAACATGAAGCCACAACGTCCTGGCAGTGTGACGTTGACGTTCCGTACAACGTCACAGTGGAAAAGCGGATACGGTCACAGCGCCACCCCGATGATAGAAACAAAATGGCTACAACCATGACAACCCCATTATTATCACTGGTATTACAGATTGACATAGATTTGGGACTAAACACCCTCTTTCTTCCAAACGCAATCAAACAGCCTCAGATTTGACAGTATTCAGTGTCTGTACTGGACCTGTCAGGCATCTGCATTTGTAGGCAGTCCACCGAGTAGAATAACAGCACACACCATACTACCGGTACAGGGTGGAGTCCACAACAGGCTACAGTCTACCTGTGTGGGGTCTTTTACTTGCCCTGGCATAGACACTCAGGTACAAGGGACCACGGCTTTCAGTCTCATCTGACAGACTCTAATTGGTTCACAGCTTTTCACATACATGTCCTGGCCAGGGATCGAAAACACGCACTGAGCCTGTTAGGATTAAACCGCTCGACCACAAGGAGACAAGACACTTGTCAGACATCTTGTCAGGGCAAGAAGTCTCCTTACTTCTGGAATATGACCATTAAGTTAAGGTCCCCCTACCTTTGATATTCACAACTTTTACTTCATGCAAACCGTACTCCTGTAATGTTTTATCCAAGTCAAGTTCCATGTCACGATTTTTGGGATGCCTGAGTTCATGAATAAAAGTGTCCAATCCTTTCTCGCTGCATATTATTGTGAAGATTTCTGACAGTTTCGTCTGGAGGCTGACTCGTAGCACCATCTTTTGGTTCTGTGGTAGAGTAATTATCAACCGATTCGTAATCTGAAAGTGATTAAATCTTTGTGTGTATTTCACATAATGATTTTCATTTTTGTGATGCAAATATGCAAACAGACACCTTGCTTCATCAACTATGAGGAACCCAATGCTGTTTATCCCGACAGGTCAGCGCTGTGAGCTGTGCGACGCAACGACTTCATTTTATGCACTATGTTTCGTCATAGAAAAAACGGCCTGTTCATCTTTCTACAGGAATAAATGACAAAACCCTTGCCTTTATTGTCATCATATCTCTTTATTTTTTATGGAAAAAGCTGCAAAATTGCAGAACTTTTCATCTGCGACAAGATGACGTAAATTTTATTGCCAGGCAACCAAAACAAATGAGAGTAAAAGTAAAGTTGTCGGCGAGTTTTGCCAATTTTCGACACAAGCCGGGGTCTTCCTCAGGCACTTTCTAGTAGATACCCCAGAAGTGAATGGGAATCTCATTCACTTCTGAGATCTCTACTAGAAAGTGCCTGAGGAAGACCCCGGCTGAGGTCAAAAATTTGCAACACTAGGAGACGACTTTACTTTTAGGCCATTCTTTTTTTATTTGTTGTTTAGCGGACCCGCCGTAGTTAGATTTTGGCAATTTGGAAAAAAAATAAAATTGAAGAAAAAAAACGACTTTTTTATTCCCGCCGGTCTCGTTTTTCAACCTTTCATTGTTTTTTTCAAAAGCGGGAGATGGGACGAACCATAAACTGTACCCTGCATCTCCCAGCGTAAATAGTCGCCTACAACATGAGTCATGAGAGTAGACGTCAATGCATGCTGTTGTGTAGTGTGAGATGGGCGTGTGAAGTTGCTGATTTTTTGATGATATTTGAGTTTTTTTATTTCCGCCTGTCTTGGTTTCACTGGATAAAGGCTTGCTAAAACGAAAAATAAAAATCCATCAGAAAGATTGGACTTTTATTTTTATTTTTTTTCCTGTCTCCTGTCTTGAGTTTACTGGAAAAAGATCCGCTAAACAACAAATAAAAAAAGAATGGCCTAATGAAACTATCTGTCTCCATCTTACATTTTCCTGTGATTGTTTGGGCATATTCCAAGACGATTTTTGCACGTCATGTTCAACATTGGAGCAAGTAATTACCTGTAACATATATTTTTGCAGTCGAGCAAGCCGAGCCATAACATGGTTAGATAAATTACACGCGGTGAAAAAACGTGGCCCGGTGCCATGTAGTCTCTACTTGGAACACATCATGGAGCAATCAAACAGCAAAGTGGAAGAAAGTCAAAAAAACACAAAGTTCCACAAAGAAAAGTTGACCTGTTATATGCAAAAGGTGAGAAGACTATAACTTGAAGCAAGAGAAAGTCGTATCATTTTTAGCTCAGCTTTCAGCTGAGCTAATCATATGTATACTGAGTGGCGTCCGTCTGTGTGTGTGTGTGTGTGTCGTCCGTGACACTGGCACGTTTCGCAACCGCAAGGCCCAGGGTCATTAAGCCGGTGGAGTGGTAGGCCCTAGGAAGGACTCGAAACAGGACCAAAAATTTTTGCGATCTGACGTACATTCTGCTCTCCAGGGGGCATTTGACGCAAAACGAAAAATCCCAATTACTCAGTCCAGAGAAAATAAATCAAACTGTAATTGACATATTGTGTTGCTCAATTTTTGCCTCATCTCCTGTAGGAGTAAAATGTTCAAACATGCTCCACCAGGGGGCATAATCTGCAGAAATGAAAAACAGGGGTATTTGAATTTCCCTCTCCCTTCAGCACTGGGCATGCTCAGTGAATGCCAAATGATACTGCAAAATTAATGACGTCACTGTACTTCGTGTAGATTTGTGCTGACTTGGCATGCTTGCAGGGAATTGAAAGAACAGCCTTTTTGCAGGTTTATCACCAATCTTGACACTAGAGGGTCTTGGGACGAGGTTCAACCAACACCCTCTAGTATTGTTCGAAGGTTACCATCTTGAAAAGTAGTGCAGCGTACCAACTGTGATCAGGCTCCTAATGGTAACTCCATTAGGAGGAGTGATGCGGTCAAACATGGCGGCGACTGATCGATGACAGTGTCTTTTTGTGTAGGCCTAACGCAGTGGAGAAAATCAGCACTGTTGTAGAGTTTGGTTTATCACATGGTCATGATCATGATGGTAGGTACTGCGCTGCTCCTGCTTGTCTTTGCAGCTGGATCTTTACTTTATTCTTTGAATTTAAATCAGTTGCTGGGTGTGGAAGTTTAGAAAATAGTAGGTAGGCCTAGGTGCAACTGAATCTGAATCAGAACAAACAAACAACCTAGCATGCTAAGGCCTATTCATATGAGCAGTAGACACAATCAATCATGCTACACCGTGAGTGACTGTACATTCGCCTGTACAAAACATGCAAAATGCACATGAAATGTATGACCCAATTTTCAAAAACTTTTAACTTCGTTAAAAAACTTTTAATTGAAAAAAATCAGCCATATTGGCCTTGTTGAACACACATAGGCCTAGGCCTGGGCTAACTCGATATAGGCTAGGCCTAGGCCTAGGGCCTATTTAGGAAGAATTCTAATTTTTTTTTCAATGCCATCCTGCGAAAGTCGTCGGCCATTAGGCCTAGGCCTGCCTACCGGTACAGCTCAGAAGGGGGCCCAGTGCATTTGTTCAGTTGGCTCCTGTGCTTACCGTCTGTACAATGCACTAGGCCCAAGGTTTGTTTACCGGTCCTTCTGGCCTGTCATGGCCGACTTTCGCAGGATGTCTATTTGTAGGCCTATGGCCTAGGCCTACCGGTACACAACACAATTCTGTCTGTACCGGTAGGCTAGGCCTAGGCCTAGAGGTTTCCACAGAAGGTTTTCACACTGTAGCATGATTTCACGGCCTAGCCTAGCGTGATTGTGTCCACTGAATGAGTAGGCTAGGCCTAGTAGGCCTAGCATGCTAGTAGGCCTACGGTAGGCCTGCCCTCCTAGTCCTACCTATGTCCTATTAGGTCTAGGCCTACATGTAGGCTACGCCCTAGGCCCCGGCCCCTAGGCTTAAATTAAAACTTCGTCAGATCGGGACAGTAAGCCTAGGCCTACAGGACAGATGAACATGACATGCATGCATGTATGATGAACATGACGCAAGATCATTCATCGATGATGATTGATTGATGATGAGCATGTTTATCAGTTCAGTAGGCCTACTTACAGCCAAGCATGCTTGCACATGATGCATGACAGGTCAGCATAGGCCTACTACAGTGGACACAATCACGGTACACTCAGTACACACTGCACCGTGCCTGTACATTCGCAGGGTTTCCGCCAGTAAAAAAATGAGGGTAGGCCTAGGGCCTAGGCTACGGACGAAAACAACATTTTTTTTGAAAAAAAATTTTTTGAAAAAATTTTTAAAAAAAAATTTTTTTTGTTCTTTTAGGTTTTAAACAATGTTTGGTGCCATTTTAGGCGCATTTTGAAGCATAAAATCGCCGCGCCGATCATGCCGGTTGTTTCAGTTCAAATGGTTTTGTCCGGCCTGTTTGTCAAACTTGCCAACATGAATACTGCTGTTAAATGGTGAAAAACAATGAATAGGGGCCTACTGCTGATAAATATGTGAATTTATCAAATAAAGACTGCATGTACCGTACAACATTATATTTGACTTCTTCAAATTGCTTATGGCATCATCAGGAGGTTTATATATCATTTCATGGAAATATGGTTACCCAACGTTTTTGAGGGTACGGATCTGTACCCTGGAAAAATTTAAGGGTACGGAATTTTACCCATTTTACCCTCTGGCGGAAACCCTGAATTCGCCTGTAGGCCTACAAAATGTAGGCCCACCCCAGTAGGAGCAGTCAGCCGTGCATTAGGCTGTTAGGCCTATTGCCAACAGATGGCAGCAAGGCCAAAGTCTTAGCAGACCAATGTAGGCCTACAGGCATGCAGGAAAATCTACGTGATTGTTCCTTGATCAATAGGCCCCC
>NMRB01000908.1:88253-99783 GCA_002633025.1 Notospermus geniculatus | reverse complement strand
AAAAAATGGTAGAAATGGCATCCGATTTCAGCTTTTTTTACTGTGTCTCCAATTTGTTCTGCCTGCAGGTCCCTCACGTAGCCTTCGTCACTGAAATGGTTACTGCACAAGCGATATTTGTCGCCATTTCTACCTCGCTCCACCACGTCCACTGCTCTAACGACGTGACGTGACTATGGTCATGACGCGGCGGTGAGCCGGTGCTACGTCATAATGTCGCGAGATTTATTGCGAGGCCTGGAAAAAAGCGTCTGCTGCCAGGAGAATGGCTGCCCCCACTCGAGGAAAACAACCTTATTCAAAGTCAAATTTTTCAGTGGTGTATTGGGGAATTGTCTTGTACTTTGTATTATCACTACAAATGAACCATACAGAATGTACTTAGGTCACGTTTAAACGCTATGGTAATGTTCCTTTAATGGAAATTATGTCAGTAAAAAGAAACTTTGTTGCACTGCTCACAGTCACAGCACCACTACATGACGTTAGTTCCTCCAGTTCCCCATTTTGGCACCAAAACGAAAACGACCAAGACATACCTCAAAGGGTTTAGCATCACTTTTTGATGCTCTCTTCTCCATTTTTGCCTTTGGTTGTAGATAAACAGTGTCAACAGACAAAGATCCTATGGACTGATTTGGGCGGAATTCTCTCACAGCACCGTTAGAATCTCGGACGACTAACATATGGCCCACGGGACTCAGTTTACTGGAGGCTGCCGCATGGACCAGTAGGTCCATCATCGGGACACTGGAAAAAATCAAAAAGATGAGGAGAGTGTCTCAATGGAAATTGAAATGATAAGATGGTGAATATAGCATTGAAATTATAAGAATACTGTACTGTGTCCCTATAAAATATAGTCTGGTTCCCTGACCTGCTGTATGGTGGCGCTGGCTGATGGTGCGATACAGAGGTCAGGCAGGTGCCACCGTTAATACTGATCACGTGATCTAAAATTGTCAAGATCCTGACAATTATGCTGTGACGTCACTTAGTAACAGGATGTTTCGCTACATCGAACATGAAGCCGATTGTGCAGCCTTTTACCCTACAACTTCGGAATTATTTCTTTTGCGATACCTGTACAGGACGATGCAGAGGCAGAGCTGATACTGGTGCACCGAAAACATAAAGAACACCCAGCATTTTGACAGTTTTCACACACAAATGTATATATCCCATATAACGGTCAGTGCATGACTAATGTTCTATTTTTAGCTCAGTATCGACGCGGCGCCTGCCTGACCTCTGTATCGCACCATCAGCCAGCGCCACCATACAGCAGGTCAGGGAACCAGACTATATAAAATAATATACCCCGGTAAGTTGTCTGACAATTTCTGTCGTTAGTCTTGTTTTCTGATAAGTGACTGGGTCTGTGCAAACCTAAACTCCCTACGCAGTTGTGAGTCGCGCCCCCTTCGGTTTACCCGCTCTCCACAACTGCTTTACTTCGTGGAAGTCGCCGCATTTGGTCAATAGATGGCGTCAGGGCCTGGCACGAGTTTTACAGCCTATCAGCACGCTGCTTTCAGAACTCTTTGGCCCGTTGGCAACGGATGTTCTTGTGCTACCATGGCTACATGTACGAACCGCTCCGCCAATGAAAAAGTGTCTCAGGCCAGCTTGGTTACCAGTTGCTCGGTGCTCTCATTCGTCGACTCTCTCAGCGTCAACTGTTGACCAAACACGGCGAATTTTACGAAGTTAAGCAGTTGTGGAGAGTGGGTAAACTGAAGGGGGCGTGGTTAACACAACTGCATAGGGTCAAGGGAGTTTAGTGAAAACCCAGCTAAAGTCGCTGGGGAGTGACATAGGCCTTGATCATACCTGCCCTTTGTTGCACCATCGATAAGGCTTTATTTGCCACTAACAGACCGTCGTCTTTTCATTGTGATGACACTCCCTACATAACCTATTAACTTTGGCCGGGTTTTGCCAGACTTGGTCACATCCCCTAATATCCAAGTGAAAAGGAAAATTTCTGAGCAAAAGACACCAAACTCCAGTGAAATACAGTCGCTACCATGCCAACAAAATTCATCTACATGTATGTTCTTGAAACTTACCATCATCATATATCTAACCATGTTTTGTGAATGTTTAACTGACCAAAAATCCACAAACCAAGGATATCCCCGTTCAGTTCCAATGAAGGCTTAAGTTCAAGTATTCTGACTGAACAAGAATCGGCGTGACATGATATTCGCGAAGATTATTAAAAATCACCAGTAATGAGTTCAGTTTTATTCCAATCAATATGACGAATCTGACATAGAGGAAATTTGCCACATCCTACTGGAATCTGAACATTGGTACGGCATTCCTACATCCTCTCTGTAATGATCACGCAATAGGCCAGAAATCATCGTCCAAAACCTTCACGCCACTCAACACCAGCTGATTATTCTCATGTTCTAATTACTCAAAAGTATTTCAGGTGGAACATATCACTAGTCTGGTGTCTGTGACGGGGAATTCTAATGGTCTTGCTGATCAGAGGAGTTTCTGCTATCAGTGATATCCAAAGTGTTGTGACGTCGATCGCACGTGATCCCAATAATTCCCTCAGTGTGTTTTTGGAAGCGCCGGGGGTGAGGACCCGGCCTCGTGCGGCTGGGTGATGCTGGTGTGTACATTTGGTGTGGCGGCCGGGGGATGGAGCGCCGGAATGAGAAAAAAAAAATTCCCCCCCCCCCTGAATAAAGTGTAAGGCGTTGTCAGCACGATTCTAGTTAGTTGTTTTCACTTCCCCAATTCTCAGCTAGAACGTGCGAGCGACATCTCAACGCTTTGGATACTTTGTTGCCGTGTTATTGGATGGAGGCTGTGACGATCAGAGGCTAATTTATGGAAACTCTTCCGAGCAGATGTGTGAATAAACATATTCCTAATATACGATGAATAAACACCAAAGCTTGGCACAAACTGATTTAGAATATTGAAATCTGACAAAAAACTGCCCGAATTCATCCACCCCAACGTTGACCAACCACAAAGGCCCGTATTCTAGAACGTTCCTTAACGTTAAGGTCGACCTTAAGTCTATTGTAAAACCATCGAGAACAATAGATTTAAGGTGGACCTTAATGTTAAGGAACGTTCTAGAATATGGCCCAAAAACTAACTTATTTCCTAAGTCTTCCTTTACATTGAAGTACATGTATACGGTATACGAAAACGCCAGTTAACAATGGCTTCGCGGTGGTGTATCCTCGGAATGCCTTTGTTAACTGGTATTTTCGTATACCGTATACTTCAATGTAAGGGAAGCCTAATGTTACTCATGTTCGCAGTCACGACCTTGCTTAGCAAAAACAGTATTACATATGTACATGACCACGACATGTGTTAGGGTCTTCCTTACATAACCTGTCCTATCCAACAAATCCTGAATATGTATAAACTGTACAAACTCTCCAATCGATCAGCTGTGAAGTAACTACATGTCATGCACATTAACTTGATCAGGAAGGCCTAAAATAGGCACTATTAAACTCAATTTCACACACTGAGGTTTTCATGCATTTTACAGATTATACACACTAATACTATTGTACGTAGACAAGGGCTTACACTGATCTTAAACCCATATCAAACCTTTTGAAAAATTCTAAGGCCCTGACCCAAAAACTGACTATAAAAATTTCAAGTGGCCATTTACAACACTAATATGTGAATATCATCATTGACTTTGATGAATACACATGTACTCGCGTCTTCATTCAGAGTGCATGGTTTGAGGTAAAGGCTATCATTACTTTCATGTATCAAGTCACTGTTCTTCACCCAAACTAAAGCCGCTCTCACATATGCGACAATTTGCGTGCGATTGTATTTTTCTACGTTATGCAAACAATCGCAGAAATTATCGCAGATTTGTCACAGACGTATCGCAGAATTGTCGTAAACTTACCGGTAACGATAATCAGCGTTTTTCGGCTTTCACTTGCGGTTGTTTCTGACAATCTGCGATTATAGCTGCGACAATCTTGCGACAATACGGGTTTTCTGTCTGCAGCCTCTTCAGTCGACACCGATAATTTGGGGTTATAAATGATTTTTTGCGACATTGTGCGATATTTTGCGACAATCTGCGGTTGCTTTGCGATAAGTTGTGACAAGGTTAAATTTTTTGAACACATTTCCAAAATTTCACGATTATACGCGATTGCCTGCAATATTATTGCAAGGTCTGCGATAGTTTGCGTTCATTTGCGACAGTACACCTGCGACTGTCTATCGCAATTAAACGCAGGCCAACTGTCACAGGTGTGAGAGTGGCTTAAGACTTGCTGAACAGAACATTCCATCACCAATATCTCAGAACCAATACCCTAATCATCCCTGGGTCGAGTTGAGCACCTTTCCATTCCAATACTGAGAGGTTTGGAACATGTTAAACATTCCTTTCCCATGTTCGCTCTAGTTCATTCTGGCTTACCATCGGTGATGAGTTAACAGAAATTCCCGTAAGGCAGCAAAGATTTATGAGGTTTAGTTGGTTGGCTGGGCAACCGATGGGAATAAGTTCACCATCAGTACAGGCAGTTTTGGGATCTCCTCTAGCATGCACTAATTCCCCAATTAACTATCAATAGGCCAGACTTTTTTTATTGGTTATTGCTTCACAGACCCGCCGCTGTGGAAAACGGAAGAAATAGTTTAAAACTTGTATGGTTCCACAGAGCCAACTAGTGAAATATACACAGTGGGCAATATTGTGACCCTCGTAGGCAGGCCCACACTACAAATTTCCCACCTATGATAGAACTTTTCAACCAAGCTTTCCAAAGCTGATACCACATCAGAAACAGAGAGAAGTGACATGGCCAAGTGCCGCTGAATGTCGTCCAGTCCTGATCCTACACACTAATTCCTAGCCCAAGCCCCTAACCCTAACCCTAACCCTGACCCTCAACCCTTGTCACTGACCCCTACCCTAATCCTAAACCTAGTCCTGACCCTAACCGTCAACGCTAACCACCCTAACTCCGTAACCTGGGTACACTGGTTTAGACAACATTAACAGTTTGTGACCAAGTGCCTGGTAAAAGGACTCAAACTTAACTGAATAATGAATATTCTTATGATGAAGAGCAGACTGTTTCAATCATAAATCACACCACAAGCAACACCACACGGCGATTGTGACGACTCGCTCATTCTGGTGTTGAACGCAGAACCGTGCACCCATCGAGCTCCGGTGTGAGGGCAAGTATATAGCCGGATTCATACCATCCGCCATGGAAGGGCGAGCGTCGAACAAGGACTCAAAATAAGTAACAGAATGATGAATATTCTTATGATGAAGAGCAGATTGTTTCAACCATAAATCATAAATCACATCACAAGTCAAGTGGTATGACATGTATGAAGGAAAGACCCAGGGGCCATATGCATAAAACTACTTAAGTATGAAAATCCCAAGGGATTCCCTCAAACCACCACTAAAGTGGAAATCTTAACTTAAGGGAGTAATTTGGTAACCTCTTTTTTGTTTTCCACCGTTAATAGCCATTTTACACAGTTCCAAACATACTAAAATGTCCATTACAGCATTGCCTGCAGCCTACATTTGAGAAACCTTCCTTAAGTATAAAGCTGCCCATACACGATCAATATTATTGCACAATATGAGGATCACAATGGGCAATACTATTGTCAATCTTTCTTCTAATTATCATGCTAGAAGCACACGACCACCCATTTGGGCCCCATATTGTGCAATAATATTGCGCCGTGTATGGGCGGCTTAACACTCAAGAAATCTGGGAAACCCCTTAAATACTGAAATTTCATTGGCTGACACCACAATTCCTGGAAATACTTTAGTTAAGGGTTGCCCTTAGCTGAGTATGCCCTTAGTTTGTTTTATGCATACACCTTAAGTGTGGCACTTGGTAAAGTGAAATCCTTAGACTTTAAGGGTAAGTTTTACACTTAACTTAAGGAAGTTTTATGCATATGGCCCCAGGAGATAAACCGAAGTGCATAACTGAGCTACCAGATTTGTGCTGCCACCAAGTGACAACAACAGGAACTAATGCCCTCAGGATATGGTCCAATTCACTGGAAATTTGCCAGCCACTGTCGAATACATACTCAATCATACACAAGTATGGATTTCTGAATGACCTGATCCAATAAATAGTAACTATGCTATGTAAGATTAATGCTATTATGTGCTTGGGAAAACTTGTTGTGGTAAAAAGGCCAATGTGCACAAGGAAGTGTAGGTGAGAATAGGCTTAGATTAGAGAAGAATGGGGAGCGCCAATTGGTCACGTGATGACTACTGATAGAGCAGACGAGACACCTAGCGTTGACCTATGCCCATTGTTCGAGAGATGCGGTTCACCAAGCACGGCCAATCACACCTTGATTCGTCATGAATAATAGGTGGCATTGGTGTACTATCAGTTCAAAACCACGCGTATATTCTCGCGTGGTCTGCGTGATCGGGGTTCCCTATTAGCCCGGATAATATTTGAGACGACAAGGGTAGTAGTACATGTATACACTTTTGCATATCACCCCAAGTGTCGAGAAACGAAGAGCCACACGAGATTTGAACCAGAGACCTTCTACTTGCTCAGTCAATGCTCTACCAACTGAGTAGGCCTGTATGTATGTGACCCGCGACAGCAAAATGAGTCGGAACACGCCGGAAAGAAGAACCAAGATGACACCAGAGAACAATTACCGGTACAGAAATGGGCAAAGTCAAATTTCACAATGGGCAGACAAAGCTGAAATCAACAAACAATTCACCTTGGGTCTTCTTCTGTGCGCATTCCAACTAATTTAGCTGCCACGGGTCACATAAGCCGTGGTTACACTACATAAAATCCCCGGGTTTTTTGCGGTCACACCTATGAATTGCCGGGCTTCGAAAAACCCGTGTCTGAAAAACACGTGTTTTTGAGACACGGCAAGCTTGCCGTGCTTTTCGAAATTCCCGTGTTTACGTTAGTTCTTCGCATGGCTACAGATGACGCAGCCATTAAGTAACGTCGTTTTCACGCCTCCAACAATGTGGACAATGCAGAAATGACTGAAGAGTCAATGCATGCAGCGCAACTGTCGCCGGCCTACCGGACTACTTAGCTACAATGTATCTAGTGTGACCTCTCGCTGGGATTTTTGTACACACGGGTTTGACACGGGTCTGGAAAAACACGGATATTTTCAACAAGTGAACCTTAGCTACCATGGCTACAGGCTATGTGACATGTCCTGCCAGCTGGTGTAGAAGGAACATGGCTGTTTCATTACACAATTGCTTACTTTGCATTCACTGTCATCTGTCGTGTTGTCCCGTCCGGTAACACGACATCCAGCACAATGTCAGGATCAATTTCGGCGTGGTGGTCATCATCAGCGATCTCGCTACCAGGTGGCGTACCGTGATTGACACTGCCGTTGTGGATTGCGTCCTTCCAGTTGGACGAGGCCGACGCTGTGATGCTCCCCGTCACACTCATGATTTGGTGGTCAGAGGTCTGTCATTTCTGCAAAGAGAAAGGTTCCTCTTTATCCCATAAACTCTGTTGGACCTGTCTATAAAATGTCCACAATGCAATAGTCCATTAGGCCCATCTGCTTGCCACAAATCCTTTTAATCCATACAACAAAACAACACAGAAATCCCTGAAACAGATCAGAAAACCATTAGCTAGGCCTTTGACAGTGTGTGAATGATCTCAACCTTGACACTTCGACCAAAGATTAAAATTCCAGTATAATATTTTAGCATTATGCAAATGAGACAGGGGATCTGATCTGGAAGAAGAGACATTTAATATCTGTTCAAATACATGTTGGCGATGACCTGGATGATTTTCTGTCCATTCTAAAGTTTGAAGGAAGCATGCCGCACACCTTTTTTAAAACAATATCACAGGAAGACTTCTTGACAGATAGAAGCCGTGTCTGCTGTGAGGGTCCAACAGAGCCTTCAATAGGAGCTGGCAGCGAGTTGACCAATAGGTGTCACTACAGCCCAATTGAATGCATAGCGGACCCAGTCATTATCAATTGAGCAGCAATCACATAGATTTTCCTGTACATTGGTCCGCTAGAACTCTGCTGCCATCTGTTGGCAATATGCACGGCTGACTGCTCCTATTCAACTGCCGTAGGCATAGCTGCAGAACAACAGTGTAGCAAGATAAAACAACTACCATGACAGTAGGCTACAATGCTGTACTCCGAATGCAGTCTTATTACTGAAATGTTCCGCCCAGAATTTCACTCCTTTTCCTCAGAAGTAGTACTGGTACTCAACTTCGACCACCAAGGTACATGTAGCATAATCTCTCATTGCTAAGCAAGTTGGTTCTTCATGTCGAGAACAGTACTTTTCTCCTTTGGCCCAACAGACCAAACTCTCTCAGCAATCGTATTGAAGCTGGACTCCTAAATTGAGTGATGTATTTTTTGTCTATGAAACTTGAGTAAGTTGTGTGTCCACAGCTGAGGTTGGCAAGAAATGGTTTGCATGAAGCATTCACTGATGCTGGATGACCCAAAGATTCGAAACCCATAAACCAAACAACTTCTTGCAGAATGTGAAAATGCCAGCACATGAGCAACTACAGATGACAACCGACACGTCCTCAAAACTTGAGATCAAAATAAGATCGGCAAGATTAAAATTCCACTCGGCAAAATAAAAACAGCTCGAGGGGACGATTTCCACCAATCTGATGGAAGGGTGAATGGAAAACATCTCGGTCAACAGTGGATTGTTTGGTTTGGAACGTGACCTGTTTGTCGCATTCTGTTTGGCCAAACTGTGTTATTCGCTTGTGAAGCGTATGGATGAGTTCCAACACAGGGATACACTCCTCTCGCAGTGTTTCGTTTCGCTCCGTACCTAACGCTTCACAAACCACTGCTTCGAATGGCCGGTATTCTGCCGATTTACCGCCAGATGGCACCACTACTGTCCAACCAATCAGCGCCCGCCATCAGGCTGCAACTGAGTAAAATCCTAAAACACTTTCTCCGGCACGGCAGCGGGAACAGTAGTGGTGCCATCTGGCGGTAAATCGGCAGAATACCGGCCATTCGAAGCAGTGGTTTGTAAAGCGTAGGTACGGAGCGAAACAAAACACTGCGAGAGGAGTGTAACACAGGGAGAGCATGAGCCTACATGGACACAGGCAGCGAACAACGAACCTGTGAGTGACCAAAGGGAAAAGACTGCTTGTATCATCTGGAAGGAATGGGCATGGACAACATGGAATGAGACGGAAGACATTGACTGGGATGAATTCTGCATGATGCTGGGAGGCAAGAACAGCATAAAATTTGGATCGCATTTGATTATGAAATAAATAGAAGGTTCCTCCAGCTCCACATGCAATGTGAAGAAGGGTCATGACCTCACACTGTCCCAAACTCCTCCTCCAGGATTCCTGTCTGGTTTCCAAACAAAGGATACCCAATCATTTCCATCAGATACCAGCAGTTGGAGCTATATTGAAAAGCTCACAGAGGGTTTTATATAGCAATATCCCTTCCAGCTTTTATGAGGACCAAAATTTGTCTCCTCGAAATATGAATGATCAGTCAGTAGGGTGGCGAATGGAGGAACAGGGGTTCATTAGAGAGGTTTAAATGTGGTCATCAAGAGTTGCCTGTAAGGGTGTGATGCCGTGATGGTTACAGCAGGGCCCTTGGCATGTTTTGAATTAATGGCAGCTAGTTGTGGGAACCTTTGGTCATCAACAGGAAAGGATGCATCCCTGGTCAAAGTTAAAGTTAAAGTTTGGTTTATAGTCTGATATCAACAAAGGTGTCATCCGACTTCACACTTAACCCCAGTCTATCCAGAAACCTTTCAGTAGAACTCAGATGAGCTGCTCATTCAGCGCTACAATCTGAGCATTTCCGACCGGTACCCATTTATACACCTGGGTGGAGAGGCCAGTAAGGCAAAGAGACCTGCCCAAAGTCTCACGCCAGCAGCGGGATTCGAACCCGGGATCCTCTGACCGCTAGTCGGAGGCCCGAACCACTACACCACCGTGGCTCCCAAACCACCGTGGTCATACATGTATTGGCTCCTGCTGCCGCTGCCTGGGGCTGAAGGCATTCGTATTGGCTGCAGTCCTTCTGACTCTTTGAGATGGCCATCAAAAGTTCCTGTTTTTGCTAGCAGCATCGGAAGCTGGTGGGCAGATTTCATCGAGAATGCATCCTCCTCACCAGATGAACTGCATCTTAACATTTCCACAGCAACCAGGTTAAAACACCATCTCCGCAGTAGGAAATGGGTTAACACAATTTGATATCACGGTACATTATTAGGATAATAATAGATTGACTTTATCAGCGAAGTCCAACGTGGTTTCAATGGATCTTTTATCCATATTAATGGTCGATAATCAATCGGAGGGCAACGGGCAATGGCAGAATGGGTTACATGGTGACCGCATGCTGAACGATGGTGATTCACCAGTGAGAACATAGAGACTCAGGGCCACGTGCTTGGGTCGGACTTCAGCCACACTTTTCTCAATGCTTCAAGCAAAGAGAAAGTATTTATCTGCAGTCTAATTTCAGATACTTTAGGCTAAAGTCCGACCCAAGCATTCGGCCCTCAGACGCAAACGTTCTGTTCCCTGACGCTGAGTAGGATAGGCATATTTCATCCTCGCCCAGGATCTTCACAATCGCTCCCCTTTTCGCACTTTGTTCCATTAACCTCTTGAATAACTATAGCAACCTACATGTAAATTTTGGTTGCAAATTGCGTCAAAAAATCACCTATAACAACCGAAATTTCGGTCGCATTATTATCACTAGCATATTCACCCGTGGCGAGCACATTTTGAGGGAGTTAGTTTGTCTAGAATATTCTGTGGTAGAGGATGTTGCTTTATTGATGAGTTTATTATTTGGAGAGGGGTAGTTTATTGGTTCGCTATGGAGCCGCTTGGAGCGCCAGCTGCGGCCATATGGACCCCTATTTTCACACCACTTTTCCAAAGCATTTGTATGACGTAATCAAGCTTTACTTGACGTTTACGGCCTTCTTTTGCGGAGTTTGAACGTCATATTGCGTCTGGTGATAGTCTACCATTAGCTGTCGACCTGATTGGTTGGGCAGTACGAACAAACGTCAGGAAAGGTACAAATTTCGGCGATTTCTAAATCTATTTTTAGACATTTTAATAGGGAGGCCAGACGGGAGTCTGGGCGGTAGATAAAATGGTGTTTAAACGTTTGTAAACTGTACAAAAAAATGTAAATACGTACATGGACAATGTTGTCAATAGCTATTGGGAGCTATTTTATGTAATGCGCACGATTAGACACGATTTTTAAAGCAGTTACCGGTCAGGAGTTGAGAAGTCATTATCCTTGCGATTCCGTGACCTGATCGTCAATCAATACACCGCGGAGGGACTATTTCTTCACATATTAGGCCCAATATGCATGCGCGATGTAGTTCGTAATGTACCGGTACTTTATATACAATCGCACTGTTTTCGTCAGTCTTTGATACAAAAAA
>NMRB01000908.1:27619-63304 GCA_002633025.1 Notospermus geniculatus | reverse complement strand
TAAAATAACCCTTTCAATTTGTCCTACAGGAGGATCTCGCCTACTCCACAAAAGATGAACAAGCCCAGTTACTTCAAAAAGTCCTGGCTGCCAATGAGGATGAAGCAGATGAAGAGAAAGATGCATCAGGGGTGCCACAGTCCAAGACCATTTCAAAGGTGAGTAGTGTCAAACAATCAGTTGAAAATCATTCTGTTTCTGTTTGAGTGATGCCTGTGCTATCAGCATCTTTCAAAAGTAGTCTTCAAAAGTTGATTGTTTTATAAGCCGATTCAAGGCTCGTATTTTAGAAGCCTCCTGAACTCTAAGGTCCACTTTAAATTTTGTATTTTGCCCTGCAAACAATAGCTAAAGGTAAACTTTAGAGTTTAGGAAGCTTCTAGAATATGGCCCGAAGTGATCCTCGTGGTTATGGAGGCACAATACCTCCACGTCGTGATGCAGTTTGTCAAAACCTTCGGACATACAGATAGACACATGAGAGTCTTGATTCGAGTTGTATTTGTATTTGACTGTCAGTCTCTTGCAAGCTGTTTGACTCGGAGATAAGCTGTTTTTGCAGTAAATGATTTGAAATTCATCTTTCCTTTGCAGGTGGTACGTCGTGTCGGGAACATGAGCTCCATGTCGGGAGCCGACGATGCTATTTACATGGAAGTACAGACAGCTAAGACATCAAAGAACGTTCATCCATTGTTCAAGAGGTTCAAAATGAGATGATGAAATATTGGTCGATGTGAATATTTTGGATTTCGGCTTCAAAATCAAGAACAATTTTGGACATACTGTGAGCATTAGAGTTGTGATGCCTTGGACTTGGCTCAGACATGTACAGTGGTGTGAATTAATATTCGAACAGAGGGAATTCAGCTTTTCATTAAAGGCAAACTGTATCCAATATCTATATCAAAAGTATTTGAAGTCAGTCCTAGAATGCACTCCTCTAGTCTGATATGTTTTCGCTGAATTTAGATACTGCATATCACGAGAATGGCGAAAATATCGAAATTTGACATTTCTTGAGATGTGCTGTTATCACCATCTTGTCTGGATATTTTGTGGAATTTTTTCCCCTTGCAACAACATGTTGAATGGGGGTATTACCTGACAGCATTTGGAAACAGAAGTTGATATTCATACACCTGAGATTCAAGTTTGATGTCTTTGATATTTTCCAATATGTCAAATTGCGATATTTTCACCACTTTCGTGATACCCAGCATCTGAATTCAGCGAAAACATATCAGACTAGAGGAGTGCATATCTAGGACTGACTTCAAATACTTTTGATATAGATATTGGAATACCGAAGTGACAAATTTTGCTGAATTCCCTCTGTTCGAATATTAATTCACACCACTGTACATTTAGTCAAAACTTATCAATTGACAATGGCAACAGAGACCAAAAGTAAACCGGAGTGAGTCAAAACAGAATGTAGCGAATCAATGAAGATGCAACCAAATGAACAGTTCGATGTGATACAGAATATCCAAGTCAGGGGGATTGATTTTGACCTGACGACGATTACCAGTAGTGCATTTGTGTATTGGAGATGTGATACCTCTATTGAAGAGGAGTAAGGAGTAATATCTGTTGAAGTGGAGTAATAAAGTCTTTTTTTCATACAAATCATGTAATTCTCTTGTTTCCAATCCATAAATACTTGATCTGTGTGACTTGAGATCTCCAAGCATCTGTATGGATAAAGCACACTGGAAGCACAAGTAGGCCTACATCATGTACACACTGAACTTCAAGGTTGGGAATAACTACCAGTGAAGGAAAGTGCAAGTAATGTTGAAGGAGTTCGGATATCAAAATGATCAGCACATGCACTCTGGGTCCCAGCAGTTCAAAGACCAGTTCGATCTAAGCACAGTACATGTACTTAGCTCAACGATAAAGTACAGGGACTGCACAGACAGATCCTCAAAATCATTACGTGCAAAATGGTAGAAATATTGATAGAAAACTAAAAGCAATATTTGTTAGGTTATTATGGTTTATTCCATAAAAATAGAAATGCAGTACAAATATAAGCTTGCATGAGCAGTTTTGTGGTATGGCCTATCATAGGTGCCAAATATAAATCTAGTTCAGAATTCCACAGCGCAGACAAAACCATTGGTTTCCATTGCTATGAGTGTCTAAATTCCAGCTTCAGTGTCTATACTAAATGTCTCTGAACTACTACAAGTTAAAAGCACTCCCAAATGGCATTCATAGAAACTACATACAGTCCATACTGTATCATTAAACATGGATTGCCCAAAGCAGGGTTCAACTACGTATGATATGATGGTCCAGCCATCAACAGATCAATGTCAGTGCCTGGAACTTGGAAGAGCTTCACGACCCTTATCCACAAAGCCTCTCCAGGACTCGTGGAGCAACTACCAGTTCCCCATCCTTTCATTCTGCTAGAGCTGTTAGGATAAAACAATAGATGTAGTCAGTCACCTTATGAGCCACAAATTCTACACAGGGATTGTGAATAAGGCCCCTGGTGAGGAAATTGCTGTGTAAAATGCTCAAAACCAAAATACATAATCAGCAAAAAACTAAAACCCTAGAGTCATCACCTACCCTCTACATTCAGTTATTACACACTAAAACTAAAGTCCAATAAATTACATATAAAACAAAACATCTAACTAAGAATCCTCACTTTGACTACAAAAAGACATACTGAAAAATTTATCAGCAAGAAGGGTAGGTAAAACTAGACTTTATTTCATTGTGCCACTGCTGTATAACAACAGTCCCCGCAGCTTGGAAGAGGCAGGATTGGAATGTACATGTACATGTACCAGTACACTTCAAGGTCACTGGCAAGGTCAGGGTCACAATCAAGGTCACGATACAGCCTTGGTGATATGAAAATGCAACACATTTTCAACCTAATACACTACGTTACAGGCAGCAGTGAAACCCATTCAGCTGATAAAATCACAAAGAAGATTGTGTTTGTATTTCATCAGTAATATTTCGATGGATCCCATCGTTTATTTTTTGGCCGCACTGGTTTCTTCTTATCCGACTTCACTCGTGGTACTGGAGGATGGTGCCATGGAATGGGGTTGTAGAAACCTGGGGCGGGGTAAGCGCATCGGTCGTAATAACCTGGTGAAATATGATATCTACATGTATCTCGATTCACCAAGAGATATTAACCCCTTCCTATCAGCTGAGCGCAAGGCCCATGGGCCTCTTGTTCTCAATTTTATTACTATTTGCTGTATGTATGTCTGCAAATCTCCATACTAAGCAACTTCACAACTTTGACAGGTGTGTTGGTAGTGCAAGGGTGCTCATCAACTGAAAGGGAAATACATTTTGTTTGGTTCCTATTCCTGAGTATTGGGGTGGTTACAAAATAATTCATCGTTCTTTATTGTTTCCAGCCAGTTTGTCGGCCAGAGCACATTCATGAATACCGACTTACTGCCTACTCCCTGTATGCTGCAGTCTCTGTCGGTCTCCAAACACAAGATATCATAGAGTACTTGAAGAGGTTGAGTAAGACTACGCTACCAAGTGGTATCGAGGAATTCATCAAGGTAAAAAGCACATATGTCAGTTTCAAAAGACATTCACAGGCTTAAATGTGAACTTAGTAAGAATTTGCAGTTCTTTGCTATAACTGACCCAAATTATAGCCGTTTCCAGTGAATTTTACCTGCAAACTTTTTGTTTTCAAGCTGTGTACCCTGAGTTATGGAAAGGTGAAGTTAGTTCTGAAGCACAATCGTTACTTTGTTGAGAGTCAGTATCCAGAGGTGCTACAGAAACTTCTGAAAGATCCTGCAATTCAGGAGTGTCGTCTGAAGACGAGTGCTGGGACCGACGCCGAATTAGAAGAGTCGGAGATGACAGCAAAATCAGCGCTTAAGGTGAGGCCTCAAGAGCCACGGTTATTTCTCCTAATAATGCCTTTGCGGTTGCTGTGGTGGTGGGTGCCAAAAAAGTAGATTATTTTGCAAAAAATGGAGTTTGTTCGACCAAAGATTTGCATTGTTTTGACCAGTTTACCAATGGATTTCAATTCTGCTTCTTCAGCTCAATAAACCTGGTCCCAGTACGTCAAATGCAGATGGCGGCAATGGTGACGATACCGCCAATAAAGACGAGAAAGAAGGAGAGAAGATTCCAACTGACATTTTCGATTTCTATGAAAAAATCGACAAAGATGATGACGACGAGGGGGAAGACTTGAAAACAGTCTCATTTGAGGTGAACCAGGAGCAGATTGAAACATTGCAGAAAAGATGTATCGAACTTGAGCACCCCCTTTTGGCTGAGTACGACTTCAGAAATGACACAGTCAATCCTGATATCAAGTGAGTTGTGCAGATTTTTCTCAAACAGTTTAATTTGAGTTATTATCATCCATTTCTCAGTTCAGCTGACAACTCCACGTATCTGCACCGTGTTTACTGGTAAAAACTCTTTGAAACTGACCATCAAAGTTATGAATTTTGAAGTCAATCCTAAATCATTAATCATTTTCTCTGTCTGCAGTATTGATCTCAAACCCAGTACCATGTTGCGACCATATCAGGAGAAGAGTCTCAGGAAAATGTTTGGGAATGGCCGTGCTAGATCTGGTGTCATTGTGCTACCATGTGGTAAGTCAGATGAACCTCTATGTCGAATGTCTATAGAGGTTTCCCACGTGACGCCACAGCTCAAAATGTCCGCCATTTTGGCCGTCAAATGACGCAACGTCACAGCATCAACACAGCGTTCAGCACGCAGTTTTAACGTTGTCGGCAGTCATCGGCCGTCTTCTACAGCCACCGACAGCAAGCCGTATGGACGATTCGCTTTGTTTTCAACACGGTTTTCACACCAGACCAACTACTTATGCTCACAAACTGTGAGAGGTAAAGTGATTTGTTGAGTTGTATGCTCCCAGTGGTCTGTACGGGCCGTTAAACTTTTGAACCGAGAACAAGATGGCAGCCTCCATGGCTTCATTTTGACGGCCAAGATGGCAGCCGTGTGACGTCAGTGGGATTCCTCTATTGAGAAGTCCTCATATTGCAATGTGTATTGCATCTCTCTAGCTCAAACAAAAAGAATGTTTTGTTGCAGTTTGCTTTGTTTTCGACGTCATGTTCCTCAGGAAAGTTTGACTTCTTTCCTTCCTCTAGGTGCTGGTAAAACCTTAGTGGGCGTGACTGCTGCCTGTACAGTCAGAAAGAGATGTTTGTGCCTGTGTACGTCTGGTGTGGCCGTCGAACAGTGGAGATCACAGGTAAAGGAAGGCCAAGAGATATTCGGCGACATGGTTCTTCGTCCTTTGAACTCATACTGTTTTTCCTGTAGAAAAACGCTGAGAGCAGCACCTTTGATTACGCTAAACGTACCAGAACTATGCCACGACTTAAAATCCTCGCCAAGTAGAATTGACCTTGAAACTGACGGCACAAAATGACTCTTTTGTAAACAAAACTATGTACATTTGTCCAATTATAGCAGTTTGCAGAGTCAATGTGTGTTTGTGATCCCACACAGGGACGGATCCAGGATTTTGGGAAAGAGGGGGTGCACTGTGCTAGAAACATTGAAATCTGTGGTGAATTTCAATGATTTGCTCCAAATTTCAGAATTTCACAGTCAATTTTACAGATTTGTTGGCCAAAAGGGGGGCGTGTGGTGGGTGCGCCCCCTTTGGATCCGTGCCTGCCACAGTTGAGTTGCAGGATGGCAGGTTCAAAGATTAAAACTATGGGGACAATTTGAAATGAATTCACAATGCAATTTGTCCTGTTTTCCAGTTCAAAATGTGGTCAACAGCAGACGACAGTATGATATGTCGCTTTACGTCTGATGCCAAAGACAAGCCCATGGGTTGTTCCATATGTATTAGTACATATTCGATGATCGCTCATTCGAACAAGAGGTCGTGGGAGGCTGAGCAGGTGATGCAGTGGATGCAGACGCAGGAATGGGGGCTCATGGTACTTGATGGTATGTAATTAATATCATTTTCTTGAAGCACCTTCAACGCATATCATCACGTATGAAGTTTTGATATCATGACTAGAGACCCTGCAATAAATTATTTTGAATTTGTAGAAGTCCACACAATTCCGGCCAAGATGTTCCGTCGTGTCCTCACAATTGTCCAGGCGCACTGCAAGCTCGGCTTGACGGCGACACTGGTACGAGAGGACGACAAAATCACAGACCTGAACTTCCTGATTGGACCAAAACTTTACGAAGCCAATTGGTTGGAGCTACAGAAGCAGAATTTCATTGCAAAAGTTCAGTGTGCCGAGGTGTGGTGCCCGATGACTCCAGAGTTCTACCAGGAATATCTGAACACTCGGACAAGGAAAAAGTTGGTGTGTAACAGCAACTACAATTTGAGATTTACAGTAGGCCTTTTCTATAGCCCTTTTTCAAAATCACGTGACGTCTTTGTGCGGAGCTACGTTTAGGGGCCTCGAGTGACGTCACACAAACAGCGTCATGGCATTTGGCGGTGCAAAAAGTCATGACGCTGTTTGTGTGACGTCACTCGGGCCCCTAAACGTAGCTCCGCACAAAGACGTCACGTGATTTTGAAAAAGGGCTATTCTATTGCAGACACTTTGCCCCTGGCCTTTGATCTTGTGTCCTGTGGGATTCATGACAGACTTTTTTAGGCACCCTCAAGTAACTATGGATCACAGTTTGACTTTAGGATAATCTGCCATTGTCCTTGCCATGCCTTAAAGTGGCCTGACGGTCGTTTTAGTACAAATTTTACAGCTGCGACTTATTCTTTTTCAGTTGCTCTATGTGAACAACCCAAACAAATTCCGCGCATGCCAATTCCTGATTCGTTTCCACGAGAGAAGGAACGATAAAATCATTGTGTTCTCAGACAATGTGTTCGCATTGAAAGCATATGCAAGGAGGATGAACAAGTAAGTGTGGGCATACATGTATTTCATTTGACAATTTGAATGTTTCTTTTGATGTGCATTCATGCATTTGACTCTTTGAGATTTTAAAGATGTTTGCCCTTCCGTTCTTTTATGGCCCCACAAATGTTGATGGAGCCAGGGAGTACTGTGGGGTGCGAACTATGTTGTATGGGATGATATCCCCATAGTCCGAGGAATGACTAAGTTGAAGACGGGAGTTGGTGTTTATTAACGAAGGCCCAATTTGGTATATTTGCCATTTCAGTGTTTGAATAAATGGTAAATAATTTTATTCTCCAGGCCGTACCTGTACGGACCAACTTCACAGAACGAGAGATTAAATATTCTACAGAACTTCCAGCACAACCCGAAAGTCAATACAATATTTGTATCAAAGGTGGGCACCATTGGCTTGATTCACTGCTTTTGATCTATAGAGCTTGTGCAGCAGCTCATTATGACGTCACGTTTGACCGGCGGTCCACCATGCTGGCGGTCAACAACAAAGTGCGCCACGTGCAGATCGCGTCATGGTTGAAGCCACAACACTCCATTTGCACTGACGACAAACTGCACCACGTGGGTCGCCGACGTCATTTGACGTCAGTTTTGACCGGCAAGATGGCGGATTTTTTCGTGATGACGTCACCTGCACAAGCTCTATTGGCAATCATGGCACTCAAATGATGCCTAAAATCCTGTACGGTAGTTTGCACTTGCCAGACATGTGATTAAGCCCAATGCCAGGATTACCTCAGAAGTGTATTGCCCCTACATTGTCAGAGGTGACTGGATTTTCTGGGCATGTTCGCTCTTTTGTAGGGTTTGATTCCTACTTTCTGAAATGTACAGATTGCCACAACATTGAAATCAACTTTAAAAGTGTGGTTTTGTCTCCAGGTTGCAGACAACTCATTTGATCTCCCAGAAGCCAATGTACTGATCCAGATCTCATCTCACGGAGGCTCAAGGCGTCAGGAAGCTCAGCGACTTGGACGGATTCTCAGGGCCAAGAAAGGTGCCGTGGCGGAGGAGTACAATGCGTTCTTCTACTCCCTCGTGTCTCAGGATACCATGGAGATGCACTATGCCACAAAACGACAGCGTTTCCTTGCCAACCAAGGTTACAGCTACAAGGTCATCACTAAGCTTGCTGGGATTGAAGAGGTACGGTACGGCCTGATGCCAACACTTTCGTGGGGGGGGGGGGGGGNGGCAGAGAAGTTGCATAAAATAACCCTTTCAATTTGTCCTACAGGAGGATCTCGCCTACTCCACAAAAGATGAACAAGCCCAGTTACTTCAAAAAGTCCTGGCTGCCAATGAGGATGAAGCAGATGAAGAGAAAGATGCATCAGGGGTGCCACAGTCCAAGACCATTTCAAAGGTGAGTAGTGTCAAACAATCAGTTGAAAATCATTCTGTTTCTGTTTGAGTGATGCCTGTGCTATCAGCATCTTTCAAAAGTAGTCTTCAAAAGTTGATTGTTTTATAAGCCGATTCAAGGCTCGTATTTTAGAAGCCTCCTGAACTCTAAGGTCCACTTTAAATTTTGTATTTTGCCCTGCAAACAATAGCTAAAGGTAAACTTTAGAGTTTAGGAAGCTTCTAGAATATGGCCCGAAGTGATCCTCGTGATCATGGAGGTACAATACCTCCACGTCGTGATGCAGTTTGTCAAAACCTTCGGACATACAGATAGACACATGAGAGTCTTGATTCGAGTTGTATTTGTATTTGACTGTCAGCCTCTTCCAAGCTGTTTGACTCGGAGATAAGCTGTTTTTGCAGTAAATGATTTGAAATTCATCTTTCCTTTGCAGGTGGTACGTCGTGTCGGGAACATGAGCTCCATGTCAGGAGCCGACGATGCTATTTACATGGAAGTACAGACAGCCAAGACATCAAAGAATGTTCATCCATTGTTCAAGAGGTTCAAAATGAGATGATGAAATATTGCGCGATATGAACATTTTGGATTTCGGCTTCACAATCAAGAACAATTTTGGACATGAGCATTTGAGTTGTGATGCCTTGGACTTGGCTCAGACATGTAGTCGAACCTTATCAATTGACAATGGCAACAGAGACCAATTTAAAGCGATCTGAGACCGGCCTAAACAATTAGTGCGCATTAACCGTTCACACTACAAAGTTTTTAATGCGATCTCAGGCCGGTCTAGCGAGTCCGCTTCTTGTAGCGATCTTGTAGCCGATTCGGTTTACAGTTTGGCGTGTAGTGTCTGGCACCACGCTGACTGGATCGCTCCAAACTGTTCAGACACATGTCTAGACCAGCCTTGGGTAGCTGAATCGGCCTGAGATCGCTACAAGAAGCGGACTCGCTAGACTGGCCTGAGATCGCATTAAAAACTTTGTAGTGTGAACGCACCTTAAGCTAGACCGGCCTAGCCAATGCGCATTCCCGAATGCGAACTGGGGAATTCAGTCTCAGATTGGTCTAGATGTGAACGCGGCTAAAGTAAACTGGAGTGAGTCAAAACAGAATGTAGCGAATCAATGAAGATGCCGCCAAGTGAACAGTTCAAAGTGATACAGAATATCCAAGTCAGGGGGATCGATTTTGACCTGACGACAATTACCAGTTGTGCATTTGTGTATTGGAGATGTGATACCTCTATTGAAGAGGAGTAATATCTGTTGAAGTGTACCGGTAAATAAAGTCTTTTTTTCGTTCAAATCATGCATTCCTCTTGTTTCCGATCCATAAATACTTGGATCTGTGTAGTGTGACTTCAGGGCTCAAAAATAATTTTTTACCCTGCTGGAGCACTTGAACAATTTTTCTGAAGCTGTTTGATTCTTTGTATGTAAATTATACCAGTTATGCCCAGCACTGTTTTTAGCTCCAGACACTGCAGTTGTCTGGAGCAGAAGGCCATTTCCTAGAAGCTTCCGACTATTTTCCAGCCCTGGACTTGAGATCTCCAAGCTCTTGGGCCCGTATGCACCAACGTGGATAAACCTTAGATTAGGCTTAAACTAGGTTTAAGTATGGTTTAAAAAATTAATCCGCCTGCACCAACAAGGATTAATTTTTATCCGGTGTTTAAATCACAGATTATTGTAAACCTGCCAAGGGGTAGGTTTAAACTTGGATTAAGCCATTTTTGACAAAGTGATCGAAGTGACAAGATGGACTGGATCGACGCTCTTGAACAAGTTGACAATTTTCAATGGCCAGAACGGCTGATTCGAGATAGGAGCAATCCGATGGAGGAGTTTAGAGATGGTGATTTCCACAAAAGATACCGCTTCACCAAGGAGAACGTTTTGGTACATGTAATTTTGGATTGGATAGAAGAAGAGAGTACACCCAACTCCAACAGGAACGCTGGCTTTTACTTACGCTACGATTTTACGCCACAGGTCATGTCCAGATGACAGGTTGTGATCTTGGAGGTGTTCACCAAACTACAGTCAGCCGGATAGTGAAACAGGTATCCCAAGCAATTGCTCGGTAGAGGGGTGGGTTTAAACTTGGATTAATTCATTTTCGCCACAGCATATTACAATGACATCGTGTCCACAGAGTGTGACCTAATCCATTGGTAATAGCCATTTATGTTATGAAATTGGTTCAACCATGGATGAACCATGGACAACTTAATCTGTGGTTTAACTAGGTTGGTGCAGGTTCAAGTTCGGATGATTTAATCCACGCTTAATCCATGATTAGTAAATCTAGGTTTAAGCCAAATTTTAAACCACCTTGGTGCATACGGGCCATGATGTCCAGGGGCAGATCCAGGATTTTCTCAAGGGGTGGGTTCTGAAGGTAGAGGCCACCGGACTCTCACGTGCGCGCGCATTCGGCTTGCACTTCACTAGCGCCGGTAAACTCCCTACGCAGTTGTGTATCACGCTCCCTTCGGTTTAGCGCTCTCCACAACTGCTTAACTTGGATGTGTTCGCCGCGGTTGGCCAACAGATGGCGTCAGGGCATGGCGCGAATTTTACAGCCTATCAGCACGCTGCTTTCAGAACTCTTTGGCCCGTTGGCAACGGATGTTCTTGTGCTACCATGGCTACGAACCGCTCGGCCAATGAAAAAGTGTCTCAGGCCAGCTTGGTTACCGATTGCTCGGTGCTCTCATTGGTCGACTCGCTCAGCGCCATCTGTTGACCAACCGCGGCGAACACATCCAAGTTAAGCAGTTGTGGAGAGCGACATCTTGACTAATCAAGGCCTCCGGTCACTCCGCCCTTCGAACTACGCTCCGGATGGAGCGATAGTAGGAGTGACAGGAAGCCTTGGTTGGGCAAGATGGGAGAGCGAGTAAACCGAAGGGGCGCGACTCACAACTGCGTAGGGAGTTTATAGCGCCGGTGGCACTGACTTTCCCCCAGGAAAATTTTGAAAATTAGAAGTTCTGAGATGCAATTTCCCGGCATCTGAGATTGAGAAAGTCCGATGCCACGCCTCCTAGACATTTCGAAACGGTGCAAGCGTACACAATGCAATATGTTGTCCCAAGCAGGGGGAAAGAGTTTCGTTGAATCATCAATGCAACGATTTTATCACAATGATTACATCAGAGACACAGGGCGGGCACTACGCTGCAAGCAAGATGTTTGATGTTTAGCGATTAAAAATTTTTTATCTTTGCTCGCCGAGGGGTGGTTACAACGCCCAGAACGCCGTCTGTATATGCCCCTGATGTCACTTTCCATGTGTATGGATAAAGCAGACTGGAAGCACAAGTACATCATGTCCACACTGAACTTCAAGATTGGGAATACATGCAACTACCAGTGAAGGAAAGTGCAAGTAATATTGAAGGAATTCGGCAATCAAAATGATCAGCACTCCGGGTCCCAGCAGTTCAAACACCAGTTTGACCTATAAGCACAGTACTCGGCTCAATGAGAAAATGCAGGGACACATCCTCATTTCGTGCAAAATAGTAGAAATATTAATAGAAAACTAAAAGCAATATTTGTTAGGTTATTATGGTTTATTCCATAAAAATAGAAATGCAGTACAAATATACGCTTGCATGAGCAGTTTTGTGGTATGGCCTATCATAGGTGCCAAATATAAATCTAATTCAGAATTCCATCACACAGACAAAAACATTGGTTTTCATCGCTATGAGTGTAAATTCCAGCTCGAGTATCTAAACTTGGTCTCCGTACTACAAGTTAAAAGCACTCCCAAACAGCATTCACAGAAACCGCATACAGTCCATACTGTATCATAAAACATGGATTGCCCAAAGCAGAGTTGCCTGTCTATTCAGGTGGGTTCAACTACGTATGATGGTCCAGCCATCAATGCCAGTGCCTGGAACTTGGAAGGGCTTCACGGCCCTTATCCACAAAGCCTCTCCAGGACTCGTGGACCAACCAGTTCCCTATAATAGCGAGGTTTAGCACCTCTCTTGACTCCGACTTCAACTACGAGAATGAATTGCAGTCCGCTATGGACATCCTTGATAAAAACGATTTGATACACGTTTTCAATTCGTCAAACACCACAAATTGAAGGCAGAAAAATCTGGCCTTACAAATCGGAAGTGCGGATAAATAATGAATATTGAAGTCGTAATCCTAGTCGTTCAGGCCTTTAGATTCCCCTAAAGAAACGACGGTACACGTCGGTTCCCAAATTAGCTCCCCCAAATGTCCCCAAATTCGATCATGCAAAATGTCCCCAAATTATCCCAAAGTAACAAAGCAAAAACAGTAACACAGTGTTTGATTCGGTACTAACGCCATTAACTTTGGACATCACAGTACATCCCGACTTCAGCATTTCAATCTGACAGAGATCGCTACATTTCTAAGTCCATTTCTCCTAAACCTTTGCTTGCATTCTTCAATAATTTATTTGGGTCTAATCTAGGAAGAATGCTCTTTTCAGTCATACCAGATTCGTTTACCAATTTCTTTCCAGTAAACAGATATTTACTTGAATGGCTGATCTTACTTCTGGGACCACCGGCATTTCGGCCGCATGGTACTGACGATCTTTTCGGCGGGAAAATGCTGTAACTAGAGGCCCATGGATCTCATACTCAACTCCATTGAACTGTATCTGCTGATAAAAGACAAAGTGATTACTTGTATTGACATTGGGGTTTTTACAAGGGATTGGTATTGGCTATTTGTTGGAAATATGTCCTGTTTAACCCCTTCCAACTTGACCACATTTTGAAGTTTTAACCCCTTACCCTTGACCAATGACGATATTTATGATTTTAATCAACTTATCGACTCTGAAGTATTTGCTCAGAAAGGTCAGCATTCTCCATGAATTGTTTACAGCACACCTGTTTCAATTTAACCCTTTGATCCCCAGTGTGTGTTTTTCACTGAATAAACTTTGAACTGGTCCTCGATCGACAAAATCACGATGCGCCTATAATGTCCCCAAATTAGCATGGAAAAAATACACGGTGTTTCTTTCTCGGGGGAATCTAAAGGCCTGTCGTTACGACTTGAAACACGACTATAATATTTGCCATTTATGTGCACTTCCGATTACAAGTCAAAATTATTCTGCCACAAAGTTATGGCATTTTACGATTTGCAAACGTCTATCAAATCGTTTTTATCAAGGATGTCTACAGCGGACTGTGCGGTAATTCATTCTCGTAGTTGTAGTCGGAGTCGGAAAGGTGCTAAACCTCGCTTTTGTGAATAAGGCCCCTGGTGAGGAAATTGCTGTATAAAATGCTCAAAACCAAAAGACAATATCTGAATATCAGCAAAAAACTAAAATCCTAGAGTCATCATCTACCCTCTACATTCAGTTAGACACTAAAACTAAAGTCCAATAAATTACATATAAAACAAAACATCTAACTAAGAATCCTCACTTTGACTACAAAGACATATTGAAAAATTTATCAGCAAGAACGGAAGGCAAAACTAGACTTTATTTCATAATGCCACTAGCTGTATAAGTCTTCACCTGCAGCTTGGAAGAGGCAGGATTGGAATGTACCAGTACATTTCAAGGTCAGTGGCAAGGTCAGGGTCACAATCAAGGTCGGGCTACAGCCTTATTGTGGTACGAAAATGCAACACATTTTCAACCTACCGGTAATACACTACGTTACAGGCAGCAGTGAAATCCATTCAGCTGATAAAATCACAAAGAACATTATATTTATATTTCATCAGTAATATTTCGATGGATCCCATCGTTTATTTTTTGGCCGCACTGGTTTCTTTTTATCCGACTTCACTCGTGGTACTGGAGGATGGTGCCATGGAATGGGGTTGTAGAAACCTGGGGCGGGGTAAGCGCATCGGTCGTAATAACCTGAAGAAGATGAGAATTTGTCTTTAAGATCTGTGAAGGGTTTGACATGTTTGAAGATCAGTCATGAGAAGCTGAATGCCGTGCAGAAATTGCAGAGTCTACAAATCTGTGGCAGGAATGGTTAGCCCAAAAGGTAAAGTCCTATGCTTCAGACAGGGATCTGGCCCCCTGCTCTCGGCAACCATTTTATCATCAGGACTGGCCAGAAATTACATCTCAGCATTCTGATGATCTGTGCCGAAAGGGCAGTCCTCAGACCCATCCCCTCCCACACGCCCACGTGTAACAGATCCTGGATCCATCCATCCTGTGGATGTTCATATGCACCAGGTGTTAGTTCAGTGTCGCTCATTTTACAATACCGGTACCGATACCAGGAAGATAATTCTGGAAAAGTTGTATCAAATTTGACCATTTTTGTTCAGGTCATTTGGGTACCAGTATCAAATGCCACATTTCTGCAAGTCTGACCATAAGGTTCACCACCTCCAAAACACCCAATCATGGAATTCAATTCAGACCAGACATAAAGTCAACATAAAATTTACTTGTAATATGTACTCTCCAATAAAAAGCTCCTCCCAATAAACCCAAATAAGCCTCCCAGCAATGAATAGTGAACACAAGGTTTAATTACTGAGATTAATTTTTCATACAAATATCACCAAGCTTAGGCCCTATTGTGAGGGGTTTAACGAGTTAGAGTTAGATTGAGTTCCATGCACAGGCAGGCCTAGGTGAAATGGTGATAAACCAATACCATTAGAATTTAATCCTGAGTCATTTGTGGTATCTAGGGAACTGTTTGGCTAAACTAGGCCCTATCCGGTTGGGCACAGTGTGCAGAGGGAGAATACAGGAACGAGTACAAGAACAGGTAGGTCTGGGTCTGTAACATTTATTTTCTGATAAAACAACATTCAAAAGGGCAATTTCTGATAATTTTGTCAAAATTCAGTGTTGTTAAAGCAACAAAGTCGGTCCACTCACAACCCACCCCTTATGAAAATGTACCATGTGTAAATGACATTAATACCACGTGGTAATGGGAAAATTTTACACAGGCAAATTTTACACTTTTTAGTGTAAAATTTGTCATTTACACATGGTACATTTTCGTAAGGGACAAAATTCCCAAGGCAAGAACATCACACATTTGAGGTGGACAAGCTTGAAGGGAAAATGGTAACGTTCGAATCTTGCTTCATGTCAAGCAAGTGTTTTTCTCCAATTCAAGATCGACTCTTGCCTGAAGCAAGAAAGCTGAAATTCCTACTCAATGTCAATCGCTTCTCCATTTGTTGTTTTAAAAGATTATTCTAATCCGAGAGAATTAAAATCCATTCAAAATTTATAATTTTGCTGAACCAAATCCATCTGTAGTGGAGTACAAGTAAATGGACTAATAACGTAACGACTGCTTCGTGAAAAGAACAATTTGGGATTCACCCGGGGTGCCACTGGAGAATTGCATTTCATAGCAACAAAGTATAACTGCGACATTAAGATGAGAGAAATCACCCAGAACGTGGAACCCACTTCTTGACAGTGTGGCACTGCGAGCGAATTGTACCGTGACAAAACGTCGAAAAAAGAGGTACAACCGTTCACAGCACCTCCATATGCTGGCAGTTTGCAGGTACCAAATTGTAGAAATTTGTGTTGCAGTTCATATTTATTTCTGGCGTCAACATGGAATTCAAGGAAACCGCTCTCTACTTCCTCCTCAACCCAGACGAGTTCCTCTCGGATTCTATCCACGAGAAAACACTTGACTTTCTCCGTGGACCGCAAGGTGTTGGTGTGACAGAACTGAGAGATGCTGACGGATCGACGTACCTCCATCGTATTGCAGCCGTGCAGGGCAACGACCAGGAGAAACTCGTGCCGGTTGTTTATCAGTTGGCGTGTCAGGGTATCGACCCCAACGCACAAGACAAAGAGGTACGAAGCAGATTCGTCAAGCTAGAGCTGTAAATCATCTCAAAATGATAAGTATGGTCTTAAAGCTTGTACCAAACTCATTTCTCCCTTCCAGGGCAACACTGCTCTCCACAAATGCCTCCTAGGAGAACCGGGGTGGCCAATCACGCAGGCCCTTGTTCGCATCGGGACCGACCTCACAATCAAAAACAACGATCGAAAGACACCCATTCAACTCACTACAGATGACCGTATGAAGAACCAACTAGTCAGCTACGGCGAAGGCCTACAAGCCGCTCTTGCTTCAAAAAACAAAACACATGTGGAAGACTTGCTGAAAAACTGGTGCCTCCTTCCCAACGTACGAAAGGATGGCATCACTGTGAATGTTTTGGATCAGCTGAAGGAAACAGATGCCGAAATGGCCTCTCTGGTCGAACCACTCATGCCAACCCTCGAGTTCATCAAGTACAGTCTAGCTGGCGACACTGAGGGCATGAAGAAGCTGATTGAGGATTACGGCGACAAGATCGACCCCAACTTCGCAGATGGAGCGTACAAGGATTATTGGACTGGCGAGGCGGCACCAATGCCGCTCCCCGTTGCAGTAATGACGGCTAATCTGGGACCTGAAGTCGTCACCACCCTATTGGGTTTCGCACCAAAGTTAGAGTAAGTAAATACTAGGGAGGTTTCGAAATAAAACGATAAACGTAAACTTTACGACAACGTTATTTTTCGTACTTTTATGTTGCATTTTCGGTACAAAAACAACGTTGTCGTTAACTTTAACGTTTATCGTTTGATTTCGAAACCTCCCTATTGACTCTATGCACACCGTAACAAACCAGCGGATCTTTCGGCAAGGAACAAGACTCAGAATTATTCTTCAGCCAACTCTGTGCGAATACTACATCTCTTTGAGGGAGCTAACCTGCAATGGTTCGTCATCTCATCAATCTCGTAATGCTGATCTCTTTTTCAGTACTTTTTACCAGGGCATCGACCCACCAGGTCCCCTGTTCTTTGCCGTCGAAAACAGCACCAACAAGCCATCAGAAGAGATCGCTATATTAGTTCTCATGCAAAGTGATCTTGCCCTGAAGGATAGCAGAGGGCAGACTCTTGCCTACTCAGCCCAGAACAGATCGGTTGAGCACTTAATCAAGGTCCTTGACATGGGTGTGGATATCTGGGAAAGGTAGGGACCGATACAAGACGCACGCTGAATGCTTAGCTAAGGCCGTAGCTAAGGTCTGCTGCAGAGAGCTACGACAGAGTCAACGCAGCACCCCCTCCGCCCATCCCATCCTCCAACAACTGTGAGGGATGGACAGGTGTACTCTCCACATGTTCACATACGAACAGTTTTGACAGCTGCACGAGTCAGTTTTGTCTAAGTAGTCGGTATCTCAACAAGGTACCTTGTCCAGGCATTGACCTCTTGCCAAGCAAGGGTTTCTTGGAAGGTTTCTCAATGGTTCCTCAAAGGCTAATTCCATATGTATCCTTTCTTTCAGAGATGACCAAGGTCACACCGTGATCGACGATGCCATTTTTCAAGGCAATGACGAACAGGCTAAAGCCTTACAACAATACGTTGTGGACTCCATCTTCAAAAATGCCAAGGGAAGGACCGAAATGATTGAAACAATGGCAGCGAACTGTTTTGATTGGTTGTGGAAGGTCCGTGGGACAGATGGGAAGACAATTCTAGACGTGGCGGAGGAAAAGGGATTATCTGATGTGTTGGAAATGATTGAGGTAGCCAAGGAAGAACAGGTATGAGTTTTCAAGCAATATACGTAAATGTAAAGAGAGTAATAGATACTAGTGAGGTTCCGCATCGTCACGAATTCCGAATCACGAAACGATTTCAGGCCTGCGTGTCATTACGTCATGACGCCATTTCTTCGTCAAAAATCCGCGGTGGTTTGACTTTCGGCCTTGTGAACGGTGTGACAACCTCTCTTTAACACCACTTCATCACCTTACACTGATATTTTAAGCATTTATTTCACCACTAAAGTGTGTCAGGGATAAGCAATTGTCACCTCTCTGCTCAGAAAAGCCCAAGAAAACATTTATTGTAAATGAAAATTATCAATTCGTAATTCGTAAATGACCTATGAAGATTTAGGCCCATCCTCGTCAAGACGCAACGAATTGCACGACGTCACGAAGAAGACGCAACGTCATACGTCAAAGTGATGACGTCATAGTCGAAGCATATTTGGAATTCGGAGACGTTGCGGAACCTCCCTATTGACTTGAGTGATGCCATTTCAGAGGCAGCATCACTGTCATATATATGAAATCTCTGCCTCACGATCAGTATGGTGAGGACACCTACTGACAGCCAGCCTCTGACACGTGATCGTCACAAAACCCACAAGTCACAAAATACACGTACATGTATGTGTCACAATTAACCTTTCGACTCATTATCCTTTAACTCAACAGGGTAAAGTTGAAAGTCTTATGAAAGCTGCGAAAGCCGGCAACCTGGACGAGATCAAGAAGATTCTTGAAACTGAGGCAAAACTGGTGACCTACAAGGACAAGTCTGGACGCTGCGTACTCCATCAGGCTGTCCTGTACCAGCAGAAAGAGATAGTGGAGTACTTGATCGGGCAACATGAGGGACTGATCGGTGCGAAGGATAATGTAAGTGTAGAATTCGGCCATAGTGTAGGAGGCAACCTTCTCCGCAACTTTTTGCTTACCAGCACTAATGTTTGACAGTTTAATTAAAGGCCATTCTTCTCATTCTAAAAACAGCTTGGTCGCCTTCCTCTTCACTATGCTGCAGCTTTGGCTAAAGGAGACGAGTTATATGCCGTCTTGGTTGACTCGGGATCTGACGAGAATGCCAAAGACTGGGTAAGTTTTGTTCACATTTTCATGGACAGGAGGCACCAGAATATAGTAGTACCAGTTTGGGTCTAAATCTGCTTTTTCAAATATTGAAACTACATGTATACATGTTTGCTGAACAAAGTTGATGCTCAACTCATCTTTCTCTCCTGCAGAACAACCTGAGTGCTAAAGACTACAAGAGGGAGATGTCCGCTAATTCTGACGATGCCGACGCCAGCAACTACAACGTGCAGGCAGTCATTGAAAGGGAACGCACCATGAAATACGGCTCCGCAGTCATAGTCAAGCAGAATTATAATGCACTCGTTGAATGCATAGAAAAGAATGACATCCAAGGTGGGTTTTTGTTCTACACAGAACAACTCGTGCATTTCAGGAACCAGACTTTAAGTTGATGAAGATGACAAGGTATAAGTTGAAGAAATTTGAACTGCATTGCTCTTGATCTTGTTGATGATGTTTCCAAGTTGGTGGCCTGTTCCTTGGTTTTGCTAAACTACCATCCTCCCTGTTCTGACCGAGACAGCAACAGTGTGTCACACAATGCATTACAGCTGCAGGCAACAAACTCCAATGTGTTGAATAATTCCAGGGGTTAAGAACATCCAGAAGAGCCTGGAGGTACCACTGAATGACATCCCGAAAGTCCTCGGACTTGGCGTAGACCCGCTGCTGTTCATCTGCCTCCGTGTCAGAGCAGAAGATATTGCCAAGTTATTCATTGATGAAGGAGCTAACTTGGAAATAAACAGGGTAAGTGTCATGGGTCTTCACACCTGAAAATTATTCACAGAGTTGGTCAGTCTCCAGCTCATCCACGTTCTGCTGCTATTTGCCTTCTATAGGATCAGAAAAATCTTTCCTATTCTTACAGGAAGACGGTACTGCACTCATAGATTATGCCAAGACACTTGGACTGACCGAACTCCATAAGATTATAGCCAGCAAAATCAAGGCTGACCACGAAGCTGCTGCCATGCCGCTGCAGAAACAAGTCTCCGTTGAATCACTCACAAGTATAGAATGTAAGGATGTCGAGCAGTATCTGCGTCTTTCTTTGGGATCCAGCATTCCTTGTAGGGGAGGGTCTGATGATGGCAGCCACAGGCGCCCATCGAAGATGGCCCAGTGCCAAGGGAGTCTGGGGTTCTGCCCCAGAAATTTTGATAATCAAAATGCTTTGAGGAGGCCAATCGTGATGGAGAATTGTTGGTTGCTGAGAGCGCAGGGATCCAGACTACTGGACCACCCCCAGTCCACCCTGTTCACCACATTAACCATTAACCATTGGCATTCACCCACCTGTTTCTTCGAATTGGACATAGCGGACAACTCTAGAAATTCTCAATTAAAATATGCAACAAGCCTGCATGGATGCAGCATGCGAATGTGATCAGAAGTCCTCCATTATTATTTCTCTTCCAGTGGACCCCATCATTCCCGAAGTCCCAATGAAGAATATCCCACCACCTACAACGATCGATGGGAAATACCTCGCACAGAACGTCGGCGATGCTCTTGAAGTGGCACTGGCTGAGATCTGTCAGAAAAGACCCCAAGACCCTATAGAATATCTTGCCCAGTATCTTTACAACTACGCAGACAACGTGAAGTATGCAAAGGAGGTAAGCATGTCGACCACCAACACACTCTACCCTCGCTGAGAGACGAGGCAGGAGTATTATGTCACTTCACCAGCACCATTCAGGGGTCTACCTTAAGGATTTTTTAGTGGTTGTCCACAGGACAACCACTATATGAGAAATTGGTTGTCCTGCCAAAATGTTGGTTGTCCTGCCAACATTTCAAGTATGGGTTGATAACCTACCCAGTTAGGCCTACTACATTTTCCTTTTGCGTGTTTGCTGTTATAATCTGCAGTTCCTCAGAGATATGAGACTAGGCCCTAATTTTAGGGAGAAACTTCTCTCAAGCCATAGATAGTCAGGTAAGTGGCTGTGAAAGGCCCTCTCATTCATTAGACTCACCAAGTGAATTCAAATTTCCCGCCTATTACACCATATTAAACCAAGGTATTTTCTGATTGGCTCTTCCCATGCTTCCCATTCCTACCAACGGAGTCAAAATTAACTTGATAACTTTGGCCCCAAAATGATTAATCTAAGTAAAGGTTGCAATGAAATCAACAGAGTATTGAACAAAACATCCAATTTGAGCCTCTCATTGTGTCCATCATAGCTTATTTCTGTTAATTAGGTCAGACAGCTGACCAGAAACATCGTAGGCACACACTCATGGAGATGAGTTGGCGCGAAGCCAACTCTGTCGGCCACTCTCGACTGTAGCCTATTCACACAAATCAAGTTAAATTTTCATCATAAAAATGACTAACACGGGCAAACTTTATGTCATTGGAAAGGAAATTTCACTAGGAATCGAATCAAACAGTTTTTGAGGTGATTTCTTTCCATCCCAGAGAAATAAAACCAAAAGTTCAGGACACTGTAGAAGTGAAAGCTATCCTCAAGTCGGGATCGTTACCGTTGGCAAACTCGAGGGTGGTGTACTTCGTCAGTTTGCTGGTTTTTGCCTTATTTTTGAGCCCTGTACTGCAAATAATGAAATCGGAGTGGGGGATTTTTCATGGTAGCCAACCGGACAACTGCTTTGGGCCATTTTGGTTGTCCTGCCATGATTTTTGGTAGCCCCGGGCGCTCGGACTACCGCTAAGATCGACCCCTGCCATTTCCGGTCCCCAGCAGAAGTCAGTTTGCCTTTCAACAAAACTTCAGTCTGATCTCTTTCCTGCTTCTACACCGAACTACAAAATATCTACTCCGTATTTGCAGCAAAGGAGACTCAAATATGAACTCGAGAAGGAGAGACTTACAGCAGAGAACGAACGCCGCCGAAGTAAAAGGCGTGAAATTGAGGCAGCAAAGATCCGTCAGGAGGAGGCTGAACGCCGCCGCCAACAGGACGAATTGGACAGGAAACGAAAAGTGCAACTCAGTGGTGAGCAGCAACAGTTAGAGATGGATGACGCAAGACGGGACCGGGAGAACGCGGATAAGTACGCACAGCCGCCGGACTTGGCGACAGTGAATGAGGATCCACATGAAGATGATCAGTCGGAACGACCGATGTCCAAATCACAGGTGAGTTTCTTCAATAGGAGCAGTCAGCCGCGCATATTGCTAACAGATGGCAGCACAGTCTTAGCGGACCAAATGTACAGGAAATCTATTATGATCGCTGCTCGATCGATAATGACTGGGTCCGCTAGATGCATTGAATTGGGCCCTAGTGACACCTAGTGGTCAACTCGCTGACAGCTCCTATTGACACTCTGGCCAATTGGATGACTGATGGTGCTATGCACAGAAATAGAACAGCGGAGAGGCCTCCGGAGAAGTATCCTGGATGGAAAAGTACCGTGATTTCCAAGTCCAAGCATCCTGAGGTGATCAGTGGTGCCTAGTGCTCGCTGCCTATGAGGCTAAGAACACCTACGTCAGCCCACACAAATGCAGTGACACAGGGACCACTGTGTCACCTTGCCCACACAAATGTAGTGACATGACACAGGGACCAAGGTGACACAGGGACCACTGATTACCTCAAGATGAAGATGCAAGGGATGCACCCCATGGTGTGGAGGCTAAGGACTGATACTGTCGAATGCAGCATGGAAGGTACAGGAGTGTGGAGGCCTGAAGCCTGCTAGAGGAAGATCAATCAGGAAAGGAGAGAAAGCAGAATGTTCTGAAAATCTCAATATTGCATTTGACATCTTCGCTCGTTCCAGGTGGCTGGAAGTGGTGCAGGTGGTACCGAAGTTGAAACAGGAGACGGCGGTGAGGCAGGAGATGCTGCTGAAGCGACTGACCCAGAGGAAGGGACAATCTCAGTGAAGGTTGAAGTCACACCAACTGATGATGAAGGGGTGAAACAATCTATGGAGGAAAGCCCAACGGAATAAGAAAGATTTTCGGGATAACTTTTACACTACCTCCTGACCAGCAGACTGAGATGAATGTTTTTGAAAAGCTGAGACTTACCGGCTGATGATATGCCATTTACAACACCTACTAAAACCTCAAATCACCAATTTCAGGTCACATGTTAACAAGTGCAAGCTAAATTTTTTCAAGTCTGTGTTTTAGATGTATGCAGGAATAATGATCTCATGTTTCTTTCTTTACTTAGTTTGACTCTCTTGAATAAAAGTGTTATATCAAGTACAATCTTTTCTCTTACTGTTTCACTCTGGAGTTGGCAAACCTACCCTACAGTCACCACAATGACTGACCCATATTAGGCATGTTAGGATGTTTCTCCCGATAGCCAGTAATCGGGATCCTAGCTACGATAGAGGACAGCCCACCGAAACCCGGTCCTACACAACGGACATCTTTTGTGGGGGAAATTGATCAGGACCGGAATGTCAGTTTCATTTCAATAGTTTTAACCACTAGTGACACCTATTGAAGCAGTCGGCTAGGGTCCCCATCAGCTCTGAAGATGATATGCGGCATCCTGTCTGGGGGGGGGGGCTGATATTCACTGGCCTAATAGACGATATCACTCCAAAAGAGTGCAGAACCTGACGGGCCAGCGTCATGACGTCCCACACGTCATTTCATGATGTCTTGGGGCGAGACCAAAAAAATTAGACTGTTCCACGACGTCATGACTGCTGAAACAACCGGATTTTTTTTCGAGTCGCGTCATGACAGTGTTTCTGCCAGAGGGTACGCTGTGAGTACCCTCAAAGGAACAGAAAAGGGCCACTTTCTTTAATTTCATGGGGTTTTTTGCTGATTTTGAAAACTGCATACTGTAAACCGTGAAATTTTCGCGTGCGTTTTATCTTCGCGATTTTCGCGCTCGAGGGTCAAAACGCGAACATAAATCGCGCGAAAATTATTATTCTTATTATTCTTTTGAAGCTGAATGGTTCCAATCGCGAAAATTTATTCTTCGCGAATTCATAGACCCCCAAAATCACGAACATTTAGCGTCGCGAAAATATCACGGTTTACAGTACCCTCAAAAATATTTCTGGCAGAAACCCCGCATGGCGTTCAGAAATGACGTGCGGGACGTCATGACGCTGTCCCGTCAGGTGCTGCACTCTTTTGGAGTGATAGAGTATATTGTGAAAAGTCGTGGTATATTGAAATCTTCCTTAATAGAGATGTTTGGACTAATCAAACAAACTTCCACATTTATACATCTCTGATATGGAAATATAAACCGGAGTCTATTCAGCAAATCTGATGAAAGGCGACGAATTCAATACCTGAGCCTGGTCAATAGACAGTGAGAATAGGACAGGGCTTTTTACATCGATATCATAGGGATTACATTATTGATAACCTGCGGTGGACCGTGGGGTAATGACTGTTTGTGTCATGATAATGGGGACCATATCCACAGTCAGGCCGGCAAATTTCAGTTGAACTCCATACATCTCATCGAGCAGATAATGGGTCATATCATGATATGAATAAAGACTAGTAAATGCTTTTACTTGAATTTTGCAATACAAATGCACTAGACAATGCTGTACAAATCAGAAGTAAAAGTATTTGCTAGTCTTTATTCATAAGACCCATTGTCACATTTGCCCATTTTGCCCCATGGAGATGCGAACTACAGAGGAGTTGAATGTTACATTTGGAACTTCTCTATTTATCACAAACGAAGGACACCTTTCATTTGGGACTAACAAATGGATGTTGTCCGAGGTGTCCTTGGTAAAGAGGTTAAAATGAATAGAAGTGACCAATTTGTGACTGAGATTAGATTTGCTCTTGGAGAGTCTCCTCAGAGCACAGGTGTCATCTAGAGAGGTTCTACTTTACTCCACATTTGACTGGGCAGACCGCAGTCCAGAAGAAGTTTTATCTTCCATGTGCCATGCTCTTTTATGCAGCAAAAACAGTAACACTTGGCATAAAACAACTTGTTGCCGAAAAACTTTATGTGGTGACAAGTAAAGGGTATTTCCACAAATATTTCCTTTGCTTTATTTTTGTACCCTCTGTTTCAATATTAACACTAATCCATCAAAACACCACATATTTTCTTACATCAAAATATTATTTCTTTCATTCATCAACTAATCTCACATGGTTTTGCCAACTCTGCCGAATAATGCACTGGAACAGCGATAGCAACCATAAGGATTGAAATTGGAGGCGATATATTGAAAGAGTTGACGAGCAGGCAGTGCACGTTCTCCAAAACTATTTCCAAGTAAGCTACCATTTCTTTACAAGCTTGCCACTCAAAACCACTCAACCGTGTCCTTGATATTGAGATCGTCCCCGCATGATCTTGACATAAACACCCCGTAACCAATGTCATTCACGAACCTAGCAACATACACATGACAGTTCAGTGTGTATATTGTACATCCTTACACACCGGTCTTCGAGCGGCTGGACTGTGATTTATAGGAGTGGACAGATTTCTAAATAACTGACAGATTGGATACAGATTTGCAATAACCTTGACTTCAGGTAAGAGACTAGATCAGTTTCTGCTAACTGACGTTGTCAAATTGCTTCAATTCTACATGTTCTCTCGTTAAAAGGCACCTAAAAACCCATCAAAGTTTCTGAACACCTACTCAAGGCTTCTGCTTTAGTAGGCTGAAACTTTCATTAGCCACGGTAATAGGAAATGTGAAAGAGGCTGGCCAAGTTCACGTCTCCTTTAAGCCCGTGTCACACTGTCCCGAAGTTGACACCCAATGGCCACACGAATTACGGAAACTTTTGGAAATCTGACTGATAAATGCCAGCCTGAAGAAGACCCCGGTTGGGGTCGAAAATTTGCAAGATTCTGGCAGTTGACTTTGGGGCCATCTTCACGCGAAATTCAAAATTCCATATTCGTGTGGCCATCGGGTGTCTAATTTCGGGACAGTGTGACACGAGCTTTAGCCACAGAGGTCATTTTTGGCTGATTTTGTTGTCATTTTCAATGATTTTTCCCTTCATTTGCTCTGTGGGTAAAGCTAGTGGAAGCCCTGCTACTGTAACACTTCAGGATTTGACAGGTTCAAATGAACTTGCCACCAGCAGGGAAAGGGTTTTTATGAAAGGAGTTTTAATCCCTGTCTATTTATTTTTCCTCAGCAATAGAGACCAATCAAGATGGCAAAATTTCTGGCCACGGGATTATTCCTCGCACTCCAAAACGACGATGAAGATGAAGTCATCAACCAACTTAATGCCGGAGCGGATGCAAAAATGAAAGATGCTGACGGCCGCACGTTCTTACATCATGCAGTTGAGATGAAGTGTAAGATTGGGATCATCAGAGAACTGATGAAGAGAGCCGATATTGCGGAGAGGGATGAAGAAGGTTTGTATGGAAGATGGTTTTGGTCTTCATTTTGTGTCAAAAAGGTGCTATTATATCTTTTCCTGCCTCGAAGATAAATTGATCTGCAAAGTGTGAGAAAGGGACCTTTGTATTGACTATGGCATGTATGGTCAGACTGATCTATTCTTCTCTGAAGCAAGGGTCTGCATAGATGATATGTAGGTGTCTTCCCATTTCGCCCTTTCCCAATTCACCCCCTAATGGTTATTGGTTAGGGTTAGCTACCACTATTTAATGGATTTACTGTTAGGGGCGAAATGGGAAGGGGCGAAGTGGGAATAAACCGATATGTATGCCTGTGGAAAACTTGCGGTAAACTGCAAACCGCATTTGCCGTGAACGCACCTGAATTTTCTTGATTTATGGATGGAGGGACGAATCATTCGCTATATTTGGAGCACTGAACTCCGATCCAGCAAAACTAAACATAGTTTATAATCCATGCAGAGAAGAAATTTCCAACATTCTTCAAAATTCGAAGTTGCTACTGGTAATTGTCAACTAAGCCGACTTCTAACACATTCTGATTGTCTTTCAGGTGATACAGTCTTGGACAAAATCCTGGAGAAAGAGGACAAGGACTTGGATGACCTCTTCATTGAATTCATCGACAATACTCTGTCCGAAGGTGATGCAGATAAGCTAGAAGAGATCGTCCTGTCAGGATGGGAGATACCGAGGCCATCCTCGTCCAAACGCAAGAAGATCAGGGAGTCATCAGAGGCTATGGACGTCCTGCTGGATAATATCAAGAGTTTTGAGGTATTAAATTTGGGCACTTAGGATTGGTTCGGCAAATGGAGTGGCTTCTCCAGGTCTAGTGACAAAGAAGTTTGCACTGAGCATGGGCTAAGTAATGAAGGAAAGAGTGAGGCCTAGTGCAACACTAACAAGCAACGACGAAAGTCGAAAGTCACTCTTACTCCTGACATGAAGTCACTCTTACTCCTGAAGTCACTCTTGCTCCTGACATGGGCCCTGCCATTGAACCATCTTTTTTGAAGATGGGGATTTGGCCTAGTGGTTTAAGGCGTGCTGCCCCTTGGTGCTGGCGATTGATGCCTTATGCGAGGGTCCGTGGGTTCGATTCTGGTAGGAAGCAATGGCTGATATTCATAAAAACTAGCAAGTGCTTAGAAGCATCTGCTTGCTAGCATCTGCTATCTCACCAAGTATTAAGCAGAAGCATATGCTTATACTTAGTATCATATTCATAAAAAATAGCATTTGCTTGAGGTCCTTGACTTGCAAGTCTCAAGCAAATGCTTTGCTCAGTCAGGAAAATTTAGGATTTAAAGTGTTGCATTAAAGTTTGGTTATGAGTGATGGTAGACCTGTAACAAGTTATTTGATAAGGGATATCATTTTGTTATTGCGTTATTGAGGATAGGGGCTGTCTCAGGCTCGTAGGTAGCATAACAGGGGGCAAATGCCCCCCCCCCCCCAGCAAATTGTGCCAAAAACAATTTTTCAACAAAATCAAACGGGATAAGATCACTATCATTGTTTGTGTCTCAGATTGCAGGAAATGGACTAAATCGCATCTCAGAGCTTCTAATTTTCAAAAATTTTTGGGGGTCCCTCGGGGGGGGGGGACATAGACCCCCCGACAAACCGCCGCCGGAAGGCAAATCCCATGTCCGTTGAACTCATCTGCCTAAAATGCCCCCTCCCAGCGAAAATAAAGCTAGCTACGGCCCTGCTGTCTGTGACCTGCCAAACCAGTCTACGTGATCCCTACCAACCTGGCAACCATTCGACATTTTCTTCATGAACACAATAAAATGGTCTGTAAAATGCCTGACGACATGATTTTCTACCCATATAAATCTTTCTCTTCCTTTCAACAAGCTGAATAAACGTTGCCAGGACAAAGAGTTCTGCTGCCTGCAACTTCAAGCTTGGTCTGGAGCAACCTTGAAAATTCAAAGTGTATGCTTGTAAGCAGATGCTTTTTACGACACTTTATGAATATGAACTTAAGCAAATGCTTCCCAGTATAGCATCGACTAAATGCTCAAAAAGCAGATGCTTTACCTAGAAGCAGAAGCTGATAAGTATAAGCTTTAGCTCAGGTTTTATGAATATCGGGTCTAGTATATGCTTAAAATTCTAAGTAAAAGCACATGCTTAACTTTTATGAATATTAGCCAATGTCTTTCACCTTAGAGACTCGATTTCTATTTCATATTCTTACTCCTGACATGAAGGATGTCATTCTTCACGTCAGGAGTAAGGGTGACTTTCGTCGCTGTTTGTTAGTGTTGCACTACATGTAGGCCTATCTTTTTCTTACATTGAATGATCACCCAAAATTATGCCTAGAGTGTTTTTACACTTCAGGACCGTGTCAAGGACATACATCGTGCCATTCTAGAAGGGAATACTCGCCTGTTGAAGCAACTCGTCGACAAGAAGAATGTCGTGAAGGCCCGCGACGAGACAGGTCTGTTCCCCCTGCACAAGGCCATCATATACGACCAGATGGAAACTGTAAAATACCTTGTGGAGTCATTTCCAGCTCTCGTCGACAAGAAGGACAGTGTAAGTAGCATGCATTTCACGGTGTGAGAGCTAAGTTGATGGGCACAAGGCCTTTTTATGCAGGACCCGATGACTATAGCCTCAGAGGAGTGGCTTATGTCCAAGACCTGACAGTACCCCACGTAAAAAGAACAGCTACATGTAGAGTCGTGTAACCACAGACCAACAACGCATGTCGCAAGTTCTTGACCCCTCACACCTACCCCTAAGGAATTCGCTGGACTAACGAATATCACTACACCCCTTTTCACAACATGAGGAGCTATGGATGCTACATGTACCTTTTTTTGAACAAAACAAAACTACTGATTTGACAATCAGCTATACGTCGAACGTCATACATGTCACATGTGTATCATGTTAGCCAGGATACCATAACATCTTTTTTACTTCAGCACGGGCGTACCCCTCTTCATTACGCTGCTGTCAGCACCGACAGCCGGGACAAGTACAAGCTTCTGGTTGATGCTGGGGCTGATGAGGACATTGAAGACAACGTGAGTTCATCTTCTAAATAACTATTCTATGGCATCAAACTTCTAGAATCTTTCTTCCAAAGTTGTACATGTAGTGATCAAGGAACGAACTGCATTGCAAGGAATAGAGCTAGGGTCAGAGAATGACTGTTGCCTGTTAGTGTTGAGCATGTTGAGTGTTGGGGTACTTGTTGCGTAATATTACCGGGTACACTTCTTGAGTTGAACAGCACTCGGTGTTCATTTACAGAAAGAACACACACCTAAGTACTACCAGGAACATCAAGAGGAAATTGACTTGGTTGCCTTCCGCCAGAAGCTGGACAAGATCCTTTCGAAGCCTCGCAAACATCTAAAGGCAAGACCATCATCGAAGAAATCTGGGAGGGCTGGATCAAGACCAGGGTCAGACAGGGCAGGATCGGGTGCTTCCGACCGACAGAGGGCTGAAGAATCGAAGAGGAGCTCTCTAGCATCAGGTCAGACATTTGAAGATGACACCACGACCATAGCTAGACTGGTGGAATTTTTGAGCCTGTCATAGCATCTCAATTTTCACAGTGTCAGTCCAGTTGACCAACTGTTGCTTGGGTACTTTTTCCTGAACCACCCTTCCGTGCAGTGGGTTGAATCCATAGCAGGAAAAGCCAAAACACAACTTATTCGATTCAACTTCCTTCCCACCAATTAAAAATTTGGCTGATGTAGCTTCTGATACCAAGTTCTAATTTTACTCTTTATCAGGTTCAATTTCCATGCCAAGCAGAGTGAAAACTGATCCTCACTTTAAGAAAGACGTCCCACCACCGAAGACAGAAGATGGCCTATATTGCGCCAGTGTGCTTGGAGAAGCCCTGACTTTGGCCCTGGCTGAGATTGTGGACAAGAGACCGTGGGACCCGATAGAATTCCTGGCAGATTGGCTACATTCATACGCAGCCAACAAAGAAAGAATAAGAAGGGTAGGTTTGCAGCCGTCACCTTTTTCATGAAAAACAAGCACTGAAGTTCTGAACCCCCTGATGCTCTCCTTAAACTGTAGAACAAACAAATGTCATTTTTTGTTTTCAGGCTACAGCTCTCGAGGAGGAGATGCAGCGACAAGCTGAACTGGACGAAGAAGAACGACTGTGGAAAGAGAAATGCGAGAAGGAGCGCCTCCAACTGGAGGCAGAGCAACAACAACAGAGGCAAGAGGAAGAGGCAGAGAGGGCAAAACAAGAGGAAGAGGAAAGAAGGTATGGTGGAATCCTGAAGAAAAAAATTCAAGCAATCATGGCAATGGCAGTTATAATGAAATTTTTAGCCATGGCAGTCAACACGTTGAGGAGCCTGATAGCCCAGTGGTTATCACGTCCGCTTAGCAAGCGGCAGGTCCCGGGTTCGAATCCAGCCCGGGCCATATGGGATTTCATTCCCGGCTCTTCACGTCCATCGCATGGGACAGTAAGCCGTAGTGCCTTGTACCTTGTGTCTTTGCAAGGGCAAGTAAAATACCCCATCCAAGTGAGGAACATGAGTAGCATGTGATGGCCTCCTCCGTACTTACCAGGGCCAATAATGCTATAGCGTCAGCCCTGACGGAACAATGAAATACAAATACAAATACGTTAAGTAGTGCAACAGACGGTAAAATGGGCAGGGAAAATGGAATTGCATGAAATGGGTTGAGGCAAAATAGGAGTACACTACTTGCAAGTTCACTGTTTCAATGCCAATACATCTTTCAGACAACGTGAAAAGAGCCTCCTTTCTGGGCCACCGATGCCAACATTGAAGGAGGAGGAAGCAGAGGAAGACCCGACCACAAAGATGGAGCGAGTCAACATCCGTGATGAAAACGGTCAAACGGAGCTCCACCGGGCCGTGTTACAAGAGGGTGCCGACTTGGACGGCCTAGTTGTGAGAGGATTTAGCATTGGCCTCAGGGATTCAAATGGGAAAACTCCCAGAGATCTGGCTGAGGAGGCCGAGAGGGCAGACAATGTTGAGGCCATAGGTCAGTATGCATCCACTACATACAGTCCAGTGTTGAGATCCCGGGGGTCATTGAGTCAACAAAAATTTTTCCCAAAATGTACCAAAATTAGAAATAGCCCAAATGTAGTGCAAAAGAAATTAATGTACATGTACAATTCTTTTTTCAGACAACTATGTCAGGGGACTGTTCGAGAAGGGTCAGGTGGACGACATTATGATGCTCATATTGACAGGGTACACCAAGATTCCAAATCTCGCAGAAAAGTATGGAGAAGACGGAGCAGGTTTGGATCAAGATGCCTTTGATATCTGGAAAAATCTCAGTACAACACAGGTAAGGAAAAAGATGGAGAAGTGAGAAATACCTACCGGTACATGTAGGGCAATTCTGCAGGCACAGTGCCTGGACTGTGAAGGTGATAGCATCCAAAGGCAAAGTCATCTGATCATGAACTTCCACCTTCCTCTTCAGGAAACCCTAAACTCCAACTACCAAGCTATTCTGAAGGGATCCATTCGTGAACTGAGAGGTAATCTCTCAAGGAAAGTGTACAGCCAGAGTCGCGATGAGCAAGGGAGGAGTTTACTTCACCTGGCTGTTCTATACAACAGACAGGACATTGTCGAATATCTACTCCAAGATTTCCCACATTTGATTAACTTCAAAGATAACGTGAGTAGTATTTACTGATAAAGTGCACCTGTATATTCTGGGGTACTGATTCATATACTTCTTCTAGTTAAAGCAAATCGCTTGCGGGTTTGTTTTGATTTTTGAGCGACCCTCTCATAGCGAGTAACCTAGTCTCCAGGCAAAGCCCTGCTTCAGTCATATGCAAAACCTGTGCAAATATGCGAACGTGCACCTGGTGACTAGGTTCCATTAAAAATTTGTTAAAATGGGTTATACATGTATTTTCAAATTCAGTCGGTCAAAATGTACATTTTGTAGTATTCACATTGATTTCGAAGCAGCAGATTTTGCAGAATACGCCTCTGAAGTTTGGCTGTCTATGTGCATTTCCCATTAAACTAAAATCCTTCTTTCGCCTTTTTCTCAAAATGGTGCTTGATAATTGAGGACCAACTGCCATGACTGCATGGCGCCCCAACTGAATCAAAACAAACACCACGAGCGATTTGCTTTAAGTTCGCAACGGTCTCTATCAAAGGAAGATCATACATGTAGCTCAGCCTTGTGACTATGATTCTGATCTTCCTACAACAAAAACACTTGAAGTGGAAAGGTTCTGACAACAGATTCTATGGCAGAATTACATACATTCTGGATTACTGGTATTTGGTTCTCTCCTTTTTCTGATGAAATCATTATGTTATTTCCAGTTTGGCAGAACACCGCTCCACTATGCCACAGCAGTTGATCCAAAACTGAAGGAGATGCTGGTTAATGCGGGGGCAGACATGATAGCTGTTGATATGGTAAATGTCCGATATCCTTGACCACAAGTTCATCCAGGCAAACTTGAAGTATCAAGTGATACCCCTAATTCATATATTTAGTCAATGATGAGAGACAGACAGTTGACAAAACGACACCGCTTTTGTTTTCAGAAACAACATTCGCTGAGTTACTTTGAAGAAAACAAAGAAGAGATTTTGTCCCAGAGGGTTGAGGTGCCCGAGGAGGGAGGTCAACAAGAAGAACAGGCAGAAGAAGAACAGGCAGAAGGAGGACAGCAACAGGAGCAGCCACAACTTGAAGAGGGGAGTGGAGAACAAGGACAGATAGAGGAGGGCGGACAGATGGAAGAGGGGGGCCAGGTAGAAGAAGGCGGACAGGAAGAGGAAGGGGGACAGCAAACAGTGGCCTAAATCCTGACAATTTATCAGGATCATCACTTTTTGAAAAACAAAAGCCCCAAATTGCACCAACTCGATGAATGCCAGAAAGAACCTATAAGACTGGAAGAAGGATCATTTTCTGTCAGATTTTTGAGACATTCTATTCTTATTGATTTTTTTTATAAACATTTTTTGGAGTCGATCAGGTGAACACTTTCCTCATCAATGCAGGTATACTTGTACATACATGTAATGATGTAGAGTCTCAATTTTTTAATGCATATATCTATTGAATCTACATTGTATTTTGTTTTTTCATTTATTTGTCAAATATATTGTATAAAATCCATCATACTATACACATTCATAAACAAATAAACACAGCACAGCTTCAAATCAATCTCACACTTTATTTCTTCTTTGAATGGACACAAACTTCCATTCTGGTAACCAACTCGGCTGCAAATACACGCTGGTGATTCAAACACAAAAGTATTTTATTTGTACGCGAAGTCGTTGATGCATAACTAATGGTGCTTGTCGTATTCGCAGTTCATCTGGTAAATGGAAGGGGTGACGGGTGATTACAAAATAAGCTGTCACCCCTTCTATTTGCCGAAACAACTGCAAAAATAGTCAACACGATTAGTTATGCATGAGTAAAATCGTGTACGAAAAAAATATTTTTAGGTTTGAATCACCAACGTGAAATAGGAAGGCAAAATTTTATGAGACAGGATAAGTAAAATAACTGCAATCATGAACCTACCTGTGAGTTTTCCAGAGGCATAACCAAAACTGCTTGGAACTGATTTGGGTCGTTGTTTTGCTTTCTCAAACCACTCTTGGTAAGCTTTTTCACTCTTCTCCTTTTTCTCCCTCAGCTCTTGTTCTTCTTTCTGCTTCCTTTCTTCTTCCAATCGCTTCTGTTCTCTTTCACGTTTCTTCTTCTCTTGCATCCATTCAGCATACCTGCAAGTGCAACAGAACTTTATCATTTCAGGGTTTAAAGCCTCACAGTATTGAATTTTACGACATTTTCAAAGTGTTAGGACTGTGCAGGTAGAGGCCTCATAGCCTCGTGATGGTCCCCAAAATACTTGCCCGATACGTACTTCAAAGAATCGAGACCTAGTTTTCAGCACACAACGAAAAACATGCAGTCAGAACCCTAATGCATTCAGATAGAGTATAGTACATTTTACACTACACTAACGTCGGAGGACGTAAGCACTTTCTGAATTCAATACAGTGAGGCTTTAAGTCCATAAATTTCGAAGGTCCGAATTTACATCGGGCTTAAGCCTGTGAGATGTATTGGTTTATACATGTATATTGTCCACATCAGATTTTAATACTGAATTCTACTCATTCAGATGTTTCCCACCAACATTTGGTACATGTATGACAGAAATTACAGTCCCGAGAGGTGTCTTGATCAAAAAGGTGAATGTGAACTGAATTTCGGTGTCCTTTAGAACGGTGTCCTCCTGGCAGAGATGATAGTAAACATAAAGTCATTGGGGTAGTAAATTTGTGAGATTTGGAGATGACTTTATGTTTACTTTCATCTTGTGTGTCATTTTTGTGCTCTATGTTGGATACGCGGCAGAGATGAGAGGTTCTACTGTACTAATTTTTTTACCACAGACATGGGAAGTTGAAGAGAGATAACTAAGAGCGAACAGAGTTCATACTTTTGCTTTGCTTTCTCCTCAATATGCCTCTTCTCCTCTTCCTTCAACTCTTGTTCTGTCTTTGCTTTTTGTTTTTCAAGTTTCCTTCGAATTCGTTCCTCCATGTCCTTCTTTTCTTCCCACTCAGTTCTAACAACAGTGGCTTTTTTCAATTTCTCCTCCTCTTCTCGGGCCTTTTCCTCTTCAGCTTTTTTCTTTTTCATCAAACCCACTTGCTGGGCTCTCTCTTTTTTCCTGTCCTCCTTCGCCTTTCGAACCAGCCATGTTTCCCACGGGGACAGAACTGGACCTTTTTCTGATGACAGTGTTTCATAAGTGTCTGACCCATAGCTAGAACAGAAAACACATTCTGCAGAAATGCTCCAGATCCAAAGGACAGAAATGGGAACACACTGTGGTAACGCACTGTATCTTAGTCTGCTCTGAGTCTCCACATTGGTATTCCCTTAATTCTAAAAAACTGATGCCTAGAAGGAGGCAAAGAAATGGCAAAACAAACCTGATATTTTTCTCATTTTCTTTATTTTCTTCACTCTCTTTGTTGTCCTGGCTTCCGGAATCTACACTATTGTTTCTTTTGTAGTCTTCATTTTGAGTATCTTTCTTGTCTTTTCTGTCACACTGTTGGTTGTCCTTGGATAATTCCCCCTCTTTATTCTCTGGCCTGAAATGAAATAATAGATGCAGCAGGGTTCCAGCTAGACTTGCTATTTTTGGAGCCAAATGTGTAGCCAATGGCCTGTTACCTGTAGCCAATCCTGGCAATTAGTAGCCAACTGAAATTTTGCAAATGGGGTATTTCT
>NMRB01000908.1:7117-19925 GCA_002633025.1 Notospermus geniculatus | reverse complement strand
CCAATTATTGTCAAACCTGACTAAATTCGAATAATTAACTGTCATGAATCCTTTCATTTATCCTCATTTCTCATAGTGGTATTCCAAAAGACTGAAAAATTGGCACAAATTAGGAAAAAACTTTGATACAAAACTCCGTCGAAATGTCACCAACACATGTAAACAAGTCGCGAACTCGTAGCTGTCACAAGACCCGAGGTCACGTGACTGGGCGTACTCGCTGACACTGAGTGAGAACGAGACTAACGTCAACTGCCATGACTGCGCAACTGCATTGCGCGAGACTCCCATCATGGCGTGTCACCGGCCTGTACATTTCGATTCGAGAAGCGGATTTTAAACTCGATTTGGGAAGTAAATAAGAACGGGATTTTACTAAATTCACTCGGATATGGTGTATCGACGATAACACAGGAATACAATATTGTGGATTTTCGTCCTGGTTGGTGAATTAACAGTGCCCGCCCGGAATTCGGGGCGGAGGTGCTCCACAGGGAATGTATTGGGCGAGCTGAGACTCTGTATGCGCGCTATGTAAAAGTCAGTTTGTAAAAGCAAAAGCGGAGCATACAGAGTCCCAGTTACTGAGACTACCTGTGCCTACGCCTACGGCACGTGGGAGCGGGCCCGGCCCTGGCCACCATCGACCATGTACGCCCGCCCTGCTGCTGCCTGCCTGGTCTTCCGTCTTGCTTTGCTTGCCAGTTTGGCATATGTTTTGACAAAACAGATTTTGAACAAAACTTTTGTTCAAAATGTCCACACCAATACCAGAGCAGCTATCTAAATTACTCATCTCTGTTTCAGCCAAAATGAGTGCACGGCCGCGACCAGTGACAGCATCCAGCTACAAACCAAAACACCAGAGTACACCCATAAGATCACGAGCATATTCCCCTGAATCAACTGGTGATGAAACACGCTCCCTTATTTCTGTCCTGGACCATGACAGCATAGATGATTTACCAGGATCTGATGATGACGATAGGAAACTACTGAAAACGTAATTTGTTTTCTTCAAACTATGCCGTTCTTCTATTCTAATGTATCTGAACTTGAGTTATGTGTTTCACTTTCATTCTCATTTCTGATCAGCAGACTGCATCTCAGGGTTCCAGATACTGTTAGCCAATGTCGCCAATGGCTACAAAAATATTTAATTGGCTACAGTAACAATGGAATTGGCTACAAATTTGGCTAAAGTATTTTTTGTGGTGCTGAAAGTTAAGCCCTGTGATCCATGCAGATCTGCAATTAAAATGGATAGGGGGTAGGGTAATACTAATAGCCAAGTCTTCTTCTGCAGGGGGCTGTAGATAATTGGAAAGACGAGCGGTAAAGTCAAAGTCTACCTTTGAAATGAAGTCTACATGTCCCCTTATCCATTAGAGTCAGAGAAATACCCCATTTGCAAAATTTCAGTTGGCTACTAATTGCCAGGATTGGCTACAGGTAACAGGCCATTGGCTACACATTTGGCTCCAAAAATAGCAAGTCTAGCTGGAACCCTGCTGCATCTATTATTTCATTTCAGGCCAGAGAATAAAGAGGGGGAATTATCCAAGGACAACCAACAGTGTGACAGAAAAGACAAGAAAGATACTCAAAATGAAGACTACAAAAGAAACAATAGTGTAGATTCCGGAAGCCAGGACAACAAAGAGAGTGAAGAAAATAAAGAAAATGAGAAAAATATCAGGTTTGTTTTGCCATTTCTTTGCCTCCTTCTAGGCATCAGTTTTTTAGAATTAAGGGAATACCAATGTGGAGACTCAGAGCAGACTAAGATACAGTGCGTTACCACAGTGTGTTCCCATTTCTGTCCTTTGGATCTGGAGCATTTCTGCAGAATGTGTTTTCTGTTCTAGCTATGGGTCAGACACTTATGAAACACTGTCATCAGAAAAAGGTCCAGTGCTGTCCCCGTGGGAAACATGGCTGGTTCGAAAGGCGAAGGAGGACAGGAAAAAAGAGAGAGCCCAGCAAGTGGGTTTGATGAAAAAGAAAAAAGCTGAAGAGGAAAAGGCCCGAGAAGAGCAGGAGAAATTGAAAAAAGCCGCTGTTGTTAGAACTGAGTGGGAAGAAAAGAAGGACATGGAGGAACGAATTCGAAGGAAACTTGAAAAACAAAAAGCAAAGACAGAACAAGAGCTGAAGGAGGAGGAGAAGAGGCATATTGAGGAAAAAGCAAAGCAAAAGTATGAATTCTGTTCGCTCTTAGTTATCTCTCTTCAAATTCCCATGTCTGTGGTAAAAAAGTTAGTACAGTAGAACCTCTCATCTCTGCCGGGTATCCAACGTAGAGCACAAAAATGACACACAAGATGATAGTAAAACATAAAGTCGTCTCCAAATCTCACAAATTTTCGACCCTAATGACTTTATGTTTACTATCATCTCTGCCAGGAGGACACCGTTCTAAAGGACACCGAAATTCAGTTCATATTCACCTTTTTGATCAAGACCCCTCTCGGGACTGTATTTCTGTCATACATGTACCAAATGTTGGTGAGAAACATCTGAATGAGTAGAATTCAGTATTAAAATCTGATGTGGACAATATACATGTATAAACCAATACATCTCACAGGCTTAAGCCCGATGTAAATTCGGACCTTCGAAATTTATGGACTTAAAGCCTCACTGTATTGAATTCAGGAAGTGCTTACGTCCTCCGACGTTAGTGTAGTGTAAAATGTACTATACTCTATCTGAATGCATTAGGGTTCTGACTGCATGTTTTTCGTTGTGTGCTGAAAACTATAGCACGTGACGCAAAATTATCGCCGAAGTTTACATGTTTGGCCGATTTTTGGCGCGACCTTGTCATGAAGTGCACAGATTTTTTCTTCACTTGTCAAATCACTGGCGGAATTGACACACGTTAATGATCCTGAATAAACATAGCATCTAAATAGCATGGTGTTTCATATCAGCGAACTCTACTGTTCGCGGATGCAGCCACCGAAAAACAGGAAAGTTTTTGCAAAGTTTGCACAACTGGCCGAGATGGCCATGTTCCGACGCCGTCATTGGTATTGTTATTGCGCATGACGTCAATGACGTTGGTGACGCCGCGAGTCTCGTCACCGAATGTGCTGAAAATCCTGTGGAAATTTCCGATTCAAACTGCAATTTCCAAGCACAGAGATATTGAACCACTCTGATTCTTTGCCAGATCTTTGCTTTGATATCCAACTTTGTGAACAGCGGCGTTCTCGGCTTCGGCAACAAAAATGACCCCATGTAATTTGTGTCTATTTTGGACATGTGTCACCCAGCGATAATTTATGGTAACGCACTATACATGTAGGTCTCGATTCTTTGAAGTACATGTACGTATCGGGCAAGTATTTTGGGGACCATCACGAGGCTATGAGGCCTCTACCTGCACAGTCCTAACACTTTGAAAATGTCGTAAAATTCAATACTGTGAGGCTTTAAACCCTGAAATGATAAAGTTCTGTTGCACTTGCAGGTATGCTGAATGGATGCAAGAGAAGAAGAAACGTGAAAGAGAACAGAAGCGATTGGAAGAAGAAAGGAAGCAGAAAGAAGAACAAGAGCTGAGGGAGAAAAAGGAGAAGAGTGAAAAAGCTTACCAAGAGTGGTTTGAGAAAGCAAAACAACGACCCAAATCAGTTCCAAGCAGTTTTGGTTATGCCTCTGGAAAACTCACAGGTAGGTTCATGATTGCAGTTATTTTACTTATCCTGTCTCATAAAATTTTGCCTTCCTATTTCACGTTGGTGATTCAAACCTAAAAATATTTTTTTCGTACACGATTTTACTCATGCATAACTAATCGTGTTGACTATTTTTGCAGTTGTTTCGGCAAATAGAAGGGGTGACAGCTTATTTTGTAATCACCCGTCACCCCTTCCATTTACCAGATGAACTGCGAATACGACAAGCACCATTAGTTATGCATCAACGACTTCGCGTACAAATAAAATAATTTTGTGTTTGAATCACCAGCGTGTATTTGCAGCCGAGTTGGTTACCAGAATAGAAGTTTGTGTCCATTCAAAGAAGAAATAAAGTGTGAGATTGATTTGAAGCTGTGCNGGGGTATCACTTGATACTTCAAGTTTGCGTGGATGAACTTGTGGTCAAGGATATCGGACATTTACCATATCAACAGCTATCATGTCTGCCCCCGCATTAACTAGCATCTCCTTCAGTTTTGCATCGACTGCTGTGGCATAGTGGAGCGGTGTTCTGCCAAACTGGAAATAACATTAATGATTTCATCAGAAAAAGGAGAGAAGCAAATACCGGTAATCCAGAGTGTGTGTAATGGGGTTCCGGCAAACCTAATCCGCGACGCGGCGCTGACTATCAACCTGGTCAGAACTCTGTCATTGAAAGTGAGGCTAACGAACGTTATTTTCCAATTAATTCTGAATCGCACACCCTGTTTCCAGGCCAAATATAACTAAAACATTGCACTCAATTTCTAATTTTACTTTTCTATCATTAAGTACAGAACTGCTAAAATATATCTTATTGCTTTTGAGCAAAAATCTCTGCGGGAACATGATGAATTTAATCGATAAAGTTGACCATTTTAGCGTAAAGAACAGGCCAATGACCGACGTCATGGGTTGTGAATGGCACAGTTTTTTGTAACGTCAGAATGACACACGTCGCCCGAAGACGTTCAACAATCGCAAGCATGCGCACTTGCGTTTTAACCTGGTTCATGATCAGCGCCGCCTTTTGTATTGCCGGTACCCCATTCTGCGGTAGAATCTGTTGTCAGAACCTTTCCACTTGCAGTGTTTTTGTTGTAGGAAGATCAAAAACATAGTCACAAGGCTGAGCTATGATCTTCCTTTGATAGAGACCATTGCGAACTCTAGAAGAAGGGTACATATGAATCAACACCCCAGAATACTGTAAACCGTGATATTTTCGCGACGCTAAATGTTCGCGATTTTGGTGATCTACGAATTCGCGAAGAATAAATATTCGCGATTGGAACCATTCAGCTTCAAAAGAATAATAAGAAGAGTAATTTTCGCGCGATTTATGTTTGCGTTTTGACCCTTGAACGCGAAAATCGCGAAAATTTCACGGTTTACAGTATACAGGTGCACTTTATCAGTAAATACTCACGTTATCTTTGAAGTTAACCAAATGTGGGAAATCTTGGAGTAGATATTCGACAATATCCTGTCTGTTGTATAGAACAGCCAGGTGAAGTAAACTCCTCCCTTGCTCATCGCGACTCTGGCTGTACACTTTCCTGGAGAGATTACCTCTCAGTTCACGAATGGATCCCTTCAGAATAGCTTGGTAGTTGGAGTTTAGGGTGTCCTGAAGAGAAATTTACTTTTTCTATTATTAATAAAAATATTATCTCAGGAGTGCAAGCGCCCACTTAGGGCATTATAGCTACTCATCAAACAATATTGGACGATATTAATGATATGTAGGAGGAAACCGGAGACCCCGGAGGAAACCTACAATGTCGAGGAGAGATCGCCCTCTCTACCACATAAAGACACTTGCACGACCGGGGATCGAACCCGCGACCTCAGTGGTGGCAGGCGCCGATGTTTCCACTGCGCCACCCCGACACCCCAGAGAAATTTACTAATATTTAGAAGTTCATGATCAGACGACTTTGCCTTTGGATGACTTGGCAACCCATTCTGCGTTCATTGGGAACGCTTTGGGGACGTACATGTAATGACGTCATACCCGTTCGACCGTTGCACATGATGTTGCCAACGTCATGGATGACGCGACGGAATTCTCAGTGACGTCATGACGTCAAAAGGCGTAAACAGCATTGTTATTTTCGTTAATTTCTTGACATTTCGAAAACTGTAAGTCACTTCCGACTTCGTAAGGACACTTCCCAGGTCTGTCTGTCTGATCAGTCTTGGGGAAAATTGCAAACAAACACACAAACAAACTGTTGTCAAATTTTAGTATGATATCACCTTGTGAAGGTGATATCATACTAAAATTTGACAACAGTTTGTTGAAGGCTTCACGTTCCAGGGACTATACCTGCAGGAGATGCCTAGGTATTTCTCACTTCTCCATCTTGTTCCTTACCTGTGTTGTACTGAGATTTTTCCAGATATCAAAGGCATCTTGATCCAAACCTGCTCCGTCTTCTCCATACTTTTCTGCGAGATTTGGAATCTTGGTGTACCCTGTCAATATGAGCATCATGATGTCGTCCACCTGACCCTTCTCGAACAGTCCCCTGACATAGTTGTCTGAAAAAAGAATTGTACATGTACATTAATTTTTTTGCACTACATTTGGGCTATTTCTAATTTTGGTACATTTTGGGTAAAATTTTTGTTGACTCAATGACCCCTGGGATCTCAACCCTGGACTGTATGTAGTGGATGCATACTCACCTATGGCCTCAACATTGTCTGCCCTCTCGGCCTCCTCAGCCAGATCTCTGGGAGTTTTCCCATTTGAATCCCTGAGGCCAATGCTAAATCCTCTCACAACTAGGTCGTCCAAGTCAACACCCTCTTGTAACACAGCCCGGTGGAGCTCCGTTTGACCATTTTCATCGCGGATGTTGACTCGCTCCATCTTTGTGGTCGGGTCTTCCTCTGCTTCCTCCTCCTTCAATGTTGGCATCGGTGGCCCAGAAAGGAGGCTCTTTTCGCGTTGTCTGAAAGATGTATTGGCATTGAAATAGTGAATTTGCAAGTCAATATCTAATAAGTGTACTTGTATTTCGCCTCAAATAATTTCATGCAATTCCATTTTGCCTGCCCATTTTACCGTCTGTTGACTGCCATGACTAAAAATATCATTATTACTGCCATTGCCATGATTGCTGGAAATTTTTTCTTCAGGACTCCACCATACCTTCTTTCCTCTTCCTCTTGTTTTGCCCTCTCTGCCTCTTCCTCTTGCCTCTGTTGTTGTTGCTCTGCCTCCAGTTGGAGGCGCTCCTTCTCGCATTTCTCTTTCCACAGTCGTTCTTCTTCGTCCAGTTCAGCTTGTCGCTGCATCTCCTCCTCGAGAGCTGTAGCCTGAAAACAAAAAATGACATTTGTTTGTTCTACAGTTTAAGGAGAGCATCAGGGGGTTCAGAACTTCAGTGCTTGTTTTTCATGAAAAAGGTGACGGCTGCAAACCTACCCTTCTTATTCTTTCTTTGTTGGCTGCGTATGAATGTAGCCAATCTGCCAGGAATTCTATCGGGTCCCACGGTCTCTTGTCCACAATCTCAGCCAGGGCCAAAGTCAGGGCTTCTCCAAGCACACTGGCGCAATATAGGCCATCTTCTGTCTTCGGTGGTGGGACGTCTTTCTTAAAGTGAGGATCAGTTTTCACTCTGCTTGGCATGGAAATTGAACCTGATAAAGAGTAAAATTAGAACTTGGTATCAGAAGCTACATCAGCCAAATTTTTAATTGGTGGGAAGATAGTTGAATCGAATAAGTTGTGTTTTGGCTTTTCCTGCTATGGATTCAACCCACTGCACGGAAGGGTGGTTCAGGAAAAGCGCCCAAGCAACAGTTGGTCAACTGGACTGACACTGTGAAAATTGAGATGCTATGACAGGCTTAAAATTCCACCAGTCTAGCTATGGTCGTGGTGTCATCTTCAAATGTCTGACCTGATGCTAGAGAGCTCCTCTTCGATTCTTCAGCCCTCTGTCGGTCGGAAGCACCCGATCCTGCCCTGTCTGACCCTGGTCTTGATCCAGCTCTCCCAGATTTCTTCGATGATGGTCTTGCTTTTAGATGTTTGCGAGGCTTCGAAAGGATCTTGTCCAGCTTCTGGCGGAAGGCAACCAAGTCAATTTCCTCTTGATGTTCCTGGTAGTACTTAGGTGTGTGTTCTTTCTGTAAATAAACACTGAGTGCCGTTGAATGGGGTACCGACAAACAAAAAGGAGGCGCTGGTCATCAACATGGGTAAAACGCAAGTGCGCATGCTTTGCCATTGTGAACGTCATCAGGAATCGTACGTCATTCTGACGTTACAAAACCCATGACGTCGGTCATTGGCTTGTCATTTACGCTAAAATGGTGAACTTTATCGATTAAATTCATCATGTTCCCGCAGGGATTTTTGCTCGAAAGCAATAAGATATATTTTAGCAGTTCTGTATTTAATGACAGAAAAGTAAAATTAGAAATTGAGTGCAACGTTTTAGTTATATTTGGCCTAGAAACATGGTGTGCTATTTAGAATTAATTGGAAAATAACGTTAGCCTCACTTTCAATGACGCAGTTCTACCCAGGTTGATAGTCAGTGCCGCGTCGTGGATGAGGTTTGCCGGTACCCCATTAAGAAAATGTGATATTATGCATCGACTACTCCAACAGGCAACAGTCATTCCCTGACCCTAGTCTATCCCTCGCCAATCGCTTCCTTGATAACTGCCCCCTTGGAAAGAATATTCTAGAAGTTTGATGCTATAGAAAATTTATTTAGAAGATGAACTCACATTGTCTTCAATGTCCTCATCAGCCCCAGCATCAACCAGAAGCTTGTACTTGTCCCGGCTGTCGGTGCTGACAGCAGCGTAATGAAGAGGGGTACGCCCGTGCTGAAGTAAAAAGGATGTTATGGTATCCTGGCTAACATTATACACATGTGACATGCTATGACGTTCGACGTATAGCTGATTGTCAAATCAGTAGTTTTGTTTTGTTCAAAAAAAGGTACATGTAGCATCCATAGCTCCTCATGTTGTGAAAAGGGGCGTAGTGATATTCGTTAGTCCAGCTAATTCCTTAGGGGTAGGTGTGAGGGGTCAAGAACTTGCGACATGCGTTGTTGGTCTGTGGTTACACGACTCTATCTGTTCTTTTTGCGTGGGTTACTGTCAGGTCTTGGACATAAGCCACTCCTCTGAGGCTATAGTCATCAGGGCCTGCACAAAAGGCCTTGTGCCCATCAACTTGGCTCTCACACCGTGAAACGGATGCTACTTACACTGTCCTTCTTGTCGACGAGAGCTGGAAATGACTCAACAAGGTATTTTACAGTTTCCATCTGGTCGTATATGATGGCCTTGTGCAGCGGGAACAGACCTGTCTCGTCGCGGGCCTTCACGACATTCTTCTTGTCGACGAGTTGCTTCAACAGGCGAGTATTCCCTTCTAGAATGGCACGATGTATGTCCTTGACACGGTCCTGAAGTGTAAAAACACTCTAGGCATAATTTTGGGTGATCATTCAATGTAACGTAAGAAAAAGATTGGCCTAGTGCAACACTAACAAACAGTGACGAAAGTCACCCTTACTCCTGACGTGAAGAATGACATCCTTCATGTCAGGAGTAAGAGTGACTTTCGACTTTCGTTCTTGCTTGTTAGTGTTGCACTAGGCCTCACTCTTTCCTTCATTACTTAGCCCATACTCAGTACAAACTTCTTTGTCACTAGACCTGGAGAAGCCACTCCATTTGCCGAACCAATCCTAAGTGCCCAAATTTAATACCTCAAAACTCTTGATATTATCCAGCAGGACGTCCATAGCCTCTGATGACTCCCGGATCTTCTTGCGTTTGGACGAGGATGGCCTCGGTATCTCCCATCCTGACAGGACTATCTCTTCTAGCTTATCTGCATCACCTTCCGACAGAGTATTGTCGATGAATTCAATGAAGAGGTCATCCAAGTCCTTGTCCTCTTTCTCAAGGATTTTGTCCAAGACTGTATCACCTGAAAGACAATCAGAATTTGTTAGAAGTCGGCTCAGTTGATGATTACCAGGAGCAACTTCGAATTTTGCAGAATCTTGGAAGTTACTTCTCTGCATGGATTTTAAACTATGTTTTGCTTGATCGGAGATACAGAATAGCACAAAATTGACACACAAAATGATAATAAGCAAGAAGTCAATCTCCAGAATTCACGAATTTTCGACCCCAACCGGGGTCTTTTTCAAGTGGAACTTTACTTTGCTTGATCGGAGTTCAGTGCTCCAAATGTAGCGAATGATTCGTCCCTTCATCCATAAATCAAGAAAATTCAGGCGCGTTCACGCAAACGTGGTTTGCAGTTTACCGCACGTTTTCCACAGGCATACATGTACATATCATCAATGTAGAAAGCTATGCAGACCCTTGCTTTAGAGAAGAATAGATCGGTCTGACCATAGTCAATACAAAGGTCCCTTTCTCACACTTTGCAGGTCAATTTATCTTCGAGGCAGGAAAAGATATAATAGCACCTTTTTGACACAAAATGAAGACCAAAACCATCTTCCATACAAACCTTCTTCATCCCTCTCAGCAATATCGGCTCTCTTCATCAGTTCTCTGATGATCCCGATCTTACACTTCATCTCAACTGCATGATGTAAGAACGTGCGGCCGTCAGCATCTTTCATTTTTGCATCTGCTCCGGCATTTAGTTGGTTGATGACTTCATCTTCGTCGTCGTTTTGGAGTGCGAGGAATAATCCCGTGGCTAGAAATTTTGCCATCTTGATTGGTCTATATTGCTGAGGAAAATAAATAGACAGGGAATTTACCGGAATCATAAAAACCCTTTTCCTGCTGGTGGCAAATTCATTTGAACCTGCCAATTCTGGAAGAGTTACAGTAGTCAGGGCTTCTGCTAGCATTAGTCACAGAGCAAATGAAGGGAAAATCATTGAAAATGACCACAAAATCAGCCAAAAATGACCTCTGTGGCTAAAGGAGACGTGAACTTAGCCAGCCTCTTTCACATTTCCCATTACCGCGGCTAATGAAAATTTGAGCCTAGCAGAAGCCTTGCTCAGTAGGTGTTCAGAAACTTTTATGGATTTTTAGGTGCCTTTCAACGACAGAACACGTAGAATTGAAGCAATTTGATAAGGTCAGTTGGCAGAAACTGATCTAGTCTCTTACCTGAAGTCAAGGCTCTTGCAAAACTGTATCCAATCTGTCAGTTATTTAGAAATCCGTCCAACTCCCATAGATCTCAGTCCAGCAGCTCGAAGACCGGTGTGTAAGGATGTACAATATACACACTGAACTGTCATGTGTATGTTGCTAGGTTCGTGAATGACATTGGTTACGGGGTGTTTATGTCAAGATCATTCGGGGACGATCTCAATATCAAGGACACGGTTGAGTGGCTTTGAGTGTCAAGTTTGTAACTGGTAGCATAGCACATCATGGGAGATAAAGGTTTTGGACTAATGTGTCCGCCCAGTCAAATGTGGAATACAGTAGAACCTCTCTAGATGACACCTGTGCTCTGTTTTAAGGACAGCAAAACTGAGTTGCAAATTGGTCATTTCTATTCATTTTAACCTCTTTACTAAGGATGCCTTGGACAGCATCCATTCATTAGTCACAAAGGTCAGGGTCTCTGCCAGAAATTTTTTTGAGGGTAATAATTATTTCTTCAAAATCAACAAAAACCAATGAAATTAAAGAAAGTGGCCTTTTTGTGCCCTTGAGGGTACTTAGTAGCATAGTACCTTCTTTAGTACCCTATCTGGTGGAGACACTGAAGGTGTCCCTTTTTAAGTAATAGAGAAGTTCCAAATATTCAGTAGTTCGTCAGGCCTTTATATTCCCTAATTTGGGCTATTTCTGTTTACGGTGGTATTCGGTCAAAGGCCCCATCAGAGCGCCGAAGGCGCGATCGGGGGGAGTGCGAAGGGGGGTTCCCCCTTCATTAGAAATTTTTTTGAAAATAGAGGATAAAAGACACCATTTCTAGGCATCTGAGATTCCCATTTAAATATAAAACAACACTCAAATTTGGGTGCCCTTAATTTGGGCTCCGACGTTAAACGTCGTTAATTTGGGGGAATATAAAGGCCTGTTCGTATCTCCCCTCATCTCCATGGTGCAAAATGGGCAAATGTGACTGCTCGATGAGATGTATGGAGTTCAACTGAAATTTGCCGGCCTGACTGTGGATATGGTCCCCATTATCATGACACAAACAGTCATTACCCCACGGTCCACCGCAGGTTATCAATAATGTAATCCCTATGATATCGATATAAAAAGCCCTGTCCTATTCTCACTCTATTGACCAGGCTCAGGTATTGAATTCGTCGCCTTTCATCAGAGATTTGTTGAATAGACTCCGGTTTATATTTCCATATCAAAGATATATAAATGTGTAAGTTTGTTTGATTAGTCCAAACATCTCTATTAAGGGGGCGGTAGCCATAAGGAAGCGCACTGCAAATGGCGACTGAAAACAATTCATATTTTCTTCAAGCAAAAAGGTAGCATCGATTTCATGTATTTCTATGAAACTGCTACTCTTGTTCTACACATCTGAATTGTAAACGATGTGCTTTCATCTTTCATTAATCAGCTAATTAAGCAAACAATGAGACCCCCCATTTGACTTTTTCGTCATAGATTTCTCGGCAACAACGCGACTGGGACCTGGCGTTTTATCACCAAATGTTGGGGAATACATATGTGCAGGTGCCGACGTTGAGATAATTTGCAAATTCTAATTCTTAGTAATGATAATTATGTAATTTGTGCCAAAAAATGGTCAAAAATGAACTTTTTGAATATCTCCCGAATCCTGTTGAATAGTGAAAAAATCTCAACGTCGCGCCCTGCGCACAAATATACTGCTGCCAAATGAAAAGAAACCACTGAAGTGCGATGCCTGATGGACGAGAAAAGTCTTCCCAAAATTTTCATATTTTGGCCTAAACACGCCTACGCTTTTCGAAATACGCGGTCTATTAAAGTAACCTCCTTATTGTCATTAAAATAGGCCTATGCGCACGGACGCACCGGGTGTACAAAAGCATTGTGCTGGACAATATTTTTGAAAGAGTGTAGGTTTTGGCAACGAACCATGATCAGCTTGTCCTTGACGC
>NMRB01000907.1:225866-244423 GCA_002633025.1 Notospermus geniculatus | reverse complement strand
GAACCTGGTATTCAATCTTTTGTTGTGGCATAAGGTTAGAAAAAGCTCGAGTAACATGAAGTTCACACAGCATTTGATTTCTTTGATCTTTATGTAATCGAGAGACAACTCTCTCTCATCAATCAAAACAAAGAAACGAAGTATCAAAAAACGCGTAAAAATCGTTCGAAGATAAAGTTTGTCTGGGTCTCCAATAACTGGATGTGTCATCATTGCTTCTGCCAACGTGGGTCACATTGAAATCCTAGACGTATGCCAATCTTCTCCTCGTCAAAATCCATTCGTTTGTTTTGTTACTGACGCATACTTATCTCTTAAAACTGGTGACTTCTGACGCAGACTTGGTCTTTCCTCCGTCAGATCTCTGCAGTCACGTACCTATGGGTGTGGCACGACTAGCAGGGCCTCGAAATTCAGTGATTCATCTTGCTTTTTTGCATGTTTTCTGCTCTCGAAAGTCAAACGTATCAAATTATAGCGGGATTGGCAACACCTTGTGCTGCCACCTGCTCTAAGAATGGAGAACTATGATCCAGGTTCCGTCTGTTGGTACAAGTAGAAATAAAGAGATCAACTACATTTAGTTCACAGTTTTGAATGGAATAAAGGCCCTGGAGAGAACATTTAAATGTATTCTCCAAAGTCATAATGTTTGCCTTTTTCTTGGTGACGGCCATATATAGTAGCCCATCCTATATGTTGAGTTATTTTGCCTCCAGGCTAACAAGTATACAAAAGTTTCAAGCTTTTCTCAAAGTCGAACAATTTCTCGAAATAACCATCTGTCTTTCGCTCCATTAGGATTTGAATAGCCACAATTTGTCTAATTTTCTAGCCTCGAGTTCTTCACTTCACTGAATACTTACTTGGAGTAAGTTGAGAGAATCATAGCCAGGAAATCTCGGTTTGTCATCGTAAGTGAGCCACGAGGCAAATGAGACAAAGTCTTACAAAGTTATATCCTGTTATTATAGCTGCTGATGTTTCAAAATGGTTTGTGAAAGTTCTTGATTCTGCAAAAGAGGAAGTAAAGTGGCGTGAGTGATGGATAAGACTGTCCTCAGGGCATTAAAACTGCATATGAATGTCCCTTAGGGTTTAGAATTTCCTTTGTCCTCCCTGTAAATAGTCACTTCTCTGTCGTTTGTGAAGGAATTGGTTCCTTTTGGTGACTTTCACCGTATTTTGTCAATCTTGATTTTAGCTTGGCCTGCGGCCTCCAACTCGCCGTTTACAAGAGGGCGAACGTTTGGTTTGGAGCCAATACTACGAATAATTGAATGTATCCTGTTATTAAGATACGTCGATTCACAAGTTATGCATCTTTTTATTTTCAGATAAACCACCTTCAAAAAAATATAAAGGTAAGTCAAGTGTAAGATGCTCATCACGTTGCTGCCCCGTCATGCCAGTTTCTGCTGGCTTAGAAATGGTGAAAACATTTCTGCCCCGATGAGTACATGTTGCTTTTATTTTGTTATTGGTGTCGCTGGTGGCCACTGGCACATCTTTCTTTTCCATCTCCTTATTCTGTCTTTCTTTTCACGCCTCACAACCTTGTTTACCATTTACCAGTGAATGCATCGTGGTAGAAGATAACCTCTTCTTACTGATATCTGCAGGGGTCTTTTAGCAATTGGTGACTAAAACTTAAAAAGACTTTACACATCTCCTCTTTTTACCTCACTTGCCCAACATCTTCCTTCATTTTCATGTATTTCTTTGACTGAACAAAATCACCAAACCATTCTGTTTGATTATCAGCTATCGTGTCCTGCACAAGGTTCAATCCAAAACATACCTCTGTAAGATGGCATGATCCAGGCCTTGCCTTTGAGGGGTTAATCTAATAAGGGACAGCATCCTGTCATCTTGGGGAAGGTGAAAGATGTTGGGTTGTAAAAAGTGGAGACGAGTTAAAACTCTGAGAAAACTTGCTGGAAATGCTCCGAGGCAACACGGCAAATCCTGGGTCATCAAGAGTAGTTTTGGTCACTCAAAGACATGGCTCGCCTGGACGTCAAGTCTTATCTTGCCGTTTATAGAAATCAAACGGTTGCCTTGAAGCACTTAACAGGTCTTATGAGAACTACTCGTCTTTGAAGACAGCATCAGCAAGCAGGTTTTCGTATCGATTCTCTTTGTGTTGGTGATTCTCTAGATTGCTTCTTGATCGGGGATTATACCTCGGAACTTCCTGTTGCAAACCTTTTATGAGTGGCAGAGGTAACCGACTTGGTGCCCTTCAGAGATAGCTGGGCTGAAACATCACTCTGAGGCTGGGGATCTTTCATCATTGTTTAGGCATAGAAATCAACCAGAACAGTACAGAGTCAAAGCAGTTTTTGAAATAAAAGCTTGGTTAGTGACATTGAAAAACAATAAAAGAAGTAGCTTTGTCAGGTGAACGTCCTACCACGATTGTTTTCTTAGATTTTGCAAGAAAAGTGCTTTTAGCAAATCAGATAATTGACACGATTGACATTTGCGTTCAACCCCGCAGCAGATTTTCAGCCAAAAATGAAATGTCAGGGAGCTTTCCAAAGGCTAATTTGACAGATAAAAGTTTTTCATTTGGTTGAAGAAATCCTGGTCTTTGTCTGTGGTTTGCCTCTGTCTATTAAGGGGAAACTTGGGATAATATAGAGCCATCTTTGTGTCAAATTAACATGACGTTGGCTCATGCTTATTGTCCAGAACCTCAGGCTTTTTCTTCTCTTTGGTTATTGTCTAGAACCTCAGGCTTTTTCTTCTCTTTGGTTATTCAAAACCTTTCCTCTTGAAGGATAGACAAACTTGGAGATCACGAGACTTGATTGAACATTTTTCCAACAATGAAATCTGCAAAGTCACACATGATGACGAGAGAACCAGGTTGAACTTTTTCCAACAACAAACCTGCAAAGGCACACAACATTTTGCGGCTGCAATATTTTTGAGAGACACTTTAATGCTTGCAACGAGAGTGAAAATGACGGATACCAGTGGTAACCAAAGAATAAACGACGTGCAAGAAGTACAAGAGTCTCCTTCAGTGTCAAAAACCTTTGTAGAGTTTGCGTTCCTGACGCCACCCACGCCGTCCACAAGAGAAATGCCCCAAGTAACTTGACCGTCACCCTTACTTAACGAAGAATGAATATAGCCAAGGGGTGATTTAGGTTGGTCGATGTGTGAGGTCAGATATGGTTGTACCCCTCCCACCCCCGGTCAATACCAAGTCAGGGAAAGTCTATAGGAAATCGATGGACCTCCTGCTGGACAACGGAGATGCCTGTGGCGGTTAGAGAATGGGGAGACGTTCTTCCCGGGGGGTATGTCTGCAGTGAGCTGGCGGTCAGAGTTCTGGAGCAAGGCGAAGCGAATTTTAGTTTGTGGACAGAAGATGGTAACTCTGCAGGAACAGTAGGCATGCATATTTGAACAACACCTTTCCTGTTACAGCTGACCCGAAATGACGACACAGGGATTCGAAATTGCAACATTTTCACACATGATCGATCGTCATCTAACCTTTTCACCTGCCCTGTCCCCCTTCAAAGTTGAATGCCATCAAATTTGACAGCTGTTTCCACAAATCAAAATCAAACCACACGTTAACCATATCGCTGGAAGACATCATTATTGTCTGTCATGACTCAGTCTTAACTATGATCAACCTACCGAAAAATATTCATAGATGTATGGAAACTCCGTCAGTTAATAGCCTCTGTACCTCTGTGCCATTGTGAAGGTCGCACCAGTCACAGCCTGTCTGTCTTGTTGTGTCACTGTGGCGTGTTGGTAAGACCAGCGGTCAATCTCCCCTCCCAGGCTGATGAGTAAACCCTGCAGGGATGAACCTACTCCGCCTTATAATCAAATTCATCACCTGCTGGCCTCCCTGATCAAATTTGATTATCATTGCGTTTGAGGCTAAGAATTCATTGATCTCTGCATAAAGCGATGATGCAACCTCAACTAAATTGCTGCACTCAACATATCACCAAGTTATGGTCTTGGTGGAATCCGATTAGGTTGTGGCCGGCATAATCAGAAAGGACAGGCCGACAGAACAAATAAACAACATTTCTTTGGGGGGAAAATTGTCATATCTTTCTGATTTGGGGATGATCTGAGTTCTTCGTTCGTTAAAGTTACCCAATCTGCAGGAACCTTTTCGATCCAGCCATTGCTTTAGGTTCACAATTTACTTTGATGTCATGAACGAAGGCTGTATCTTTCTCTCTTGAGTTACCCTCTGTATTCACATCAGGGAGGCCTAAGCTTTCAGTCACCGCACCAGTCCTGGTTTTTCGTCCTATTTTAGTTTAACTTTGTTTAATGTACGTCTCAACTTTTCAGCCCCCAATAACACGGCAGAATTACGTGGTAACCACCAATTTCGAGGTAATCGGCCATGATATTTGCCTGACCTTCGTTACGTTTAAGGCCATGTACATTGCATTTAGTGGTACCCTGGCCTACCCGTGCGCTTCCATGGGCAGGTCATGGTACCAGACTACGTTGGGTTCTGGTTCCTATTCGTACGTTGCTGCATCCTTGCCTGTACATTAGCTTGAATGAAGGTAAAGGCCATGCAAGTTGCTTGCGTAACGACGTTTTGGGTCGTGGGTAAACTAACAAAAAATTCCTATCAGTAGGGCCAAGTAGTTCTTCTTGCAGTGGCAGTAATGTCTAGTGTTTGAAATACTCAAATCTTAGAGTATGGGTTGAAATGACTGCTTTTTGGGACCCTCTCTTTGGATAAGCAATTTTTGCCTTGTAAATTGACAGCATGTCTTTAAATCTCAAAAAAAATTATTTCACCGTTCAGAACCACGGTGTACAATCAACCTTGCCGTACGGCTACGGGAGAAAGTTCCGGTCACATACATGTACGCTTGGCAAAGCTGAGATTCCAAATCACTATAAATACCACTGCTAAGGGCAAAATGACAGTCCTGGGTGAACGAATACACTATAAAAGGCATGCTGCTGTGATATCCCCCAGAAATTCGCAGGAGAACGCATGGAAAATCGACAATTTTAAAATGAACTGTACGGCTGCGGGAGAATTAGACTTCTCCCGCAGCCGTACAGTTCATTTTAAAATTGCCGATTTTCCATGCGTTCTCCTGCGAATTTCTGGGGGATATTGCAGCAGCTAGGCGTTTTTAGTGTATTCATTCGCCTTGGGTTATCATTTTGCCCTTAGCAGTGGTATTTATAGTGATTTGGAATCTCAGCTTTGCCAAGCGTATGCGACCGGAACTTTCTCCCGCAGCTGTACGGCAAGGTTGATTGTACACCGTGAGAACCCAAAACAGAGAATTTGCATGGCCTGTACAGCATGAGAAGCATGGAAGTTAACAACGATTTGATTCTTTACAATCTATCATTGTTTCTTTTTCTCCCATTTCAGTCAGCGTCCAAGGGACTGAGTACACTGATGTAGGGAAGAAGATCTATATTGTGTGTAACTCTACAGGTCAAAACGAGCCGCCGACGCAAGTTTCATGGTTCAAGGATGGAGATAAAATAGACTCGAACGCCGATACCGGCGTGTTAATAACTAAATCAATTAAAGACAATACGTTATTAAGTGTTCTTGTCATAAAGCGAAGTAGGATGCAGGATGCGGGGAACTATGTGTGCCGGTTATCCCGTGATACAGCCAAGGGAATCACAGTGCACGTCCTCAATGGTGAGTATTATGTGTACACATAGTGTCACAGTTGGTAAGGTAGATTAAAACGTGGTAGGTTGACGCTTTTCTCAACCAACTCTGCAATAAAAGGAGAGAAAGCTGCAAGATTAACTGTAGTGAGTGTGAAGTAGGTTCTTGCCAAGCCAAGGGGACAAACCAGAAATGCGGTTTTGCTTTGTTACATGTGAATACTGAAGTCCCTAATACCTAATCTGATGACGGTTTGTAACAAAGTCATTCATTGGCTGACAATATTTATGGTGACCTACTTATTTCCAGCTGTAGAGTTTGTTAATACCACTGCAAGCATGCTGCAATGACATTGCCTTTTTATGCATAGTGTCTTTTTGCAATCATGAGGTTTGGGGTCACCTTTCCCTTTCCGTTGGCATATTTGTTACACAGAGTTGTTGTCATGACATTTTGCTAACAGAAACAACCACAATAATGGTGAAATGGCCTACCCTCTCCCTCTGGTGGTTTTGGATATTCCAAAATCGTCAAAAAGCTCTTTTGGCGTCCCATGAAGATTTACTTGTCTGATTTTAGTTTCGAGTTAATAAAACCTTCGAGAGAATTGTTAGGATCCAGTAATCTCTAATTTTCCATGATAAGCATGGCCCACTTTCCCTTGGGTGAAATGATATGGTCTTGCTTCGACTGTTTTACGCCAATTACTTCAATATTGCATCAGCATGAAGAAGGAATGTTTTTGTAAACCATCCCTCACTCCACTTAAGAGAAATTAATGACATCTGGCATCAATATTACAAAACGTCTGATGCGATGTGACGGAATGTTTGGGATGATTTAGTTTTGGAGTTTGCCTTTTTGCTTGAACAGTGATGGCATTTCCAATGTTACATCAAAACAAATGTCAAGAATTGAAGGGGGTGATGGAATCCCGAGTATACAGAGAGATGACCAAACCACTTAAAACCGTAAATATGTAATAAGGAACCCGCATAACATTTTATGCCGACAGGGCGGCGGTGTGAGCGGTTGTACCGAAGACGTCAAAAACAGAGCAAAGCAACGCAATGACGTCGCGTCACGACGTCCTTGACGCAGTGCAACAGGGACGTGACGTCGAAAAAAGGTCCAACCGCTCACAGCGCCTCCAAGAGGCGGTAGTTCTGCAGGTTCCTCATTCTCTTCTATTGTGGAAAGATAGGGATCTTCGTCCTTTGCAATCATGCAAGACATGAAACATGAACACACTCGAACTGTTTGGCCAATGGACATCCGACGGTGAAATTATGGTGAATTCTGATAGTTGCATTGTACAGACACTTTCAACAACAACTTTATCAACAATTGCAGCTTGCTTGCCAGTGTTCCCCATCACTTTAAGAACTTCATCACAAGTTCCAAGGTTTGAACTACTCATCCATGTCACAGTATCTCTGTGACCCTACATCATCAAACCAACTTCATCCCTGGAATGAGCTAACAAAAACAGCCTTTTCTGAACATTTTGTAATTTAACAACTTGACTAACACAGAGCGCAGTAGCAGAGGTTCTGAGCGACTAACATTTTTGCACATTTCCACTGAAGTCTCAATACTCTGTCTATGTTACCTCTGATCAACTAATGGACTGTCTGAGATTATTCATTAGAAAACTAACTTCTGTTCTCTCTCTTTCTAAGCTAAAACTACCAAACCTTCGAATCAACAACATGGTTGTTGAAACTAGGTTTTGTTTGACTAGGTGAGGGATGATATAAACCAGTCTCCTCCGGTCTGATGTCTTCCTTTCAATTTCACCTCATACTTCATAAACATGTCGTGGCTGTCTCCATCTCACGTGACATGAAAGTCGGAGGCGACCGGAGGGGACTGGAATTCTAGGCATTGTGATGAAAGGAATGACGGTTGGGGAATATGAAAAACTCGCTTCAAAGCTGTTTGAAAACTCTTGAAGTAGTTGGAATGCGCCTTCACTGTCGTATTGAGCGATCGTCTTGGTAGATAGGGGAACTACTTTTCGCATGGCTCCGCTGAATAGAAATTTGAAGAATGGCGACGGCCAATTGACAAGAGTGAGTTTTCGCAACGGCCTAGTTAGCCTACGACAACATACTATAGATCGTTGCAGTTGATTGGGAACAACGTCATCATGCTGAACCCAGTCAAGGCGCAGCGTCACGTCAGTGTTGGCGAGGCCAGCGCCCATGCTTTCTCCTCTACGTCGACGACGTCATTGACGTCCCACATGGGTTTTGTAAACTTTTTCAAGTCAAACTTTGAGGTTTCCAAAGCGAGTGTTCCGTTGAGCAGTTATAGATTCCCAAGTTTTTATGACCGTCATGATCCCAAGGTTCTAAGCTATCCTTTGGTATGTTTAATTTGTGGGAGTGAGCAGGGATCTGGCAACAGTAACGAGTTAAAAAGGGCATGCGTGGTCAAATTCTCGTAAACGTTGTTCCCTATTTATTGCATGGATCTATAGTGCTGATTCCTTCCAAAGTTAAAGTTTACTCGAACAAATGGTGAATCCTCGCTAAAAGTTGTTGTAGGCCTAACCGGGTCGTTGTGAAACTCATTTACAGTTCACCTCACGGATAATAATTCGGCGACTTGTCATGTTGCATCTCCACTTGGCAAAAGAATGAGGAATGTACCTCAAATCACAGCAGTTCCACCTATCAATAAACTGAAGAACTAAACCATGTTGCCACTTGGTCTGACACACGATGACGTCAGGAGGTAACCTGAGGTTGGCTTATGTGATTACTTTAAACAACCTGATATTTCACAAAAACCTTGCCATTCTCCGTAATCCCATCCAATAACAGGATAAAGTTCTGACTAAAAAGAGACCAGTGTTAACAAAAGAAGTTGATTTCAAAGGCTAGAAAGTTTAAGTATGGTGATACTTTTCAATACTATGTCAAACCCTACTTGTGTTGTTACCGTAATCCTGTCACGGCGCCAGAGACAATTTCAGAAAAAAACTGAAAAAAATCCTTAAATCTTACAGAGAGGTATTCACATGTCATAGATGTACTCATTGAAAAGAACTCACTGAGAGCTTTCCAATGAGTACCTTGTACGACTGGTGTTAGCTGCATTTTATTATAGATTTTTTTTCATTTTGTTTCATTTCCAATAAAATCGGGTTTAGCAGTGTAAGCTTAAAGAAAGAGGGGTATTAGTGACCACTGATGCTCTAGTAGTCAGCTTATTGTTTCTGATTCCTATTAAGGTTCTTTACTGACGTCACAACGGTCACGTGACTGCAATGAATCGGCCATGTTGGCCGTCAAATGGCCGGCGACGACGTCAAAACTATCACGTCATGACATTTTGACGTCACGATCTGTGTGTTGACGCTGTGTTCATGCCGTGATGTCGCTTGATATTTTGACGGCCAATATGGCGGCATCGTGTCGTCATGGTAATGTGACGTCACGTGAAGAACCTCTTCAGCTGGTGGTCTAGGAAGCTCTGTAATGATGTTTTTCTTGCGAGAGGCGTAACACTTGCAGCGTGAAGCATAAAGTGTAAAGATGATTGTTAGTTAGAGAGGTGATGGAAGGGACCCTTTAAACTCGTATTTGTTTTGAGTTCGGTTGGTAAATGATAAACTCGAAATGTTTCTCTTGAAATACCGACACCAAAAGACACTATATTTTTGACCTGCGACATCAAATGCTTGATAGACGATCAAAACTTTCGTTTCTTTTATTCCCAAGGCTTGTTTTAGGGACATCAAATATTTGTAGCGTTTTTGTAGCTGCCAACTTGTGAATACCATTATTTCAGCATTCTCTTTTAAATATCCCGAAAAAAATGATATGTTTTGAATTTCAAATGTTACTTGGCTTCAGGGCAGCATTTTTGTCCTATTATAGTCGAGATGGAACTTTCTGTTATGATGAAATGAGATGTTATGCTGCCGGAGTCGTAACTTTGTTGTTGTATCTGGTAGCTAACAAAACAGACAAAAACATGGGAACTTAATAAAGAAGTTAGGCTACTAATATGACATGATGTACATTTTATAACTTGATCTTCTACCGAACCGCCAGGGGCTGAGTGCTTTTAAAAATGTATTCAAATATCTGAATATCAGGATATCATCATAAAACAACAAGTTAAATAAACGTATAAACTTATAGAATAAACTGATGGTAATTCTAATAACTGTAGCACTGACGTAGGTATGCGATGCTTCATAATCCTGGAGGTGTCTCTGCATGTTGCATGTTTTTTGTGTCGTTTGCCTGTAAATAGCGTGTTGAGTTTTTACCGTGATGTGCATCGAAGAATCAGGATTACAGGGAGCGACTCCTGGCGACAAAAATACAAAGCATATTCAATACCAATATTTTCCTAACGTTCTTCAATCATGAGTTCCTCAGCTCTGCATGATAACATTGGCCAATAGTTTTTAAATATCATGAGTCATATGTGAAACCAGAACTTCTGTTAAGTTCTCCTTGGTAGTCCTTTCTTCTCGATGATGCATCTTGCATTGTGCACTGTTCTTCTTGTTTTTGTTTTTTATGAAGGGGAGTGGACACTCAACAACGTTTTCGTCACCAAGGTGGACAGAGGCCATCTATTGCATCAAGAATATATAAGACCCAAGAATATTCAACTATTTTTCATGAAAAATAGTTGAATATTCTTGGGTCTTATATATTCTTGATTGCATGCATTCCTTAGAAGTACAGTTTAGCGACTTCGAGAGATTTAGTTCTACATTGAACTGGTTTGGCCACTTCTTTCAAGGCCCATCAACAAAACTTGACCAGTGGTGTCTTCGAAGTCCCCTGCCACACACTGCTGGAAAGATGTGTCCCCCTCAGCTGGTACTTTCGCAGATTCTGTATGGGAATTTTGATGAAATCGTCTGACTACTCTTACTACTCCCGTAGTAAGGACAAATATACACTGCCTTGACTCCAACAAGATTTCCTACTCCCTTGAGATTAGCGAAAAAAATCCAAAATCATGATGTCCTCCTTTTTGCATGTTTTGAATACTCCCACATTTTACGGACTATTTCATTTCCTACTCGTGATTCTTTCGGCCTCATCAGTGTTCGTGTTTGTGTTTTGACTTGAAATAATCCACTAACGTATTGTGGAGTTTGGTTTATGATGTGATGCACCATTCGGGTTATTACCTGCTAACAGTTGCCAACGTTGTATCTTCGTGGAACAACCCTTAAAATTTCTACTCTGTGTTCACTGCATTACTGTACATGTATATATTTTGTGTGCACATGATGTTGAAGGCTGCATTTTCCATTTCTGGCTATGGCTGTGTTGTAGTGTAGAGAAGAATCTTGCAACTTGTACAAGTCACTGAATACAATTTCTTCCCGGTTATCAGAACACTAGAAAGTGGCAGGGAATCGCTTAAGAATGGGTTTCAGTGGGAGTTGGACTCACGACATCTAGGTGGTGAGCGCACGTTACAACTGATTGTTCTCCAAAAATCCAGCTCTGCGTGCCAGGACACGGCTGTGATCTTACAGCCATTAAAGTCTAAAAGCCAAGGAGGCTAGCACCGTACTACAAACCTCACAAGATCACATGATCACTTTGTCACTCTGTGGTTGCACTTTTGTACCAATTTGCTGGAAAGAACTAGGAACCAAGCACAGGCCCACTCAGGTTACAAATCACTGGTTGTGAATGAGTCTCTTATTCTGATTGGCTATGGATGACCTCACCAACATCGGTGCTCACTTGAAAGAAATGGAAAATGCATTCCGCGTCACCTAGCGTAGTTGATGTATTCAGTTGATTCAGAAGTACATGACCAGGGATGATTCTGGCTGTAGCTTCATCCCAGAAGTGTGGAGGGTGTCGGAGATAGAGTAGGGCTCGAGACGGGTAGAGGGCACCAAGGACTTAGGTTCTTTGAGGAATTTTGAAACCAATCCTTGAAAAAACCATGAACTGCAATATCTGTATGTCACTAGCTGAAAGTCGCTCTCGAAACTTTCAAAATGGGTAGGCTGCCGACCTGAAGGGGCGCTCAAAACCTTCAAAATGGATACTTTGGGGGGGAGGGGTCAATGGTGACGAATCACCCTCTGCCCTTGTGGGGTCAAAGTTCACCACTTCTGACTTATAACTTTCCTTTCTCCTTTCCATCATCCCTGCATGTTGCAATGGTTGCAGTTTCCAACAGCAATGTAAAACGTGCACATGGTAAGGACGGCTATGTTTTCTTCTTCTTTTTACAGAGAGTAGATATCATACCCAATCACTCCATCACATTTGCAAAGACAACTCTTTCAATCAGTTAACAGGGAAGCACACCTTTTAAAAGATATGGTTGCAGTTTCCAACAGCAATGTAAAACGTGCACATGGTAAGGACGGCTATGTTTTCTTCTTCTTCTTACAGAGAGTAGATATCATACCAAATCACGCCATCACATTTGCAAAGACAACTCTTTCAATCAGTTAACAGGGAAGCACACCTTTTAAAAGATACTAGCAAGTATACAACAAGAAGGGACATTTCAAAAGGGCCAAAATCATGACACTATTTCAAATGACCACCATCCTGGTACATCAAGCTGGTTGCTGATAGGCTCACCAGCAATGTCTTGCCGTCAGGCGGGGTGTGGCATAACTTCAATACCGTCTGTACTATCATGGTACTATCGATGTCACAATCACGTGAAGCCATTGGGGCCAACTTCAGCAAATGTGACCGTCACACCATTTAACATTGAAATTCCATCCTATTCTTCCTCTATGCCTTGAGCTGCATGTGCTAAAGGCTGTATAAAGCACAGCATTCTTGCATTCTGCATTCAAGGACATGTCAGAATCCATTTAGCATTATTCACAACTTTTTGCTAAAATTGATAAGCTTATTTAACATCACCAAGCCTAACAGATCAGTTCCGTCCAATCATATTGTAGATCTTTGAAATACTAACCACACGAGCACCAACACTGACCAGACTCGAGCAGTTAGAGCAGGCAGAGTTTTCTTATTAAAACCTCCCTGGGTTAGAGGAGACATAGAAATGAATACCCCGGTAGTTTAGAACCAGTTGCCTCTAGATTCAGCATCGTTTAGGTTTTAATTGCACATTAATATTACTCAGTGAAATACGGTCGACTCCAAACCGCATGTTTAAGCTTTTGTGAGAAGGACCTTCTTGTGTAAAATAGTATGATCGCAGACCAGCATTCCAGCCGCGCAGGTCAAATGCTTGATGATGGTGGTGGGCCTGCTTCTGGATGCTTTCCCCGTCTTTTCACGGTGTGTGCAAATCTGGTTAATCTTTATCCCGTCTTTTTTTCTCTTGGGTCTCAAGGCGCGAACCTGGTCGTGGTGAAAGCCCAAGGTTAGTATGGGGTCTTCATGACTTCATCACGGCTTCTGTCATGTTAGTGCTTCACAAACAGTCACTGAACACCGAGTATTTAACAGAAGAAACGCTTTCATAATCTTTACTCTTCATAACAGCGACTCTGATTGAGCATTTACAACACTAACGTTTGAATGGAGAGTTTTCATTTCATAGCTTACGCTGGATGACAAAGAAGAAGCTGTATTTTAAAGGATGTTACAATTTTTTTCTAGAGAACATGCATATTTCTACAGTACCAGTATATGTATCACTAGACTTCATGTGTGTTCCTCTATTGTGAACACACTGGATTGAACGCCAAGAGTTGAACATTACCCTTGTTCCTGTGTAGACAACATTCCATAAAAACAGCTTCTTGTGAGCAATTTGAGGAATGGTTCTGACTGCGAAGTCAAGGACCTTCTCATTGCAGCCTGAGGGGCCTATCCGAGAGGGGTTGCTGGCGCCTTGGACATGATTCCAGAGTACACTTTGCCTGCCATTGGCCCTCACATACACAGTCCACTGCTGTCCATTCATGCTCACTGTGCATTCACACGCTATGTGCACATGCAAGCACGGCCTGACAAGTGCAGTGGGTGTGTAATGCCTTTGTCATCTGGTTCACCGCCATTGATATCATGCTGAAGCCAGGCCGGTCTTCTTCTAAAACCTGCCAAACGTTTGCCATAGTCAAGGAAGGAAGAAAACTGGTAATCCGTGGATATCTTGGCCCCCTTAGATCTCGGCTAACCGGTCGGTTGGTTCTTCCTGACTTTGTGAGAGAGCACATTATCAGCTTCTTCTCTAGCTGTACACGACAAAATTGTAATGTCCTCAGGTTATGCAGGAGTGAAAGTCTTCACCAGACAAGGTAAAGAGAGGTGTTTGTAAAACCAACTTTTAATTTTGTCAAGAGGTTAAATCTTGTTTCCAGTGATTTTGTTGTGCATGCCTTAGTGGTGCATAAGTAATTAGAGTGTCACACTTTTTTTGTTGGGTCATCTTGTAGTTAGTAGTCTGAATGTCGTCGCTTTTAAAACATAATATAACTCTGTGTTTTACGAGGCTTTGCATTACCTACCTCAGTGCTACCTTTCGATTTCATCCGTCAGGTATATAAGATTGACACATACGCTGGGCTTTTGAACTTTCCTGGGCTGTCTTTTTAATTTATCATTGGGGACTACTAATTTATCACTTGACAGTCTCGTTCCGAGGGCTTTTTGCTCCATACTCGAGCGACTACGTGTACCAAGAACTAGGAGCAAACAATCCACGGGGACGAGTTTGTCTACACCTGTCAGACCACAGCTTCATCTCTGAATGTATCCTAGGTGTTAAAAAGTTTCTATTACGACGAAGGCAACATTTGAATCCAAGCATCTGATTGGTCATCAACAGGCAACACATAATTCCGATGATCCTATTAGTTGATCAAATCAAAATCAAACCCAATGAGTTCATACTGTGGTGAGCTGCTTTATAGATGTGGCAGAAAATTACTAAAAATGTTGATTCATTTGATGATTCGCATTCAAATCTTCTTCATAAACCGTTAGATTTTACATCATAGTATAATACGCTTTTCATTGTATTTTCAGGGACGAATGCAGGGGGGCCTGCCTCTCAACAGTCACGCAGTTTGACTTCTCACTTACGGCAGTCAACGTGGACAATACTCTGTGTACTCATATTAACTTATGTTTCAAAGCGTTACGCCATCTGCGACATTGTATGATTATGCAAAACATGCAGATATTTTGATACAGCGCCCACATACGCAACCTCACCACAAAGGTTGATGACTCCAGCAAGCAAGACTTCAACTCCACTCAAAAACATTTACAAACAAGAAGGCCATACATGCCATAGACAAAACACTGGTCATTTTCTGGCAACTGTGTGATGTTGTGATAAATGCTATCTTCCTGTTGGCACGGGTCAGAGCACTTGCTCTGAATAATTTGGTCGGAAAGGAGTGACGTATCTTACACCATTTCTTGGTGTACTTGTTCATCTGAGAACTCGGGGTGTTCAAGGTGCGACTGGCCAGCGAAAGGGATTCATCCGGTGAAATCAAAAGGACTACAGAACGGAACAAAATGCTCGATGACCTACAAACTCTTTTCTAGATTGGAAGGCAGAAAAATCCTCATACAGTAGGCTTCATGGGTCAGCTTCAGTAACTTCCAGGGGACTCTTTTCAAATATACTACATGACGTGTCACCTTGACAGAAATAATGAAAAAGTGATTCTGGCCTTTCCCATTCTTCTGTGTTATTGTGTGCTGAGCAATGCATTGGTCAAAATGTGCGTTACTGTCTGCACTTGTCTGTGTACAGGCATTGAGTATACGGTAGTGTGTACATTTTTTGCTGGAATGTCAAAGTTTTCCACTATAGTGTGTAAGTGGACTGAGTCTGTTCACAATACCTTAGAATACTAACAACCACCGCTACGAAATCTTGTACATATACCAAAATATATTTTACCTTTGATATGTGTGATGGATGTGACTTTTGACAGGACTTCCAGTTTCAGCTAACGCGCAACAAATCCCATCGCAACAAATTGGCTGCCACTGACCGACCCATCAAGGACTGGACGGAATGACATTGATCTTCAGTTGTTGCTGTGGGACCTGACCCCCTGCCAGGGGGAGTGAATGCAAGGGTATGCCCACGAGACGACACTCTCAGTGTGTATGAACGCGAGGAGACTAAGCGCCACCTTTTTCCCTGCCTGCGATAGCAAACAGCCCGTGATGGCTCTTGTCTTTTCAAAAAGGATGAAGGGCGAGGAGCAACGGAAAGTGGGTTACAGAAAGAAGAGAAGCTGTGTTTCTCCACTTTTCTCCAAGTCATCTGTATTCTGCAAGACGTGCTCAGAGCTGACGCCATCTAAAGTCGAGGGACTTTAGGTGGCAAAAGAGGCGTGCTTTCATTAGATCCTGTAAGCCTCAACCACCTGCTCAGATACAAACACTCATAAGCTGTCACCTATCCCGGCCGGAGATATTTCTGTTAATGTGATGATTTACACAAGTCGGGAAAATAGAACAAAGGAGTTTAATATTTGTGTTCAACAAAAGAAACTTGTATACACAGGTTGTGTTCATGTTTTTTCTTATGGTTGCAACATTTTGGTTGTATATTACCAGTAGAAGATGCGTGTAGTCGGTGGATTATAGCCGCCAAATGTTGTACTTTTTATATATTCTTTAACTTAATGACAGTTCGGTTGCAAACAATATGAAGAGGCTTCTACAGCTGAGAGAAAATTCCCGACAGTTTGTTGTTGTTGATCTGAAGAGAATGAAGAACCTGTACAACTTTCATCCCGACAGGGCGGCGCTGAGAGCGATTGTACCGAAGACGTCAAAAAGGTGACACAATGACGTCGCGTCACGACGTCCTTGACGCAGAGCAACAGGGACGAGACGTCGTATTAAAAAAGGTACAACCGCTCACAGCGCCTCCCAGTGGCGGTAGTTCTGCAGGTTCCTCATTATGATATTCTGTCTGACTCTGACGTCTTCTGTCATTGTATTCCACCTTAAGGGTCATGTCCAAGAGCGGTTGGTGTGGAAACAGTTGAAGAAATGGGACGTTGTGTGAGAGAGTGGAATGAGGAGGAATATCGACCATAAACAAGGGCGATTTATTTTGTTATTACAACACTATTCTCGATGACGTGTGCTGAATATGTAACTAATTTCCAATCGATTTGACTTGCCAGTGCCACAGACTGAAGTCCAGCTGAAGTGACTGTCGGCCCAGCTAGGCCCTACTCTATCCAAGTAACTAAACAAAACCTGAGTATGATATGTAAATATTAATCATGTAATGAACTTCTTATTGTGAGGAGTTTGTCATTTTGGTAGTTTGTCCTGTCGGGTCCTTAACTGAATGCTAGTGACGTAACACATTTACATGTCAGTGCCCTGTGGACAAGAACTACACACACTGACAAATTCTACAGATTATCATAGTAACTATACGAATGATGTACTGCTATTTTTTTACGACGTCTAACCACTTAACATGGGTGATAATAATACTCATTGGGTACCAATGGTAGAACGTAAAATCTCCGGTAAAATCAGTGGGAGGGTGTTCCATTGTAGAAATAGCTTGTATAAACGTATACAATACTGAACCCTAAGTACACTAGCATAGAGTTGGCTGATCTTCCTTTTGAGCATGCTCCCACTGAACCAGAGTTAAGATGGTTCCATATACCATTGGAGGGTACGCCAGTAAGTTAATTCTATCTTTAATACAGGGTGTCCAAAAAAGTGTCCCTGGTAGACCTTTAAATGCAGCGGGGACCAGGTTTAAAAGCTCAATTGAACTTCACACAACATGGTCCCCAGGAGATATGGAGGGGCACCTTTTGGACACCCTGTAGCACAGAATCTAATGTCCATGACTACAACTTTGTTTCTTGGTTCGATGGCGATTTATTCCACATTAGCCGCCTATATGAGTCTTGTATAGTTTTGATGAAACACATACTGTAAACTCACTGTGGTTAGTCAGTTTCTGAAGTGAATACGCTGTATATTGAGAGAGAGGGGGGCGGGGGTGGGGCTGGCAAAGACTTGTACCAATGGGGTAACAGGTAACGCCCACGGCAGGTATGGGCGAAGTTCAGTTTTCAAGATGGCTGCCTGGCGGCCATATTTGAGGTCCGGCCACTGCTGTAATCAGAACGAGGTTCAGACGATCTGGGGCAGCTGGTGTTTGGAGTTGGGATGAGTTTGATAGGAGTAACATCGCTTGTGAGTGGTGACGAAGGAGCGAGCGCTAAGAGCCTCAGATATTCTCAGGATGGGTTGCTCCGAGGGAGGCTTGAAACGATTCACTTCACAAGCATTTATGACCCCTTCCAAAATTCGTTAAGGTACATTACGGTGCACAGTTCACACACCGTACATGTTTACTCTGTCCCTGTGCGGACTTTGAAAGAGGTCTGGAGGTCACCTCGAGTTCTGCACCTGATAACAGTTAATTAAACCAACTATACACAAATCAAGTGATTCCAAAGGCGAGTGCAAAAATTACGAATTCTAAATAATCTTCATTATTTCACTATTTCATTCTTGAATGTCTGCCTCCCACCTACCCCCGCCCTCACCCCATCCCCGCCCTCCATGAACCAGTAAGTTTACAGTAACGTGACGATGATACTGTGTATAGAATTTCTTATAAAAAGACGTGTTTTTCATCTGAACTTGTATATGTATGTGTGCTTTAAATGGCATGTTTTTTCTTAATATGTAGGGAAGCCTTTGAATATTAAGAGTCGTACAAAACGTCATCCTCCCATAGCAGGGCTTTGGTCTCGCTCCTCTTCATACACTAGCACACATGGATGAAGAGGAGCGAGGTAAAAAACCCTGCTGTGGGAGGATGACAAAACGTCTAGTCCCTTTTACATGACATCGTGTTCCACAATAATGTAAATACGTAAAAAGTGGCATGTGAATTTCATTAAGGTCGTGCAAATTATTATGTTGTCTTT
>NMRB01000907.1:215285-225419 GCA_002633025.1 Notospermus geniculatus | reverse complement strand
TTAAAGCCCCACTGTATTGAATCTGAAAAACGCAAATCGTCGCCGCGATTCTTGACGACGTCACGACGTCAGCGTAGTGTAAAAATGTACTGCGCTCTATCTCAATGCATTAGAGCTCCCCTACGCAGTTTTTTCACTCTCTGTTGAAAACTAGGCCTTGGTTATTAAAAGTAAGTATCAGGCAAGCATTTTGGAGACCTTCACAAGGCCATGAGACCTCAACCTCCACTCTCCTAACATTTTGAAAATACCGTAAAATTCAATACTGTGGGGCTTTAAGTGTAAAATTTCCCTTAAACTATTGTTCCAAACAAAAGATAAGGGAAATTCTACACTTAAGATGTTTTATGCATACGGCCCCTGGTCATTGTTAAGCGGTTTTTCCACGATACAATATTATTGCACAATATGGGGCCCAAAATGGGTGTCATGTGCTTCTGGCGTAATGGATGAGAGAAAGATTGGCAATAATATTGCCCATTTTGATCCTCATATTGTGCAATAATATTGCATGTGGATAGCCCGCTTTACGGTCATTTTGGGATTACGGTGGTCATTTTGCTTGCCCAGATTATAGTGTATGTGCAGTGTATTGGTTTGTTCAACATCGATCGAGAGCGGATTACCATCAGACTAACATGTGAGTGTTTTGAGCAAGTGATCAATACAAGAAGGTGCACACTCGAAGTTCTTAATGTTTCTTGGAAAATCAGGGAAGTTGTCTTCTTCATTTCGATAAAAACTCCTCAGTATAAAGTGACCAACATTCTATTGTATTCTCAATAAAAAACAACAAATTTTCTGTTGTAAATATCAATGACTGTCGCTGCTCATTTTGTGGAAATGGTTGATAAGTGGTGCCGCTAGTCTAAGAACTGCATTTACTTTGACATTTCTTCTTTCATGTTTTCGTTCGCAGGGCTTCACATTACACGGTTAGGATGTCTCTTTATCGACATTCGCTTCATGATTTAAGGCCAAACATGCTCACACTAACCACGGTTTAGCCTATATATTTGCTGTTTTCATGTTTTTGCGACTTGTTGGCACTATCCCAGTATTTGCAATATTGTTGAAGACAAAGAAGCCTGTAAGTATAACCATTACATGCAGCAACTATCTTCCTCTGTTTGTTTGGAGGTCAAACTCTGAAGGCATCAGTTCACGTATTCCTGTGTTTTATTTCCCTCACTCTCAGCTACTCGAATCCATGGATTGTCTGCAGAATAGAGAGTTTGCGAAATTAGCGACCGCCATTTTTTTTAAATCTAGCCGAATTTTCGAACTTTTTCAAATATATTTCGAATATATTTTATTAGCTGCTTGCTTGCTAAAATATCTTTATGCAATTCTAGTGGCTTACTGTGTGACCTTTCTTTTTTGAACGCCTCTGACAGTGCAAAACCCCATTGAAAAAAACCCAAGCAATGGCAAAATTTTCAAAAAAAGATGACGGCCGCTAATTTCGCAAACTGTCTAAAATGCTCTCCAATGTCGGCTTGAACGATCGAATAATGCCTGTCGTGTACACGACCAAACTTTTCATCAAGTTTTCTGAATATGCTCGAGAAAGCTTACAACCAAGTCAATACTTGAAGCTGCAGGTCCTGAATGACGTTGTGCATTTCAAAAGAATCAGACGAATATTTTGACCGTGTGCGACGGGCGAATGAGAGATATCATCATGTATTTAATATTCTCACTACATTCCATGAAGCCCATCCTGTGTCTTTACATTGCTGTCATGATATGGTGGCCTGATTTGCTGTTCATTCTTTCCGTGAACAACAGATGGCAGTCGTGTGCACCGCATTCGGGCGCGTAGTTCCACGATCACTTTAGAGATGGCGACACCATTCGCCGATCCTCGTCAGAAAAATCTTGCCTATACATGTACAATAGTACAAACTCCCAACAATGCAAAATGGTCTGTGGAATGCGATGGATAAATATGAGTTCCTATCTTTGCTGTCCAAAACCTCCCCGAGGTGCTGCACAAACGAAGCTTTTACTATTCTATTATATACAGCCCACGTCTGTACTCAAGCAGATCATGAGATTTCTTCCAAAATGAGAGGCGACTGAGAAATTGGATTCACAAACATTAGATACAAAGATTTAAAGTTTTATATAGTATTTAAGCAACAGCACGACAAAATGATATAAAATTATGTGAGACTGTTGGCGGTCTTTGAATCCACCAATACTTGTCTCACACCAATAAGAACACGCCCCAGAGGGCTATATTTGATAGACTTGTGTAGAGAGAGTAGGGTGGAATCTGTTACAGAAAAACACAGGTGTAACTATCGTTTTTTTTCTAAAATATTCGCATGTTTTTGTTCTTCCAAAATGAACAAGTAATGTTTGACTTCTGCTGAGCCCAGCGCCCCTAAATTCAGCTCCAAAGTCTCAGGACCGGGATACATGCAGATTTATGATGCTCTGTCAGTCGTTTTCATTATAGTGGAGCTTAGCAAAGGCACTGGAGTCGGGATTTTTATGTCCAACAGCGCACACTTAGATGTCTGTCAGAAAGTAGGCCCAACGGTTTTATTCTGTGCCAGAATGCCGGAGTCTTTTTTGTTTCATGACGGGTCACGGCTGATATGATTCTTTTATCACCACAGAAGTTCTCTCCTAGAATGGCATTGCAACTTATAACAGGCGAGCAAGATATCTTATCCTTCACATTTCCGTGAATGTTTTATGGTATGAGAAAGCTGTTATAAAATAGGCCTACACTGGAACACGTCTAAAGGACACTCTTTTTGTCTTCAGAGGACAAACAGTTGTATTAATTTTAAGGTCAGGGTCCATATTCATAAACATACTGAAGTCAAAGTGTGATAGGCCTACTTATCTTTTATATTGAACAAAGGATAAGTAGGCCTATCACAGGTGGACTTAGCTAGTTTTATGAGTATAGGCCGAGAAAAGTATTCTGACCAATTCAGGACTGAGTTCGGTGTCCTTAAATATGAAGGTGTCCTGTTGCCAGAGGTCTCCGATGTATTAAAATGGCAACCGTAATGTAATTGAAGTTTATGTCCTGTGTGGCCATCCCTTCAGCCTCAATCTCATCGTTGTCACTTTTGGAATGTTTGTACGTGCCTTCTTCCGTTTACCATCCATCTGTCTATCGAGCATACGAATGCAGCAGTTGCCATCAAATCGAGTCCAGGGACACCCCGAACCTGGGACTGGGTTTACATACCTATGTTCGGTAAGCGCTGACGTTCTGCACGCATGTAAAAACAGGCTAACATGGGTCATGACCAGAAGATGATCAGCAAATGCTTTTACTTCAGATTTTGTACAGCATTGGCTAGTGCATTTGTATTGCAAAAAAGCATTTACTGGAAGTCTTTTTTCATAGGACTCATTGACCAGACATTCTTCAGTAAAATGCCAAAGGCCGCGTCTAATGCCGGGGTTTAAAAATGTTCGTTTTACAAAATTGTCGTCTTACATCAGTCCTACACCACGATACACTACTGCTGTTGGAAGGTCTTTGATATCCTCACTGTTTTAAGAGAAATATTCGGATACAAACAGTACTGCTGATGCAAAACAAGTTCAGTCCTGCCACGCAACGAACCATTCTGAGTACTTTGCATATGGGTCATAAGATCAATTTTCTAACCGTTACCCCCGAACCATTCTGAGTAACATATTCTTTGCATATTGGTCATAGGATCAATTTTCTAACCGTTACCCCCTAAATTTATAAAGCGAAATATCCTGAACCTCTCACTTTCTATAATTGTTGCTGTTATGTCTAATTTTTGTCGGAAGATGGTCGTATCTCAAATTCCCTATAAACCGAGTTGGTATGTTGTGTAGAAGGACTGGATTGAATACGGCATATCCAAAACGAGGCTTTATTTGGTCAGTTTCATTACAATGCCAGAAGGTATACACGGGTGTTTGACCACTGATCGGCAAAGCAGCAGTTCTAGATGTCTGGTGTCTCCGCGATTCTAGATTGCTGATCTTTCATCAACAATGCGACTACAGCTTTTTGCAGGAATTCAAAGCAGCAGCCCGGGAAACCCCTCTTACTTTTCCACTAGGTATCTCTTGTTTGTAGCCTCACTGGTCTGCACTGTTACCTTCACGGTGTCCAATATTTTGACATCAGAATTTATTGGCGTACAAGGCGCAGCTTTTTGACCCCAGGAAGCCCTCAAAAACGGGGGTGCGGCTTATAGGAAGTTGCGCTTTATTTATGGATCAAAATTCGCCACGGAGTACATGTACTCTTCCTATGTTTTCCGCCTAAGACCATTTTACATCCCACTCGGTGCTTGCTCAAGTCTTAGAAGAAGAAGAACAGCAGAAACAACGTTTTCCACGTTTCTGCAAAAAATGAACTACTGCTTTATGAGGCGCAATCCAGGCTTTCTCTGCAGCTTTGTTGGTGACGGCGTTGATACGACTACATGATAGGTGTTTCAGAAAATATCCCCCGAGCAATATTGATGTTGTTCTTCAACTACGGTCCAGGTAACATGCTAAAACACCACGTGCACTCTCCGTGTATATTGGTCAAATTTGCATATATCTTGCTTTTTCATGCTGTGACTTAAACTATTGTATGGTTATGTAGTGCTATAACGTATTTTACCATCGTATATGTGTGCGTACATGACTTCAAAACTGTTACTGCCGTTTGTAAGAAACTTGCCATTGCTGGTCTGTTTGAGAAGTGGCCAAGCTTTCATTTTTCGCGGGTGTTTTCATCATGGCGGCTATTGAAATCCGTACTGTACTATATCCATCTCGATATCCGTCGCTCAAACAACATTAAGCCAAAGGCGTGCAGACATTTCTGTGAACTTCATTTCATACATTGTCCAAATTCTACACTATCTGTATATTAATTTCTATCTTTTTATGCTTGAATGATAACTGCTTGCTTATATCATACGGATGGACCATAGACAAAAATTCCCTGAGTACGACAGCACTTTTTCTGACATTTTCAAAGTCTCCACCATAATGTTTAGAAAATAGTGTAGGCAGAAAAAGAATACTGCTGTTATCTATTCCCAGATGAGGATCAAAATTGTGACGTTTGTTTTACCGAAATTAAAGTGACGTGATAAGTTGTCTCTCAAAAANAAGACTAAATGCCTTTGTAGTGCAGAAATGAAGTAATGCAAAGGTTTTATTATCACCCGCACACAAGCAGTAATATTAATCCCCCTATCAGCCAGGAGAGATTGAGATTGTGAAATATGGTGCCGCTGGTTACAAGAATATGGAATGATAGTGAAAGCTGTTCTGTACGCGCGCCGGTCACCCATCCTCTTAGTGATCGCGCTCAACGTTGCTTAACTTATAGCTCCGAAGCCAACGCGCTATCTCCCATGGCCGGCGGGTTAAGTCGTGCCATTAGTAGCTGCAGGGGTTCAATGCAATAGCCCCCCCCCCCATCAGGTAAAAGGGGTATCCTGTGTTGTATTTGTACAGAAAATGGAGTAACGACAATGAACTTTAATTTGAAAATACGACAGGGGCTTTTGCTCCGATTCGTGTTATAAGCTTTGTATATTACTCAAGCAATTTTGTTACTATGACCAAAATCAGCGTCCAACATCGCCTTCTTCATAAGTTGGTCCATTTGAAATAATTGGTGATAGTTAGAGCTAATCAAGAGCAGAGAACACAAGCTACAGTAGCAGTAGCGTATGCTCTCCCTGGGCCTGCACACCCTTCTGCTAGAAAAGGAATGCCAGTGGTTTGTGTTCATCCTGTATCTCAAAGACTGGTTGGGTTTTTTTGTGTTCATTGGCATTATTATCAGGGCTCACATTTGGGGGCGATGTGAGGCGAAAATTTCGCCCCAAATCGCCCAAAACAACTTCTAGGGAAACATAAAGTCGCCAAAAAAATTGTTTTTTAGGGGGTATATGATCCCCTCTGAAGCATTTTCTGCACCCCAAAATGCCCAAATCCGCTCCTAAATGCGCTAAAATATCATCATTAAGTGTTAATTTCTTGCAAAGAGGCTGAAATCAAACAACTTTGTTAGATTTGTCATTCACAAACTTTATGTTAAGTCTCCCTCTTGAGAGTGAAGTCTCCCAAAATTTTGAGGAGGGAGACATTATTTCTCCCTAATTTTAGACCCAAGTGTGAGCCCTGATTATGTCCATTCTTTCACCGTCTCTTTGTTACAACTGGACAAGAAAAGCAATATCCTCTTTTGAAAATGCCACAACGTGTCCAACCCGAGCTCATCTTTGTCGTCAAATCCCGAATGAAGGACACCTAGTGTTGCAAACTTTCTCGTCTCTTGTCAATTATCCTGGGTTGTCTCTACAATCATCATTTATGTGTTAAATCTAAATCTAATTTGCATCACGCCAACAACATATTTGAGATTCTCAGCCACTTTACTGTATATAAGTGGACATAAAAACTGGTCTGACAATGAGCATGCAATGATTCAGGACATTTTCTCTTCTACAGTAGAATCTCTAGATTAACTGTTGCTTGGACAAGTGCAGTTGGTAGTGGATCTTGTTTTTTCACAGAATGTGCTTTATCTAATCGCAAACTTAATCTACTTCAGTCGGTATGTATTGATGTTAATGTTTATTGTAAATAGAGAATGAAGTGCTGCTATTTCACCCCTAACAACACTCGTCGGTATAAGGTCTGGTATTGTTCAGATTCGAATCCTTCTTCACAGGTTGTATTATTGCCGCCCATGCTTCTGTAAACTAATCACTGCAAGTGGCAATGAGGAACCGCTTAACTTCCGACAGGGCGGCGCTGCGAGCGGTTGTACCGAAGACGTCAAGGAGGCTATGACGCGGTGCAACACGGGACGTCAATAAAAATGTACGTACAGTACAACCGCTCACAGCGCCTCCAATTAGCGATAGTTCTACAGGTCCCTATTTCTTTTTAACTATGATAAGCCTCGAAACCCTGAAATCGTACGGTTACTTTGGTATTCCTTGGAAAGTGCTCACTGAGAGCTTTCCAATGAATACTTACATGACGGCTTTCAGCTGCCAGTCAAGCTAACCTTTTTCAAATTTTCATTTTTCACAAAATTGACCTTGACTGGGAAAGAGTTAACGCTCGACTTCATCAGCTAATGTATGGTCATTAGTGCAGAGGGCACAAACTGCAGCTTATGACAAGAAACAGTATTTTAGAATAAAATGAATTGAATAGTGAGACGCAAATCTTCCACATACAAATATACAACTTGAAAATACGTAGCCTAAATAGAGAGTTTTGCAAAGGCCCCGAAACGCCGACGCGAACGTCTTTCCTATTATTCGGTGCTCTCTTCGTGGCATCGAACAATGGGTTTGGCGTTCGCGTTGGCGTTTTGAGGGGGGGGGGCTTTGCGGAAACTCTATGTCTGGTTTCTTTTTTGTTCTATTTACTGATCGGAAATGAACAGTCTATCGAAATGGCCAACTCAACGCCAGTTAAATTGCCAAACCAGAAATTGTTAAGATCAAAATGAACCTCAGTGAATATTTCATGGTCAACAAAACAATCGTAACGTGAATTAGCCTCACTTCATACGCAGCCAACTTTCCATTTTGTACTGTGGATGGGTTTTCCATGAGCAAGACCGTGATTTTCAAAAGCAGTTATTTATTTTACATGAAATTGTATAAATGTAATGAATCACAATGAAATAAAGCATGGAAAAATTGTAAGAAGTCTTTGGCTTATTTTGTACTATAGGGTGTCCCAAAAACGGGTCCTCCGTATCTTAAGCCTACGGAAGCCAGGATTCAAGGTCGTGTGATGTTCAATTCAGTTCAAACCTGGTCCCGTCCTCGCTGGATTTTAAGGGCTATCGGGGACAACCTGATGTAGTAGCGAGTTTTCGCAAATCCCCCGAAACGCCAGCGCGAACGCCAAACCCATTGTTCGACGCCATAAAGAGAGCACCGAACAAAAGGATCATACGTTCGCGTTGGCGTTTCGGGGTTTTGCGAAAACTCTCTACTACTGTTGGAATTAGGGGTTTACCTGGTATTCATTCTGTGATGTAAGCAATGGCCGAAAAGCGGTTTTTCCACGGTACAATATTATTGCACAATATGGGGCCAAAAAAAATGGGTGTCATGTGCTTCTGGCATAATGGACGGGAGAAAGATTGGCAGTAATATTGCTCACTTTGATCCTCATATTGTGCAATAATATTGCACTTGGATAGGCCGCTTAATACGGGTCAATATAGGGATATTATGTGTTTACTCAATAATGCATGACTCACACTGGTCACAGTGAGGACACAATAGGAGCAGTCAGCCGCGCATATTGCTAACAGATGGCAGCACAGTCTTAGCGGACCAAATGTACAGGAAATCTATTATGATCGCTGCTCGATCGATAATGACTGGGTCCGCTAGATGCATTGAATTGGGCCCTAGTGACACCTAGTGGTCAACTCGCTGACAGCTCCTATTGAACTAGGCAGTCGGATTGGGTAGTTACAAGACCGCACCCACTACACACCTCTGAACAGACCACTCCAACAGAGCTGGACGTTATACGACGTACGATAACGGCGATGAAGCTCGTTACTCCTCCCCAGCCTTGGGAAGTCGGAGAGAACGACCGCACTGTGACGTAGGACGCCTCCGACATCCATCTGCAGGGCCCCAAGTCAAGGGCCATGTCGATTTAGAGGAATCAAAGGAATCGGAGGAATCAGAGGAAAATACAGTCTACAGCCCATACGATACCGCTATCATGTGCTAAATATATAAACACGATCACGTGGTGGTGTTAACATCATAATAGCTTTAGTGGAACTTCAAATTCGGCCATTTTCTCCTAAGTTGTTGGCTTTCGGCCCTCAAGTCATTAGACTCTCTTTATCACCAACCTCGATGATGATGAATTTATTACAACAAGTCAATAGCCCAGGAAATGTTATGAAATAACTATTCTGATAATTTTATACTTTATCTTGTGGTTATTTTCTGGATTTTCCAGCTCGATTCCTCTGATTCCTCCGATTCCTTCGATTCCTCTAAATCGACATGGCCCAAGTCAAGCAAAAGGTAGGCCCAATTCGGCTAAACTTTAGAATCCCTGATGACCGGAATGCGGGGTTCATTGGCGCACGGATCCGATCCGTTTTCAATCCGTTTGCCACTAGTTTTCCGGATACGATAACGCAAAAGTCAATTTGATCGATTTTTACGGACCTGAATCGGACGGCGAAATCCGTGTGCCAATGAACCCTGCTGAAGTGAAGATAGGCCTACTCATGCACAAAATGGAAGTCCCAAACTCAGTCCGCGGTGCCGTGTCGTTCCGCATAGACCCTTTCGAGGAAAATGGCGCCCGTTTGTTTACAAATTTTTACGGCCTTCTCTCAAATAACACTTCGGTTTCGGGATCTAAACTCACATTTCACTTTTATGAACACAGCAGCTAGTGCATGTACCAGACAATTGATGGGAATAGAGGGTCTATGTCTGGCTAATTTTGGAGATGGAACTTCGCCAAATGTACACGTGCTTGCAAAAAAGCCAAAACAAACGCCATTTTCCCCGAAACCATCTATTTTATGATACTGCACTTACGACACTGCCACCACGAGGTGCCTTTTTAGTGCCTTGCAAATTTGAACATGCTATATTATTTCCCATCCCATATCAAATAAAGTCAAAAACATTAAACAAATGCATGTTTTATACAATGTAATCATTGACTCAAGTTTTTGAACTGAAAGTGATGATAGATTTCATAAGGAGCACGGACGTCGGTATTGTCACTTTTTCTCGACAGTCGGCGCCACTAGGTTGTCGGCGAATTGACCCGATTTACCTCGTAGGCCTACATTTTGTAATGCATTTTTGTAGTTCGTCTTACTGCCGCTAGGTGGCTCCCTCTACGTCGGCAGTCAAATAACGCACTTGAGATCCAATACCGTGCTCCTTTAAGCAGTTTTATTATTCTTCTTCCAAAGGCGTAGGAGGCAGTTTATATTAGGGAGGTTTCGGAAGCGCCCGGTTAGGCCCTACGACGACGTTTATCTAATTGTGTGGGTGTACCCAAACAATAGATAAACGTCGTCGTATGGCCTAACCGGGCGCTTCCGAAACCTCCTGTTGTCCTTCCAAAGGCGTAGGA
>NMRB01000907.1:179040-207996 GCA_002633025.1 Notospermus geniculatus | reverse complement strand
GATTTCTGGATCGCAATATGCAGGAAGTTTCTGCCCTTGTTGTCCACCTGAAATGATATGATTGTCTATTTCATAAACGAGGCAATACCCACTGGAGGGGGGGAACTGAGCGCTTGGGGACGTAATGACGTCATACCCGTTAGAGTGGCATTATGACGTCATGTCGTCACACGACATTGCTGACATCACAGATGACACGACGGCAATCTCGGTGACGTCAAAAGGCCAAAACAGTATATTCAAGTTTTCATTAATATCTTAACATTTTGAAAACTGTATGTCATATCAAAATTCGGGCTTCGTAAGAATACTTCCCAGGTCTGTCTGAATGTGCATACCAAGTTTGGGGGTGATCCGTTCGTCAGTCTTGGAGAAAATCACGAACAAACAAACAAACTCTTCTCAAATTTTAGTATGATTGTAACTCAACAGCAAACAGACTGTCTCTTGGAAATTGGCAATTTCTTGTACCAACTGACAGGCGTTGTCCTAACACAATTCCAGAAACGTGTGGCCAGCGTGCTGCGAGGATTAGACATGTTCTTACCTGTTCTGCAGCAGTGGGTTCCCGATCCAAGATTTTCTGAGCAGCTTTGTTATTCTTGGTCGTCATGGCAGTAGCGAATGGCGTCATCCCGTGTTTATCTCGGATGCTGAGATTGAGGGCTGGATGTGACATAAGGAGTGAAATGACAACTGGAAATTGGTTGATGATGGCGACATGTAACGGTGAGTTCCCATCAGCATCCTGGATGTTCACATCAGCGTTGTGTTCGACTAGGGCCTGAACAACCCCCTCCATGCCCCAGCTACTCGCCAGATGCAGGGGGCTTTCCTTACTCCTGAAAATATCACATGGGACAAAACTTAACCAACAGGTCGGCACTGGGATCTAAAATTTGACAAAAATACCATGACGAGGGATCAAACTTTAACGTTTTTCAAGGACATATTGAGAAGGTGATTGTAACCGACATACTTGACCATATCCTCTCCCTGTCCGTTAGGTCCCAGCTTCCTAGAACTGTTGACATCACAACCACTGAAACCAGAAAGACAAATGTAACCAGCCTACATTATCATTACAAACAACACCTAAATTCTCTGGGGAGATATTCTGAGTCTTCGGAGAGCAAACCGGGCACAGTGGACCCACCTTCTGATCAGAAATATCCCAACAGCCTCATTGTTTTCATCAATGGCCCTGTGTAGTAATGTCTGGAGGCATCCTTCTGGCCCTGGGCCCCACATTGTGGTATCACATCCATGACGTACCTAGAAATGAATGAGACGAGGAACAACTTGGTTTCACAGATTGTTAGGTTCAGCCTGTTGAGCAATAAATTCTACAGATTATCAATCAATAGCATGGACAGATAGCCGGCATATTCACCTACCAAAGTGGATGCGATGTCCTCCTGTCCTGTCTCCAAAGCCTGCCACAACGGACAATCACCAGTTTCAGAGATCATGTTCATGTTAGCACCACGACTACATAAAGCATCCACGACGACGGGTAGGTGGCGCTTTATGGCCAGTTGGAGAGGAGTTTCATTCTCGCGTGTTCTGCAAAGGAGAAAGTTGTTTTGTTTTGAGACAGAGATCTAAACCAAAGCTTTGTACGTTCTCAGTGATGACGAGTGCCAAAGTGCGGACAAGAAAGAATGTGAGACTTACACGATGTTGATGTCAGCTTGGTGTTCAAGAAGGAACAACGCACTCGGTGTGTCCTGTTTCATGATGGCCTGATGGAGGAGAGTCATGCCGTCGGAATTCTTGTCATTGATCACCCCAGCGCCACCTGTCAGCAGCTGGATTGCAATGTTATGGAAGCCGTTCCAGAGGGCGAGACCAAATGGCGTCTGCTCGCAGGAATCTTTGACGCTGAAGTTTGGGATGATCATCGTGTTGTCGCCTGATTGGGATGTGCGGGCTGCGAGGAAAAACAGGATTCAACCAATATAGAAGTCAGAGCGGCACGATGAAAATAACGGCACAGAATGATTGGAAGATAGATTGATAAGACCGTGACCTACCTTTATGATTAAGAAACACTTTCACACATTCCTCATGTCGGTTGCTAATGGCGACGTGTAATGGCGTCTGCTGAATGATGGGTGCCTCTTCCTCCTCGTCGAAACATGACGCAGGCATTGCTGGGCCATCGAGAGGGGCACGAGTCTGGACATTAGGATTGGAGCCCTTCAGGAGAAGGGTCTCTGCAAGGCGTGCAAGGCCCTTTTGGCAGGCAGTGTGCAGGGGACTCTCGCCCTGCAATGTGGAAGTTAGGCCGGTTAATACAGGATACATGCAACAATGTAGTCAGAACAAGCGCAAAAAAACCCGTTGGCCTCTTTTAGGGTGCTACATTAGAGGAGACATGACATAGAGATGGGAAATACTGAGAGAAGTTGACCCGCCCAGACTGACCTTATGATTGATGTGATTAACTTTAGCACCATGTGACGCCAGGAAGAGAGCAGCCACCTCATTACCAGCACGAGCAGCTCGGTGCAGCAACATATCCCCTGAAAACAAACACCGTATTTCATTAACGATTGATAGGAGACCAATCATAGAGACTTCACGTTGGGCCTATTGGGAAATGCAAGCCTCAGGTTTCGTGGATTGTTCAAGCACTTTCTTGTACAAGCCTTTCTTTTCCTTCTACAACAACTTTCTTGTTAGGATCAGCTTTCACCTCTTAGGCCTACCCTAAATCTCTGGAGGTGATGCTCAAAGTCTGGTATTTGCAGCCATTTGTTCTAACATACCTGTATCTGGATTGATGGCGTCAGGAGATGCCCCACGTTTCACCAGCCGCACAGCAAAACTCTGGTCACTATAGAAGCTATCTGGTGAGAGGTTGTCACTGTTGCCACCGGCAGCCATGAGGGCCAACCAGAGAGCAGTCTCACCGTCGGATGTCTGGAGTTCAAGGTTGAGGTCTGAGTGGGCGAGGAGGATTGAAAAGACAGCGTCGTTTTTGGATCTGATGGCAGTGTGTAACGAGGTGCTGCAGAGATAGAAAGGTTGTTACTGAATCTGATGGCAGTGTGTAATGAGGTGCTGCAGAGATAGAAAGGTCGTTTCTGAATGCAAAGAATGTCNGAGATAGAAAGGTTGTTACTGAATCTGATGGCAGTGTGTAATGAGGTGCTGCAGAGATAGAAAGATTGTTTGTGAATGCAAAGAATGTCAAAGATGTGATGCCGTCATGGCTGATATTCAATGGAAAATGACAGGAGGAAACATTTCGTCTCACTTACTTCCCCTCAGAGTCTTGTGCATTGGCATTGGCTTGATGATCAAGTAACTGTTGTGCTATCGTTGCCATACCCTGCAGGGTGTCAGGGTCTGTTGTGTTGGGGTCGAAGGCTGCCACGATGTGTAAGGCAGTCTCCTTGTCAAGGTTTGTGGCAGCGTTCACGTTGCATTTGTTCCTGATCAGGAATGAGGCTGAGAATTCATCGGCTGGAAGAGGAAGATGTAAAGACTGATCCATCAGCAGCCAGTCCAAACTATCCTAAGGTAATCAGTGGTTCTTAGTTTTTGCTCCCTACATCAGCGTGCGGCTCTTCATACTCGCTCCATACGTCACTGCAACATTCGTAGGGAGAGGGCGCTATGAAAAACCACTGATAAGCTCAGTATGGGCCAAACGGATCGATAGGCAGGAAGTCCTACTGAACTTAACAATCATGTGTCATCATTACCTCTCTGGAGAGCCTTGTGTAAAAGACATCTGCCAGCGTTATCTGTCCGGTTCACGTCCACTTGGTGACTGATGAGGGTCTCTGCTATACTCTCCTGCTTCCCTTGTAAAGCCAGGTCCAGCGAGATATCACCTCTGTTGTCAATTTCATTCAGCTTCCCGGGCAGCTGAAGGAGAAAATGTCGGTGACTACAAATGAGGAAGACTACAATCGCCTCAAGGAAGACACTTGTGACAACCAAGGACTTCAAGAGATCCCTCTCCAACAGCCAGATGAGCAATTTGGGGTTACATTCCTGGCCTCATTCATTTGTTGAGGAAGAAAGGAGAATTACTCTAGGGATGATTCGTGACTGAAAGGGGCAGCAAATCAGGAATCATATGAGGATGATAGGTCTGATGAACAAGAATAAATGTAAGGGCAGGTACTGGTTAAATTACAGTTTATTATACATGTACATGTAACAGGCTCAAGGTCTGAGAGGGAATTTGTCTCATGGTATATTGATATCATTGAACATTTCTTGTGACAAATCAATGACAAGCTCATCTGTACAGCACATGGCATTCTGTTAGTAGACAGTCATCTCAGCATTCCTGTATAATGTGTCTCTAGAATCAGATTACTTGATTCAGCTCATGCAAGCAATCAAAGCGGTTGAGAAACAAAATGTCCATGCATGAGGGCAAGGTCAACAATAGTCGGAAACAGGGAAGACATATGAACAAGGTGTATGAAGATAAGGTATGCAAAGTGTCTCTAGCTAAAGTTGTAGATGGCAACCATGCTTGATCTACAGCTAAGGAAGGGTCCAGGCTATAAGCTGAGAATACCTCAGGGTTATAGATGTTGTTTTCTCTGTTTGATTTAACCTGGAATGAACAAGCAATGCCAGGGGGCTCAGAAGTGGAAAGGTTAACATCTGTAGGGACAAACATCCTTCTGACACGAACACAGGCAGAAAACACCATGCAGAGTGAAGATAGTCCCTTCACCCAAAAGCTTGACTTCTCCATTCTACCACCAATCATGCCTTGATAGTATCAGAAACAGATACCAGCACTTATCTATTTTTGATAGTGTTCAATTCCCAACAATGCAATCAGTTGTTTACTCAAGAGTCAAATAGATATTCATGACAGTGGCAGGTAATTGATCAGTCAGAACAACCAGGATGACTCCTCAATATTTTGTCAAGCAGCATAAGCTCTAGTTTGGTTATTTTGCCCTTGACATTTTTGTCAATGAGGGTCTAGCTAACAGTTACAGCAGCTGTCAGGTTCCAGTTGTCACTAAACAGCCACTATTGTTCCTCTAATGCTGAGACTATACCCCCACAACCTGAGACTATACCCCCACAACCTGAGACTATACCCCCACAACCTGGGCTGAGAATTCCTGGATACTGCCACCGCAACACAAAACAGGTCAAGCTGGGTTAACAAAACACTGCCCACAACATAACATACATCACTGATGTCATCATAATGTACCAACCTCAGCATCATATTCGATCAGATACAGGAAGACCACATCCTCTCGGTTAGCTCTGATCGCCTGATGCAGCGGGTAGTCCGTCTTCTGCTTAAACATATTGTATAACAGTGGTGCCGTCATTTGAGCAAAATCCTCACTGGTGAAATCATTCTGAAACCAACAGCAATGTTTGTTTGAAAACTGACTTTATGAATCAAATCTTTCAAATTCCATGCAAGAGTGGATTTGGAAAGGACTTGTCTTTAAACACGTACCCAGTGATTGGAGATAAGTTCTGAGCAGTGATTCTTGAGTATTTGTGCTCCAATCTCATCAGCCGTCTCGAAGTATCTGATGCAGTTACCAACGTGAACGGAGGACATTAAAGCCTTCTCACACCTGCAGATAAAAAGATAACCTAGAGACACTGTTTCCATATGCTACATGTACCTAAGCACAGATAGGACAAAATCAGTACAAGTACAGACAGGTCAAGCATCCTTTACATCAATAACTAACAAATAAATCAGGTACAACCAACCACAACAGGCAACTCAACACAACAGTTCACTACACTTCAGTTGCTCTTTTTAATTTCTTTTACCTGTCTCTGAGGGGTCCAAGTCTGAACTTGCTAGCAGCCTTCATCAAGTCCAGGATAAACACATCATCCTTTTTCAAATCAACCTTATCCGTGTAGGCCCATTTTAATAAAGAGTAGCCAACATCATAGGGAATACCTGAAATAGAAGATGAAACTCACTTCATTACGAGTTGGTGGGACAGATACCAAACTGCAGATTCTTCAAAATGTTTGTGGCAGATTTATAACTACTTCAACAATAAATCCAAGTACAGATTCAATATTCACCTGTGAAATCAAGCTCTGCCACCTTGCTCAAATCAGTCACACCCCAGAAGTCACTGCGAGCAGCAAGCACAAATCTGTGAGCTTTAACGCTGTGGCCGTCAAGCTGGACATGGAGGTCACTGAAAAGGAGAGAGCATTTCAATCAGATCAAAATCAGTCAAATGAAAACTGAATACTGATGGAGGTCTTACAAAGAAACTTAATTGTCAAACCAACCTGTATAATTCCTTATCAAATAGATCAGCTACTGTCCTCAAGAGCCTGGAAACAAAGTTATCTTCTGAGGTCTGACCAGCAGAAGCTGCGGCCACTTGGTACTTGCGTTCGACATCGGCAAGTTTACTCTGGAGTTTGACATACTCCTCCCTCAGCAGCTTCAAGTGGTTTTGAAGCTTAGTGACTTCACCTGTAAGACAGGGAATGGAGATTATCAAGATTAACAATGGACATTCCGAAGTTAATCAGAAGTAACCACAGCAGGTCAACATGGCTGTCGATGGTGCCATCCGTGACCCAGTCACCGTCCGGGCCGGTGCGGTGGTCTACCGTATGTAGGCCTACTACCGTATACAACAGTTACAGTAGGAGTAGTGAGCAGGTGAGTAGGCCTAGCTACAGTTTGACTGAATTGAGTAGTTATCATATGGTTTACCGGCGTACCGGTAGTACAATCAAATCAAACCAGCAGCAATGTGCAGTGTAGTGTGTGGTTTATGTCATGCATGCCACTGTTGTTTTATTATGTACGACTAGGCATAGGATTAGGCCTACATGCTTTTATCGGCGATCGATCATTCAATCAATCATCAGGACAGAGCAGACGAGGAGGAGGAGGGCAGGCTCGTCGTCCCAGCTGCCGGTTTTAACTCCAAAAAATAGAACATCAACAGAAAACGCCAAGCTAATATGGTGTGAAATAAATTGTTTGCAGTTTTTGTAAATCATGATCATCATCTAGTCATCAACACCCAAGCGGTTGTCATCAGAATGACAGATTCAGGCCTGTCAGAAAATGTCAAAAAGTAACCGACCGTCCGCCATCTTGAACAAACGAAAGTCACATGACTAGACTGATTCTTTACCCTCATAACGGTCCGCAATGCTACGAATACAAGAGGGCAAGAGACCAGTCTGCCAGTCAATTCGCCCCACCTACCTACCGTTTCGTCCCAGGTCGACTCGTCCTACCTGGGTCGAAACTGGGCTTTGTTGCTTCAGTTCCATTTGGGCGTTCTATGTGCATGCCACATTTACGATCTAACATAAATCGTAACAACGTAAATCGGTTCGAATGTCCACAGGGACTTGAGGCATGCATTGCAGGGGTGGTGGGCGTGTTACAGAGGTCCAATAACAAACCCCCGAGTATGCCCCGGTATACTGACGTATACCTAGTAGAAAAATATTTTCTACTAGGTATACGTCAGTATACCGGGGCATTACTCGGGGGTTTGTTATTGGACCTCTGTAACACGCCCACCACCCCCCTGCAATGCATGCCTCAAGTCCCTGTGCGAATGTCGGGGCCGATCGAGACGCCGCGGGGATGGATCCGGGCGCGGGGACGAGTCCTCTCTGGATGCATGTCATTTGTTCATCAGTGCCACTAACTTGTGACAAAAAATCCCAGGAAAAATATTATTTGCTTTATGGTCTCATGGTTTTGGTGCATACATAAGCCCTATTATGCAATATTATTTTTTGCCTCGAGCAGTGTGACCTGACTGGAGGCTGATTTTCTCCTAACGACGCGCCGCGTGACAAGCGGAGCTAGAAAATGACTGTCCGTGACTTTTCCTGAAAATAATGTGAAGTTGATCAACGAAAATATAATTATAATGACCTCATCTCTGTCACACATGTCAGAATTTATTTTGCGCACGGATATTCCAATGATTTTTTTCCCGCCTGTATATGTATGTAATTACAGAGCACCGGGGAGCCATCTGAAATGCTGCCTGATGTGTCAACTGGCGCACCATCACCGGGACCATCACAGGTCTTTCGTTTCAAACAATGATATCAATGGAACACTAAACAAGACTTAGATGATAACATACATGTACATGCTTCTTAATCTGAGCTTAATGAGTCAATAAGTCAATAAATAAATGTCCACTTCCTCTTCTTGTGAGGATGTGCCTAAGAAAACAAGTCGTGGAACATAAAGAGTTATACACTAGTGTGCGTGCATTTAAAAAGCCATATACATGTACATTACATGTACCGTACGTTTTGCAGGAAGCTCATAGTCAATGATCAGGCCCAATCGTACCACAACAGGACATACTTTGAGCGAAACTGTAAAGAAACATACATGACATATGAGTATGCTCCAAAAGTACTTAAATATACCGAAACTGCAGTACACGTATATAGGCCTACCGGTACTGACTCCAAACACACCAGTTGTGCTGGTAAACTGGTACTATCAGTACAAACAGGCCCCAAAAACACTAATACGTGTATACCAAGACCAGTAAAATAGGCTCCAAAAGCAATATATTGGTACCGGTACCATTAACACAGGCTCCAAAAGCACGACCGAAATATATGTATCCCATTACCAATATAATATGCATACAACTGCATTTCACTCGTTATTGTATGTTGTATATGGTTCAAGCTTTTCATCAAGAAGCAAAAAACATGCAAGACTGTCATGCTAGACTGCTACCTAATGCTTTATATGTCATCTGGCAGTGATGAACAAGAACCGGGGATAGTTCTTTATGTAAAAGGTATCTTATACATGCGATCGATCAGATTTTATGCTTTAGTCCCGCACTCAAGTGGGACTTTCACCAACTGTACACGAACCTGAGGTCTACGTTAGCCCCATATGTGTTGTTCACAGACACCGGCTATCATCATACATGTACCTTCTTATTCAAAATGCATGCATTGGCAATGCACCTGGTAGGGGCCTACTGTACGGGGCCATTCGTTTCCTGCTCCCTCAAATACATGTGTAGATGTACTGGCTTGGTTCCTGGCTAAACATTCATGTACGGATGTAGGGCCTACAACCACGTTCAAACTTTCAACCTTTGTTCAATGACACAGGTTGCTTTTACAATTTTTTTCTTGAGAGTAAAATTTCCCTCTAAAATAATGAAACCAGACTTCATTGCTCGAACAAAATGATCAGCAGACACAAGACGAGACCACATGAAAATACTGGTGAAGGTTATGAATGTTCAGGTCATAATGCACCAAGACTGAGCACATCGAAGCAGATACCACACACACGGACTGGTTTAGCTTGGTTGAATTTCACAATCGGCATATCCTTGTCAGAACATTTAGCGCAAAGGAGACGCCCGCAATGTCGGCAGTGATGTCTGCGGGTTTTTATACTGAACTTGGTGGCACACTCCAGGCAGTTTTCTCCCTCGCTCCACGGAGGTTCCTTCGATAACATATCTGAAAGGGATCAAGATAGGGACTTAGTTTCTAAAAGGCAATCCACCTGGTTATTACTTATGTAGTCCAACACTCTCCCCAACTGAACTTGGAAGTTCGAAGTGAACTATTTCACCAAACAAAACTAATTCCACTCACGTACCTAATAACTTGAACAGCAGCTGTTTGGTTGGCACCGGGTAGTTGAAGATGGAGAAGCCATTCTTGCTGACACAGCCGAGGCTCGCACCAGCCCGCACCACGGCCCGACAGAGGTTGGCATTCCCGTTCATGTACGCCAAGAGTAAGACTGAAATAGAGGACGTGAACATCAAGGATCTTTAGTGAATGTGATGTAGGTAGATCGAACTTGAAAACCCTGCTTTGTATGTTGTACTAGAAAATCTACACTGTCAAAGAGTGTTGCACGTTTTATTACGATACCTGGGTCTAATCATCGGGAATCAAACCCGTAATATCTCAGGTGACAATCACTAGATATTTCAACTGCACCAGAAATGGAAGTACATGTAACATATCTCCCCTTACCATTATTCCCCTCAGCGTCCTGCTTATCGATTGGGTACTCTGGCATGCTCTCTTTGAACAGTTCAAAGATGGCCGCAGCATTCTCCTTGCCGTACTGACCAAGGACGTGCATCGGTGACTGGCCCCTGGAATCATAAAGACAACTGTGAGTACTCCTGTACTGGCAGTACAACTGATTATGCGTACAAAAAGACACTGGCTTGTTGACCTCCCAAACGGCCGGACGCATCCGAAATCGCACCACAATCCCGACAAGTATGTGGAGGCCATTACATTAGAAATATACCACAACATTTAAAAGCAAAGAGATGCAGAATACAGCAGCTTAGAGTGTACTACCTCATGTTGACTGCTTCAGCATTGATCCTCGACTCCGTCAACAGAACTCGCACTGTGTTGATATTTCCTTGTTGAACCGCAATGTGAAGGGCTGAAATACAAAGGCGTGGCCAGACTGGATTATTCTGGTTCAAGATCAAGTCTGGTCGTGATAAAAGCATTATCAGAAGGGTACCATCCTGTAGATTTCGTGACCTCTTCCAACACACTTCACCGCATTGGAACACCAACACCCAGCAGCTTCCAACTGTTCAAAAGAACACCAAATCGGACCGAATCGGGACGCTGTTGCACCGAATGGCATATTGTCCGTGGACAGGGCACTTATAACCACGTCCCGTCACACCATGCCAGATGACTCGCATCATTTAGCACTAGATGATTCCACTGACTTACCATTGTTAGCCACATCATCCACAGCATCAAAGTCTATCCCGTTCTCCAGCAGGATACTGGCTATTGAACTCTGGTCATGTTCGGCAGCTATGTGTAGGGCGTTCTGTCTCTGGGCCATCAGGTCGTTCACATTGGCTCCAGCTAGTAACTGAAATACACACGGTATCGCACCAATTAATGTTATGTACCAAGAGACTGCTGACTGGGCTAGGGATGTCAGACATGTCAGAACGGTGTAGTGGCAACATCCCATGCATGTCACCTCGGTGGTTGCAGGTTCACACCCATATCAGCAGTTCTCTACTACTGGGGTACCACTCATTTAAGCACAGAATATCCATGGCAAGGGACGGAACTAATGTTTTGTCTATCAATGACTGGCCGGGTTGGGGTGACCTCCAAAGGAGAATTACAGTGGAACCTCCATAGGCCTACTATCTTTGGCTGATGAACGCTGTTCTTAATTAAGAGGTGTCCTGGTTAAAGAGGTTGAAGCGAGTTAAAGAACAATTTGGGACTGATTAGTGGTGTCCTTGCTCCCCTGACAGATGAGTCATCGCGGCGCAGAGGTGTCCTATAAGGGAGGTTCTACAGTAGGCCTACACTGTCCTTAATTGAGAGGTGTCCTCATTGATGAGGTTGAAATGAACATGAAACAATTTGGGAGTCAACAACTTGTTCTGGAAAGAGATGTATCCTCCTACTAGCAGAGCTCTCTGCTTTGGAAGTTTCGTTGTGCATTCAATCTAGTCACAAGAATCAAATAAATCCTTGTCACTAAATTTCACTTCAAACACCAAAAAACTCATCAAATGTTGAAAAATGATAAATAAAAACAAAAAGAAAAAGAAACTCAAGTGAAACAAAAATAGGCCTTGTCGAGATTCGAACTCGAGATCTCCTGTTTACTAGACAGGCGCTTTAACCAACTAAGCCACAAGGCCAGCTGATCGACGGGGGCGACCAGGCACGCCATGACTCATCCTAGGCTGGTATTCAATGGGACTGTTCCATGCGGTCCGATCTATTGTGCTGTAGTGGGATCAATATTACCGACGTCTGGCTGGCTGCCAGCGTATTTTAGTCAGACTATTCAGACCATAATCTCGCAATAATTTGTTTCACCCCACAACCTGGTCTTGTAAAGAGTGAAGTTTTATGGTCTATTCTGGTCAAGTTGAGGTGAAACGGTACATGGACGATTTGACTGTGTTGTACAGGGTGAGCCAAAAATAGATCCCTTTTTAGATTTGTGTCACTGTCCTTGGTCATGGCCCACTCTCTTCCCTAAATCTAAAAAGAACCTACTAGTATCCTCTAAGCCATGGCTTAGATTAGAGTACCATTGGGAAATGACTTGAGTACACTTTAAAGGGAATGGGGGTCCAGGTAATTTGTGCCACAGGCTGGTTCATCACACACTACCAGATGGCAGCACTATTTCCAAAGTGGGCTGTGAGGTTTTTACTGTATTTAGGGATCTGATTTTCTCCAGTTGGGCGTTGAAGTTGTTCTCAATGTAATCTTGACACAGTGTTAACCCTTTCTCTCCAATGGCCGGGGTGGAGCTAGGTTTTTTGGGGGGGGGGGGGCAACTACTAGAGCATGGAAGACATGGTGCCCACTCTGAAAACACTCAAAATTAATGTAAATAAGCATTTTTTACTTCATTTATTTTTCAACCTAAAATAAACTACATAAACATAAATATACAACAAATTAATACAAGTAGGTCGGGAGCTGTCCCCCCCCCCCACGTGGGCTGCAAGATTTTTATTCAGGGATCTGATTTCCTCCTGCTGTGCTTTAGAGTAGTTCTAATCTCAATCATACATTTTGTAGCATGAGGGGACGTCTGCTGCTGGCAATACAAGGGGGGAGCGCTGCTTGTGCCACCTCCAACCCCCCCCCCCCCCACCCCAGGGAGACAACAAAACTACAACTCACCAAGTTTCTGACGATGATTTCTGACCCCGCCTGCACCGCCAGGTGGAGTGGTGTAAGCTGCTGGGCGTCCTGGACACGAGAATTCACGTTGGCGTGGATACTAATCAGGAAGAGAACACTCTCAATGTCCGATTTCTGGATCGCAATATGCAGGAAGTTTCTGCCCTTGTTGTCCACCTGAAATGATATGATTGTCTATTTCATAAACGAGGCAATACCCACTGGAGGGGGGGAACTGAGCGCTTGGGGACGTAATGACGTCATACCCGTTAGAGTGGCATTATGACGTCATGTCGTCACACGACATTGCTGACATCATAGATGACACGACTGCAATCTCGGTGATGTCAAAAGGCCTAAACAGCATTATTATTCAAGTTTTCGTTAATATCTTAACATTTTGAAAACTGAATGTCATATCAAAATTCGGGCTTCGTAAGAACACTTCCCAGGTCTGTCTGCATGTGCATACCAAGTTTGGGGGCAATCCGTTCGTCAGTCTAGGAGAAAATCACGAACAAACAAACAAACTCTTCTCAAATTTTAGTATGATTGTAACCCAACAGCATACAGACTGTCTCTTGGAAATTGGCAATTTCTTGTACCAACTGACAGGCGTTGTCCGAACACAATTCCAGCAACGTGTGGCCAGCGTGCCGCAAGGATTAGACATGTTCTTACCTGTTCTGCAGCAGTGGGTTCCCGATCCAAGATTTTCTGAGCAGCTTTGTTATTCTTGGTCGTCATGGCAGTAGCGAATGGCGTCATCCCGTGTTTATCTCGGATGCTCAGATTGAGGGCTGGATGTGACATGAGGAGTGAAATGACAACTGGAAATTGGTTGATGATGGCGACATGTAACGGTGAGTTCCCATCAGCGTCCTGGATGTTCACATCAGCGTTGTGTTCGACTAGGGCCTGGACAACCCCCTCCATGCCCCAGCTACTCGCCAGATGCAGGGGGCTTTCCTTACTCCTGAAAATATCACACGGGACAAAACTTAACCAACAGGTTGGCACTCGGATCTAAAATTTGACAAAAATGCCATTACGAGGGATCAACCTTTCACGTTTTTCAAGGACATATTGAGAAGGTGATTGTAACCGACATACTTGACCATATCCTCTCCCTGTCCGTTAGGTCCCAGCTTCCTAGAACTGTTGACATCACAACCACTGAAACCAGAAAGACAAATGTAACCAGCCTACATTATCATTACAAACAACACCTAAATTCTCTGGTGAGATATTCTGAGTCTTTTCGGAGAGTAAACTGTGCACAGTGGACCCACCTTCTGATCAGAAATATCCCAACAGCCTCATTGTTTTCATCAATGGCCCTGTGTAGTAATGTCTGGAGGCATCCTTCTGGCCCTGGGCCCCACATTGTGGTATCACATCCATGACGTACCTAGAAATGAGACGAGGAACAACTTGGTTTCACAGATTGTTAGGTTCAGCCTGTTGAGCAATAAATTCTACAGATTATAATATCAGCCAATAGCATGGACTGATAGCCGGCACATTCACCTACCAAAGTGGATGCGATGTCCTCCTGTCCTGTCTCCAAAGCCTGCCACAACGGACAATCACCAGTTTCAGAGATCATGTTCATGTTAGCACCACGACTACATAAAGCGTCCACGACAACGGGTAGGTGGCGCTTTATGGCCAGTTGGAGAGGAGTTTCATTCTCACGTGTTCTGCAAAGGAGAAAGTTGTTTTGTTTTGAGACAGAGATCTAAACCAAAGCTTTGTACGTTGTCAGAGATGATGAGAGCCAAAGTGAGGACTTTGTAAGAAGAATGTGAGACTTACACGATGTTGATGTCAGCTTGATGTTCAAGAAGGAACAACGCACTCGGTGTATCCTGTTTCATAATGGCCTGATGGAGGAGTGTCATGCCGTCGGAATTCTTGTCATTGATCACCCCAGCGCCACCTGTCAGCAGCTGGATTGCGATGTTATGGAAGCCGTTCCAGAGGGCGAGACCAAATGGCGTCTGCTCGCAGGAATCTTTGACGCTGAAGTTTGGGATGATCATCGTGTTGTCGCCTGATTGTGATGTGCGGGCTGCAAGGAAAAACAGGATTCAACCAATATAGAAGTCGGAGTGGCAAAATGGATATATCGGCACAAAATGATCAAAGGAAATGGGTACCTGATCAACTAATAAGACCCTGACCTACCTTTATGATTAAGAAACACTTTCACACATTCCTCATGTCGATTGCTAATGGCGACGTGTAATGGCGTCTGCTGAATGATGGGTGCCTCTTCCTCCTCGTCGAAACATGACGCAGGCATTGCGGGGCCGTCGAGAGGGGCACGAGTCTGGACATTAGGATTGGAGCCCTTCAGGAGAAGGGTCTCTGCAAGGCGTGCAAGGCCCTTTTGGCAGGCAGTGTGTAGGGGACTTTCTCCCTGAAATATTGAAGTGAGGCCGGGTAATACAGGATACATGCAAGTACAGAACAAGCACAAAGCAGAAAGCCGTTGGCATCCTCCAGGGTGCTACATGGGAGAGAAGTGCACATCTAGAAGGGAAATCTTGAGAGTAAGTTTGACCCCCAACTGACCTTGTGATTAATGTGATTGACTTTAGCACCATGTGAGGCCAGGAAGAGAGCAGCCACCTCGTTACCAGCACGAGCAGCCCGGTGCAGCAACATATCACCTGAAAACAAACACTGTATTTCATTAACATTTGATGGAAGTGAGACCCAATCATATACTTCATGTCGGGTGTATTGGGAAATACAAGCCTCGCATTTGATGCGTGGTTCAAGCACTTTCTTGAACACATCTTCCTTTTTCTTCTACAACAACCCTCTTGCTAGGATCAGCTTTGACCTCCTACCCAAAATCTCTGGAGGTGATGCTCAAAGCCTGGTATTTGCAGCCATTTTTGTTCTAACATACCTGTATCTGGATTGATGGCGTCAGGAGATGCCCCACGTTTCACCAGCCGCACAGCGAAACTCTGCTCACTGTAGAAGCTATCTGGTGAGAGGTTGTCACTGTTGCCACCGGCAGCCATGAGGGCCAACCAGAGAGCAGTCTCACCGTCGGATGTCTGGAGTTCAAGGTTGAGGTCTGAGTGGGCGAGGAGGATTGAAAAGACAGCGTCGTTCTTGGATCTGATGGCAGTGTGTAAAGAGGTGCTGCAGAGATAGAAAGGTCGTTTGTGAATGCAATGAATGTCAAAGATGTGGTGTCTTCATGGCCAATAATGGAAAATGACAAGTTTTAACATTTCGTCTCACTTACTTCCCCTCAGAGTCTTGTGCATTGGCATTGGCTTGTTGATCAAGTAACTGTTGTGCTATTCTTGCCATACCCTGCAGGGTGTCAGGGTCTGTTGTGTTGGGGTCGAAGGCTGCCACGATGTGTAAGGCAGTCTCCTTGTCAAGGTTTGTGGCAGCGTTTACGTTGCATTTGTTCCTGATCAGGAATGAGGCTGAGAATTCATCGGCTGGAAGAGGAAGACGTAGACTGATCCATCAGCAGCCAGTCCAAACTATCCTAAGGTAATCAGTGGTTCTTAGTTTTTGCTCCCTACATCAGCGCAAGGCTCTTCATACTCGCTGCCTACATCACTGCAACATTTGTAGGGAGAGAGCGCTAAGAAAAACCACTGATAAGCTCAGTATGGGCCAAACGGATCGATAGGCAGGAAGTCCTACTGAACTTAACAATCATGTGTCATCATTACCTCTCTGGAGAGCCTTGTGTAAAAGACATCTCCCAGCGTTATCTGTCCGGTTCACGTCCACCTGGTGACTGATGAGGGTCTCTGCTATACTCTCCTGCTTCCCTTGTAAAGCCAGGTCCAGCGAGATATCACCTCTGTTGTCAATTTCATTCAGCTTCCCGGGCAGCTGAAGGAGAAAATGTCGGTGACTACAGATGAGGAAGACTACAATCGCCTCAAGGAAGACACTTGTGACAACCAAGGACTTCAAGAGATTCCTCTCCAACAGCCAGATGAGCAATTTTGGGTTACATTCCTGGCCTCATTCATTTGTTAAGGAAGAAAGGAGAATTACTCTAGGGATGATTCATGACTGAAAGGGGCAGCAAATCGGGAATCATGAGGATGATAGGTCTGATGAACAAGAATAAATGTAAGGGCAGGTACTGGTTAAATTACAGTTTATTATACATGTACATGTAACAGGCTCAAGGTCTGAGAGGGAATTTGTCTCATGGTATATTGATTATCAATATACCATGAGACAAATTCCCTGATAATGATATCATTGAACATTTCTTGTGACAAATCAATGACAAGCTCATCTGTACAGCACATGGCATTCAGTTAGTAGACAGCATCATCAGCATTCCTGTATAATGTGTGTTTAGAATCGGATTATTTGATTCAGCTCATGCAAGCAATCAAAGCGATTGAGAAACAAAATATCCATGCATGAGGGCAAGGTCAACAATAGTCGGAAACAGGGAAGACATATGAACAAGGTGTATGAAGATAAGGTACGCAAAGTGTGTCTAGCTAAAGTTGTAGATGGCAACCATGCTTGATCTACAGCTAAGGAAGGGTCCAGGCTATAAGCTGAGAATACCTCAGGGTTATACATGTAGATGTTGTTTTCTCTGTTTGATTTAACCTGGAATGAACAAGCAATGCCAGGTGGCTCAGAAGTGGAAAGGTTAACATCTGTAGGGGCAAACATCCTTCTGACAGGAACACAGGCAGAAAACACCATGCAGAGTGAAGATAGTCCCTTCACCCAAAAGCTTGACTTCTCAATTCTACCACCAATCATGCCTTGATAGTATCAGAAACAGATACCAGCACTTATCTATTTTTGATAGTGTTCAATTCCCAACAATGCAATCAGTTGTTTACTCAAGAGTCAAATAGATATTCATGACAGTGGCAAGTAATTGATCAGTCAGAACAACCAGGATGACTCCACAATATTTTGCCAAGCAGCATAAGCTCTAGTTTGGTTATTTTGTCCTTGAGATTTTTGTCGATGAGGGTCTACCTAACAGGTACAGCATCTGTCAGGTTCCAGTTGTCACTAAACAGCCACTATTGTTCTTCTAATGCTGAGACTATACCCCCACAACCTGAGACTATACCCCCACAACCTGAGCTGAGAATTCCTGGATACTGCCACCGCAACACAAAACAGGTCAAGCTGGGTTAACAAAACACTGCCCACAACACAACATACATCACTGATGTCATCATAATGTACCAACCTCAGCATCATATTCGATCAGATACAGGAAGACCACATCCTCTCGGTTAGCTCTGATCGCCTGATGCAGCGGGTAGTCCGTCTTCTGCTTAAACATATTGTATAACAGTGGTGCCGTCATTTGAGCAAAATCCTCACTGGTAAAATCATTCTGAAACCAACAGCAATGTTTGTTTGAAAACTGACTTTATGAATCAAATCTTTCAAATTCCATGCAAGAGTGGATTTGGAAAGGACTTGTCTTTATACACTTACCCAGTGATTGGAGATAAGTTCTGAGCAGTGATTCTTGAGTATTTGTGCTCCAATCTCATCAGCCGTCTCGAAGTATCTGATGCAGTTACCAACGTGAACGGAGGACATTAAAGCCTTCTCACACCTGCAGATAAAAAGATAACCTAGAGACACTGTTTCCATATGCTACCTAAGCACAGATAGGACAAAATCAGTACAAGTACAGACGGGTCAAAATCAGTACAAGTACAGACGGGTCAAGCATCCTTTACATCAATAACTAACAAATAAATCAGGTACAACCAACCACAACAGGCAACTCAACACAACAGTTCACTACACTTCAGTTGCTCTTTTTAATTTCTTTTACCTGTCTCTGAGGGGTCCAAGTCTGAACTTGCTAGCAGCCTTCATCAAGTCCAGGATAAACACATCATCCTTTTTCAAATCAACCTTATCCGTGTAGGCCCATTTTAATAAAGAGTAGCCAACATCATAGGGAATACCTGAAATAGAAGATGAAACTCACTTCATTACGAGTTGGTGGGACAGATACCAAACTGCAGATTCTTCAAAATGTTTGTGGCAGATTTATAACTACTTCAACAATAAATCCAAGTACAGATTCAATATTCACCTGTGAAATCAAGCTCTGCCACCTTGCTCAAATCAGTCACACCCCAGAAGTCACTGCGAGCAGCAAGCACAAATCTGTGAGCTTTAACGCTGTGGCCGTCAAGCTGGACATGGAGGTCACTGAAAAGGAGAGAGCATTTCAATCAGATCAAGATCAGTCAAATGAAAACTGAATACTGATGGAGGTCTTACAAAAAAACTAAATATTGTCAAACCAACCTGTATAATTCCTTATCAAATAGATCAGCTACTGTCCTCAAGAGCCTGGAAACAAAGTTATCTTCTGAGGTCTGACCAGCAGAAGCTGCGGCCACTTGGTACTTGCGCTCAACATCAGCAAGTTTACTCTGGAGTTTGACATACTCCTCCCTCAGCAGCTTCAAGTGGTTTTGAAGCTTAGTGACTTCACCTGTAAGACAGGGAATGGAGATTATCAAGATTAACAATGGACATTCCGAAGTTAATCAGAACTTGGAGGAATTATCCGGTCGTGCTAATTACCGTCTACCACCGTCCTCCACCGTCCACCACCCTTTTTGTACTGTTATTGTACAGTCTTCCACCTCAATATTTATTTAAAACATCTTTTTCTTTATCTCTCTATCAAAAATAATGTAAACCGCATCAGAATCGCTGACAGTATCACAGAATTTTCTGTTTTTTTGACATCGTCCACCACCACGATTCGTCAGTCAGCGCCACCGTCGGGCGGTGAGTTCAAGAACTACATTGCCATCAAACCTGGTTCCATGGGCGTCCGAGGGTGGCGCTGATTGAAGAATCGTGGTGGTGGACGATGACAAAAAACAGAGTATTGTCAGCGATTCTGATGCGTTTTACATTATTTTTTGAGAGAAATATAAAGAAAAAGATGTTTTAAATAAATATTGAGGTGGAAGACTGTACAATAACAGTATAAAGGGGTGGTGGACGCGACGGTGGAGGACGGTGGTAGACGGTGGTGGACGGTAATTAGCATGACCCGGAATTATCTGTATAATTCCTCCAAGATCAGAAGTAACCACAGCAGGTCAACATGGCTGTCGATGGTGCAATCCGTGACCCAGTCACCGCCCGGGCCGGTGCGGTGGTCTACCGTATGTAGGCCTACTACCGTATACAACAGTTACAGTAGGAGTAGTGAGCAGGTGAGTAGGCCTAGCTACAGTTTGACTGAATTGAGTAGTTATCATTATGGTTTACCGGCGTAGTACAATCAAATCAAACCAGCAGCAATGTGCAGTGTAGTGTGTGGTTTATGTCATGCATGCCACTGTTGTTTTATTATGTACGACTAGGCATAGGATTAGGCCTACATGCTTTTATCGGCGATCGATCATTCAATCAATCATCAGGACAGAGCAGACGAGGAGGAGGAGGGCAGGCTCGTCGTCCCAGCTGCCGGTTTTAACTCCAAAAAATAGAACATCAACAGAAAACGCCAAGCTAATATGGTGTGAAATAAATTGTTTGCAGTTTTTGTAAATCATGATCATCATCTAGTCATCAACACCCAAGCGGTTGTCATCAGAATGACAGATTCAGGCCTGTCAGAAAATGTCAAAAAGTAACCGACCGTCCGCCATCTTGAACAAACGAAAGTCACATGACTAGACTGATTCTTTACCCTCATAACGGTCCGCAATGCTACGAATACAAGAGGGCAAGAGACCAGTCTGCCAGTCAATTCGCCCCACCTACCTACCGTTTCGTCCCAGGTCGACTCGTCCTACCTGGGTCGAAACTGGGCTTTGTATTTGCTTCAGTTCCATTTGGGCTACAGGCAGGCCTATTCTATGTGCATGCCACATTTACGATCTAACATAAATCGTAACAACGTAAACCGGTTCGAATGTCCACAGGGACTTGAGGCATGCATTGCAGGGGTGGTGGGCGTGTTACAGAGGTCCAATAACAAACCCCCGAGTAATGCCCCGGTATACTGACGTATACCTAGTAGAAAAATATTTTCTATAGGTATACGTTAGTATACCGGGGCATTACTCGGGGGTTTGTTATTGGACCTCTGTAACACGCCCACCACCCCTGCAATGCATGCCTCAAGTCCCTGTGCGAATGTCGGGGCCGATCGAGACGCCGCGGGGATGGATCCGGGCGCGGGGACGACTCAGTCCTCTCTGGATGCATGTCATTTTGTTCATCAGTGCCACTAACTTGTGACAAAAAATCCCAGGAAAAATATTATTTGCTTTATGGTCTCATGGTTTTGGTGCATACATAGGCCCTATTATGCAATATTATTTTTGCCTCGAGCAGTGTGACCTGACTGGAGGCTGATTTTCTAACGACGCGCCGCGTGACAAGCGGAGCTAGAAAATGACTGTCCGTGACTTTTCCTGAAAATAATGTGAAGTTGATCAACGAAAATATAATTATAATGACCTCATCTCTGTCACACATGTCAGAATTTATTTTGCGCACGGATATTCGAATGATTTTTTTTCCGCCTGTATATGTATGTAATTACAGAGCACCGGGGAGCCATCTGAAATGCTGCCTGATGTGTCAACTGGCGCACCATCACAGGTCGTTCGTGAAGCTGTGAGGACTTTAGTAAAAGTACATCTCAATTGTTGACGCCTACGGGACGGTAATTAAATTGATGCATGGATGTTCTAATTAAAACGGCATGTAACAGGATGTGGACACGTTTGGCCTACATCCCAGTCGACGATGGTTTCAAGTCACACGGCGCGCGCAAACTGTGATTCGGTAGCCAATGACGCGCATGTTTTGCGCGGATAAAGCGTCGTCTGATTCACGCGGAGAGTAAACAAAAATAAACTCCGCTAACAGCTGAAAAGTTTCGATGCAACCTGGAGCCTCGCCTGGCCGATAGCTTGATGTAGCCAGCTATTACTGGATGAATGATCGTTTAACTGGTTTTGTTGTTAAATTTAACCTACTTTTAAATAGTTCTTTGTACGGGCCATGTTATTATCACGATGGCCTTTCAACTCAACTGATACTGAACAGCTCTAGGATGCGAGGACATTGATATTACGTATGCTGATGCGACAGAGCGGAGTGTTCAGGATGAAATTACCTGTGTTTTCGTTCACCTTTCTTGCCTTTGTACATCAGATAAACGGTAAGTTAGATCATTGCTTGATAGAATCTCTAGCCTAGCATGTTCTCGTGTGTGTAACATGGGAAAACATGGTAATGATTGCTACACATCCATAACTCAACTGCGTTGTTCGATTACTGAGAAATTAAACTGGGGCCGAATTTCGGAGACCTGCGTTTAGTTCCTGTAAGGTCGGTCGCTTCTTTGTAGGATAGCCTACCAACAAAAAGGCAACATCTTCTGAAACCGTCACTATTTGGTCGGAACTAGTTCGGAAACTTCAACAGACTGCCAAAAAAGAGCGTGCGGGAATCACACGGACCTGAGCAATCGTAAACTTGGCCTACGGCTGCAGCCCCCCCCCCCCCNAAAAATAGGCCTACCCGTTCGTTAATGTTTCAATCATAACTTCAATAGGCGTGTCCTTTCAGCCAAACCTACTGAACCAGGATGCTCCAAAAGGGGTCTGGAACTCGCCTGTCCTATGGACACGAGGGTGGCCATCACGGAGCCCAAGTTCACCCCCTGTGACTACACAAGCCAAGGGTCGCAAGGGGAGAATGCCATGTGGAGTCAGTGTAACCTACGGCAGGGATGCGGCTTTGAGGGGATGTTTAGAAGTGAGCTGGATGTGTCGTACAAATGTGGTAAGTCACGGCAAACACCAGCATGCAGATCTGGATGAACCTTGTTGTATACAATTCCCGATGGAATGAGGAAACATTACTGAATACTACAGCAGAATACCGACCATTAGCGAACTGTGTCAGGGCTAAATGCCTTCATTAGCTAACTATACAGCCATAATCATGCTCCACTATCATTGTGTCGTGTTGTAAACATCCCGCTCTATGCGTAGCAAACTGCGTTTGACAGCCATCATCCGTCGAATTTCGTGGGAGTTTTTGCGAAGCCCCGAAACGCTATAAACGCGACACCATTCGATGCCACGAAGAGAGCACCGAACAACGTGATAGACGTTCGCGATTGCGTTTCGGGGGCTTTGCGAAATAGAGAGTTTTCGCAAAGCCCCCGAACCGCCAACGCGAACGCCAATCCCATTGTCCGATGCCTCGAAGAGAACAGCGAACAATAGGATAGACGTTCGCGTCGGCGTCTCGGGGGCTTTGCGAAAACTTTTTCACAAAGCCCCCGAAACACCAACCTGAACGTCTATCCTTTTGTTCGGTGCCCTCTTCGTGGCATCAAACAATGGGTTTGGCGTTCGCATTGGCGTTTCGGGGGCTTTGCGAAAACAATAGCGAGTTTTCGCAAAGCTCCTGAAACGCCAACGTGAACGCCAATCACAGTTCGATGTCAGGAAGGGAGCAATGAACAAAAGGATAGACGTTTTGTCGGCGTTTCGGGGGCTTTGCGAAAACTCTATTATATTGCCGAGAGATGTGACAATATTCCGGGCGTTGTCGCATGACAATATTCCGTCGTCTGCTGCATTCAGCGTCTGTTGTATTTTCAGTGCCGTATATCCCTGGTTACGTCCACGACATGTGCACCGCCCACGTGACCAACAGCCCTTTCCTTTACCTGAGCAGTCCTCACTACGCGACCCCGGCCAACAAACAGGCACCCTGCATCTGTGGGGCGTTCATGACACAACCAACTAACATCACCATCTACATCTCCAACCACCTCCTCGACGACCAAGAACTCTCTATCGAGATAGACGGCAGCACTTTCATCCACGTGACCATGGACACTCCAGGCAGAGAATACGGCAAGATCTCCAGGACGGTGAAGACGTTCATAAGGTTTGGCTTTGTGAACGGGAACCCCAGGATGGCCGGGGACTTTTTGTTACTATACGAAATAGGAGGTGAGTGAGCAGGTTTAGAAGTGTAGAAGGTACAGTAATCCTCGGGAGGAATGTCCGCTCGGCATTAGCCCTTAGCCTTAATCATATAGAATCTGCTAAGGCATAATGTATATTCATATTCTTTCAAAATGAACCACTGTTGCGATGACCAAAATGCCGACGACGGTCCTGTGAAATGACCCTGAGGAATCAATAACGTCAATTTGTTGGAATATGACAAGATAAACGCATCGTTAGGCAGACATGACGTTTAGAGGCCAATAACCAGGCACAATTGGCCAAAGATGGGTCGCCATTAATATAATAACCTCTAATTTCATCGATGGTTATAAATGAATGGAAAGCCAATGATAGTTAAATACATTCAGAAGGTAACTATTGATGACGATCGAATGGACATTTTGATATTACTGATAATTGTCCTCAATGGCCACTTAAGGACGTTATTTGTCTATGTGAGGTTAATGATTCAAGAGTTAATTAGGGCGAAATCAGGCAGAGTTTGGGACTAGAACCACTAGAGACTTTTTTATTCGGATCTGCCAGTGATGGGAACAGCAGTTGTCCCAGAAGATCGCCCCCATTGCCGTGGTGGATGAAGCCGGGCTGAAAACTCTGATATGAAGTCTCAGAATCTATTCGCAATCACTAGAATTTCCAAAACTTATCATTTATTTTGCCGACTGCCATTCCTAGGGCTCTACTATCATGTTATAGCATCCTACAAAGAACGTATCGACATATCATTCTTGTAACATTTAGGCCTACACGCGAGGGCGAGTTCGTCCATCACTACGTTTGCAGAATTGCTGCTACCCTGCACTCTACAAACAACCATGATTGTGTTGAAAGCAATAGCGAGCTACTACAACAGTGGCATGTTGGAAGCATTTTTGCTAAAAAAACTATGAATGATTCAGCTCATCTGGCTAGGAATAAAGAACTGGCGATTAGAGGATTGCTGATCGTCGGTACCAACTGTAGCCTACATGTACAGGTCGATGGGAAGTTACAGGGAGTTTAAGGGAGATCGTCCCGCTGACGGTAAAGCTAAATAACTTGTGTTGAAGACAAATGAACAGCACAGTACGGTTATCACTAACAGAACGATCTCTATTACGAAGGTGTCATACACAGATGCTTCCCATCTTAATGTTCTGCATACCATCCACACCGCCCATCTTACCTTGTTCTCCTGTAAACATATCTTCAAGATGATTATTATCTGTTACAAGAAGAACAATTCTAAGAGTTTTATCGCATCAAACTTGAACCATCAGGTCTATCTCCCTTGACTCTTGATGATCGAGAGTGAGATATTTTTTGAAACACGTAAATTCAAATTCGACTGAAGCCATGAATGTTTAATTACATTTCCAGGAGACAGGAAGATCCAGTTTGTCTGTGAAGAGGTGCCCATCCTTGCCGATGTTCCAATCCCGCGAAAACCAGCGACCACAACAAATCCTCCTCCCCTGCTGCCGGGATTGATCACGCCAACCTGGCCATCTTTGACAACGAAAGCTGTTGACAGCGGTAAGCTCTGGTTGAGGGTGAAAGTATGTCCCATTGCTGTGTGTATGACGTCATGTCCCATCGGTGTGTGTGTGCGTGCGGGCGGGCGCGCGTGCGTGCGTGCGGGGTTGTGGGTGTGGGTGCGCGTGCGCGTGTGGGTGTGTGTGACGTCATCCTTTTTATTCGCATTCTCAAATCAGATCACTTACTCATGAATGAAGAGAAACATCGGTCATAGTTACATCTTTCCATTTCAGAGAGTACTGGAGGCATTCTAGGGGCCGTCATTCCAGTTGCTTTGTTGATAATGGTGGCGGTCCTGGTCGCCATCTTCTTCTTCAGGTGGGTATATTAGTCACTGTGACCTTGACCTCTGCGTAGTGTGCAGTTCATCCGGATTTGATCGGAGAAAGAGAACGTCACATGAAGGTCCGTTACGCCCTCCCTGAGGTCACATGAAGGTCCGTTAAGCCCTCCCTGAGGTCACGTGAAGGTCCGTTACGCCCTCCCTGAGGTCACGTGAAGGTCCGTTACGCCCTCCCTGAGGTCACGCGAGGGAGGGCGTAACGGACCTTCACGTGACGTTCTCTTTCTCCGATCAAATCCCACTTGCCTGTAGCGAACAGTTTAGCCAACTCAGAGAATAACATCTTTTCAGTCTTGATATCGAATCACAAATTTCGACCCAGGCTTGCTAAAAAAGGGCAACATTGTCCCCACACCTCTATCCCAATGACGCTGTGTGCTGACTTGTCCCGACATTTGTGTAGGAAAGTCAGATTCTATCGGTATTTGTAGTCTGCGCCAGTGAAAGAGTTCTTGATCACGCCTCTAGTTCTCACCGTGTTATACCATTGATATCCTTTGCAGACGGCGGAAAGGTCGACCGAAGAAAAAGATCGTAAGTTCAACACCTCTTAATCCGACCATCACAAATAATCTGGAAAACCTGAGGCGTGCCGACTGTCCTTCAAACCCAGATTTCAAGGTCAATCAGACATACGGACTGATGGAACGGGACAATCTGATTGGCTCCACGACTGCTGCACCTGATCACTGCGAACCAAAGGAGTATCACTACGCCTGCGTGGATTTGGAAGAAGCAAAATATGTTAATGATGTGGGTGACAGGAAGTACGCTAATCTAAACGAGGAAACAAGGTTTACACCAGGCCGCCCTCAGAGTGCTTCAGGGGATGTGGCGATAGGTGGCGCCAAGGGGAGCCGGAGACGAAATGGTCCCGTCCCCACACCAAGAACGTTGAGGAGCAGTGAGAACAATCCATCACACTTTTATTCTAACCTGGAAAAAGCAGATTATATCAAGCGGACGAATCTTGAACGGGAGGAACTGATGAAGGAAAACAGTTTGTTTCAGGAGATACGACAGACGTTAAAAGATCGGGCGAAAGGTGTCACTCCAGTGCCCACCCCGAGACGAAGTAAACGCGTGTGCGGTCCTGATTATTCTAATCATCCCGACCCATCTCCTGAACGGGACACATTGCAGACCATAAGTTCGTCAGGATGTCAGGACGTCGATACATTCCATCTCGATGACATCGATCAGTTAATAGCAAGTGGCTATGATCTATGTGGTGATTTCTCCCACCACCAGGCGGCGCTCGACGACCAGGCAGAATATCAGCCAATAGAATTCAGTCCTGGGAATAATGGCGATGTTTGTGGTGTGACCAGTGCTGATGATACAACATACAACGAAACAGGGGGTGAGATGGCACAAACTGAATGTGGTATGAAAGACAATGATATCTATGAACCTGCTGACCAAGTTGGAGATGGTCGATTTGCTGATGAAGACGATGTCCATTTTGGCGATGAGTACCAACCAGTGGCCGTGAGTGCAGGGGAGGTGGAGGCCATCATAAAGGAGAATGATCTCTACCAGCCACTTAACATCTGCAATCAAAGTTACACCAAAAGGACATAACCTCGAAGTCAGATGAAATGAATTCACTGCTGAAACATATGGTTTCCGATCGCACCGCTAGGGGTAACATGTCACATTAGCCCTGGCGGTGGTATCTGGAACCAGGTGATGGAGCGGATCTAAGATCAAAATCACAACCAAACGTAGTGGTGCTCGTTGATAAAGTAGTCGGTTTCATAAGCAAGGTCTTTGTTTGCATATAGGCCTATACTTTTATACGTTTGTAATAAATGAAAACCATGAGTCAAAATGCCCACTTGGTCATTCAATTTGTCAGAGTTTCACGACCATACAGAAAGCCCCACCTTGTGGACCCATCGTTTTCACGTTTCAACCTCGATCCCTTGGTGTGTTGTTCATGGAGCTTGGTTCAGTTTGTCCCGTTCATGATGATCAGGGAACGAGTTTGTGGTTATGATGTAAGAATTTAATCCCCAAATTCTTTCCCCTCGTCAGGTCAAAGATTTGGAATATGATCGAGATCAAGTGTAACTCGTGAACCTTAACCTATTTTCTTTCACACAAATTATACATGCAGGGTGGTAAACTGGGCGTGTCGGATACGTTTTGTCCGGGTACGTTTTGTCCTAGAACCTCCGTGAAAATGGGCTTCACTGGACGTCGTCGATGTTTGTTTGTCATCGGCCATCATCAAGGAATTCAAAAGAATGAGGAACCAGCAGATTACCGCTGACGTCTCGGTCCGTGTTGCGTCAAGGCCGTCATGACGCCACTACTTCGCGTGGCTTAAGGCGGGTTTACACTTCACGACGTCGTCAGACGGCGTCATCGTCCGATGACGTTACGCGACGTTACGTAACGGCGTCAGGTTTTCACTGCGACCCAGATTCAGGCGCGACGTCGACGGGCGTCATCGCACGACGACGCGCGTCAGCATCGTCGGAGTTGAATGGAGCTCTACTCAGACGATTGACGCGCGACGTCAATTTCCGTTTTATGGCACTGGAAGCCCTCAAAGTGGCCAAAACACTTTTTGGGTGTCCGAAGGGGACAGCACATCCTCCTGCGAGTCAGATGCGCATGCGACAGCTTTTTTTCATAACGTTTTTCCCACCCCGCATTCTTAACAAAGTTTAACCTTTTTCGAGACCTCCATTTTCATTAATTCCATCTTGAACACAGCTGATGCTGTCGTTTTGTAGGGTTTCTTTCCGAAACAACATGAAGCGGTCTTCCTCTGCGGATTTTGGTTCGTTATAGTCATGAATATTTGCCCCTTGTTGGTAATAAACTATCGCACTCAAAACGTGGTTTTCCGACTCCAAAAAGAGTTCCTCTTTTTCGATGTAGGTAGAGAAAAATGTCAGTGCAACACCTGAACTGTTCACGGCCTTGGGTTAGCATTCTCTTGGTGGAAAACAATGTTTTTGACATCCTGCACGCGGCGTCGACGCACGACGACGCGCGTCAGTTTACAGTTTTTTGCCGTCAGCAGCGCATGTCGTAGATGACGTCGTGAAAGGTCGTCGAAGCCGACGTCGCGTCACGATGATGCCGTCGGCCGACGTCATGAAGTGTAAACGCGCCTTTATGCTCTGTTTTATTTTGACGCCGACCACCTCTGCTTTGGGATACATGTAAAAGGTTATCTTTTTTCCATGAGGTCACCACTGAACACTCTGCGCCCGGCCACGTATAGGCCTGATACTACCGGGTGTTCCAGAAAGGATGCCCAAGCATTGTTAAGCATATCTTGCTGAATCACCCTGTGCATGTCATGCTGAGAGACATCGCATGAGTCGC
>NMRB01000907.1:142084-154875 GCA_002633025.1 Notospermus geniculatus | reverse complement strand
CTCTCCCCCTCAATAATGGCACACCATAGCGGAGACCTCCCAGAATCGTCCTTAGCGTTAACGTCCGCTCCTTTCTCTATGAGATACTTCGCTATCTTTCTCTCCCGCTCATTAATGGCCCAGCATAGCCGAGACCTTCCAAAATCGTCCTTACCGTTAAAGTCTGCTCCTTTCTCTATAAGATACTCAGCTATCTCTCCGTCCCCATAAACAATGGCAAACCATAGCGGAGACCTTCCGAAATCGTCTTCAAGGCTGACGTCTGCGCCACTCTCTACAATAACCTTAACCATGTCTTTACGACCTTTCGCCGCTAGAATCATCAACGCTGTCCGCCCCCAGCAGTCGCTAGCATCGACTGGTGATCCCGCCTCAAGTAACCTCCGGATTTCGTCGTCATCGCCCCTCTCAGCAGCCGCCAGTATCTCTGGTATCACTTGGTAACGTGCTCTCCGTGAGTCTGCCATGACCTGTTATTTAGCGTCAGTAAGGGAACTCTACTTTTTGGAGATATCAGAGTGCACGAAGAGGAAGAGTCCACCCAGTCCCTCACGGCTATAACAGCTGGCTTTCCTACACTTTGGCCTCACACAGGGATCTATAGTTTTGGAGAAATCAGAGATCACCAGTAGGAAGACTCCACCCAGTCCCTCACGGCTATAACAGCTGGCTTTCCTACACTTTGGCCTCACACAGGGATCTATAGTTTTAGAGAAATCAGAGATCACCAGTAGGAAGACTCCACCCAGTCCCTCACGGCTTGTTCTACAACAGCTGGCTTTCCTACAAAGGAAAGGTGCGATCATCATACAAGAAAATTGAAACAACATTTAAATACAGTGGAGTAAAGACATATCACAGTGCCATCTACCTTAACACCGCATCCAGTGGATAAAAGTCTGGGACCTTATTCACAAAGCCACCGTAACTTTAAGGATATACGCAAATCCTTTGTCAAGCTGAACGTGGACAATAGGTTTCCCGCAAATCGACAATCGTTGCCGGAACTCCCTATTGCGCATTGCCAAGTGTGACACTTATCCTTTGTTGAAAACAATTGTTTTCAACAAAGGATAAGTGTCACACTTAGACTTACGTAGTTTTATGGATATGGGCCCAGGCCCGCTTCCATATGATATCATGATTGATATATAGGCCCTACTGTCCGAAAATGTACTGAAAGTTCAATTTCGATTTTCGTAACGCCTGGATGTATTTCTCGTTTCATCCTTCTAACTAATGTTTATTTTGTTTTGTTTGCAGTGATTTTGATGCCTACATTGATGCCTCATGTACTGCCGTGTACAATGTTCGTGTACTTGCATTCGAGGCCATGATACAACTCCTTCGCCGGTTGGATTCGGAATACACTGGCGCCACCACGGACATTGGAAGTCTATTGGGCTTGGAGTGGCATTCAAAACATGGCGGATGGGCGTTTGAAACATGGCAGACGGGCACTTGTTTGACATTTGCGCCGCGCAATGGCGCGGCTTATTTTTTAAACCTCCCGTGCGCTGCTTTTAACGATCCTGTTCAGCTTTATTGGACTGGTCTCAAACTACACCAAAAGAAATTCCTGACATGTCTTCGATGTTTCAAAAAATAAAGGAATTCTAATTAACCATTGCAGAATGAGAGTCAAACATTATGGTGGCACTTTTTGGGACACTCTGTATATGAACAATTTCTGTGAAACAAGGCACAGAAAATTGTTCTTGAGTGCAATCACCATATAGAGCCAGGACATAAACCAAGCACAGGCAGCCCATTTATATATAGTAGGCCTATACCCCCTCACGTACAGTACATTTCACCCTAATTTGTGACAAAGCTCGCGCCACCTGTGAACGAGGTTGTGAAACAAGCAAGCACATCAAAATGGTTCTTGACTACAGAAAGATAGGCCTTGAACGAAATCTGTGAAACGAGGCATCACATTCATGACATTAATAACGTTCTTGAATGTAGAATTATGATACACAGCCAGGACACGAACGAAGTCTGTGAAATGAGGCAGATCATTAAAAACCTTCCTTGAGTTTACCAATACCATGCACACAGACATGACATGAAGAAAGTCTGTGAAGCGTGGCAGTACATTTTCCTTTGCACAAGATAACCATCCACCGTCAGGACATGAACAAACAATACAACGGACAAGACCAACAACTGGTAATAAAACATGTAGGCCTACACGGACAATACTGAGTCTGGTTGAAGTAAAAAGAGTCAACTAAACTTCAAGACTGAAGCTGCCGAATTCAATTAAAAGCTGTTGATGTCCCAGAATATTGACCTGTTGGTCCATCTTGACTACCAAGGGTTTGTGACATCCCTCCGCCCTCCGATTAAGCTCGCACGAACCCTTGAACTTCGCTGTGATAAGCTGTTTCCAATTGGATGTTCCTGTTTGGTAGTTCCCGCTGCTAGTTTTTTTAATACCCGCTTTTCATCATATATTGTTGACATTTGCAATAAATCGGAAGATTTCTAAAAACCACGTCCTCGGTCTTTCTGTAAAGCAACCTTTTCTATTTGTAGAAAATTTCGTTGTTTTTGTTCAACAGCATATTTCCTACGAGCAACCGCAATTGATAGAATGGCTGGGCAATTTGTGACCGTCCTCGTTCCTAATACTTGACAACAACAAACTACACAGAGGTTGGTTTAATTGGCTTGTTACCAACCTGGGAGCGAGGTTGGCTTGGCTCCCACGCACACAAAGAAACAAAGTGTTATGATCGGTGCACGGTAACTCGAGGTGTGAAGTTCGTGAAGAACGTGAAGTTATCCACGGGTTCGTGCGTACGAAATATGAGGTATAGGACAGACACATGTTAGGTTATGATGGTTGTGGTAATCCACGATATTCTAATTTCACTCCTAATTTAAGGTGGAGGGATACCTAACAGATCGGAACAGGCCTAGGGGCGGTCTCATAACTAAATATATTGTGCGGCAGCCCATAACAATAGCCTGGTTCCACTGGCCTCCACAGATGGCGTGGGGTGGGCCAGTGTGAGGCCAGGTACGCGGTAATCAAAAAGCCCTGAATTCCGGGTTTTGTGACGTCACCAACGGTCGACGTGTCACGTGATTTCAAGACAAGATGGCGACGTTGTACTGGGCATTCAATGAGAAAATATCGGATTTTTCTTTGATTTCTAAGGTACATGTATAATCACAGTCTGACATACCTTGACAACTGTTCCTCAATTTTGGGATTAAAGCGATGCACGCGGGCTCTGCAGTAACTGCACATCGACAGTTCCTCTATTTCCGTATCGCGGCAGCACTACAATTTATGAATGAAATTCCAAGTAGGTCATCTCATTATAATATACGGAATTTACTATGACCAATCAGCAGCGAGGAGAGTGACATGAGTGACAGGGATGCCGACGGGATGACGGGGGCAACGATTCGATGAATCATCCGCAAAAACATGCGAAGGATTGTGTTGGCCGTGGGTCAACAACGTTCAGAGGTACATGTACACTGCTAAGTCCTCATTTAGTGCTACAACAATTTTCTTTCTTCACACGCCGCAATCTGGCTGAACTTGCAGCATAGACGCGGAATTCGCTGGTCTTCCTCCTGACACTTCGGCTTTTTAGGCGCCATGTTTGTTGTCAGTCCGTCGATCTCGTTCTGGGAAATCCCCGTGAGATTTTGAAATTTTCCCGGCAGTAAACATTTTTGTCGCCCAAATTCATTGAAATAATATTAATAAAAGATTTTTCATGAACGTTTTGTTGTATAAAACGTCGACGATGCCGTAGTTTGATGGCTCAAAGATGCTAGAAATCACACGAGATCAGTTTCAAGAATCCCGCCAGCTATGAATGAAATTGGGGAGCTATCGCGGGTCGCGATAGTTGAACGATATTTCATTTTCAACCTCGCGAGTGCCTACATCGCTTTAAGGGGTGTGCATGTATAATCACAGTTTTGTCAGGATTCCTTGGACATGATGACATGACGAGAGGCAACAACTCAAATTATTAACGATTTACCATAATCCAGTGGGAAGCACGGCCATCATGGCCATAGTGTCACTTTCCAAAGCACATCGAAGGTATTTTGCCTGGAGTGCATGGCTTCAGTCCAGTGTAACAACAACCACCATTTCTGTTAATTTCTACCAGCGCGGCCTGAGAAATCAAAGAAAAATCCAAAATTTTCTCATCGAATGCCCAGAACAACGTCGCCATCTTGTCTTGAAATCACGTCAATTTCATTCATAGCTGGCGGGGTTCTTGAAACTGATCTCGTATGATTTCTAGCATCTTTGAACCATCAAATTACGGTATCAGCGACGTTTTATACAATAAAACGTTCTTGAAAAATCTATTATTAATATTATTTCAAGGAATTTGGGCGACATTAGTGTTTATTGCCGGAAAACGTCATGTCTGTTGTTAGTCTGTCCGACAGAAATCTCACGGGGATTTCCGAGAACGAGATCGACAATGTCGATCTCGTTCTCGAAATCCCCGTGAGAATTTGAACGTTTTCCGGCAATAAACACTAATGTCGCCCAAATTCCTTGAAATAATAATAATAATAGATTTTTCAAGAACCTTTTATTGTATAAAACGTCGCTGATACCGTAATTTGATGGTTCAAAGATGCTAGAAATCACACGAGATCAGTTTCAAGAACCCCGCCAGCTATGAATGAAATCGGCAGATTTGGGTGCTATCGTGGGTCGCGATAGTTGAACGAGATTTCATTTTCAACCTCGCGCGTACATCGCTTTAACCTTAAGTAATAAATTTGGGTTAATGGATTATTTTAGGTTATTGAAAAGATATCTATTTTTCAATTTTGTGCGTGCATTGTTTTGCTTAGGTATCCCTTCACCATGTTCACCTTAAAAAATTCGTCACACATGGTCAAACACCGCCTTATGTCCTGGTATGTTTTATAGCGTGGACGGTGTCCGCTGGACCAAGCTGGGACATTCGCAGACAGTTGTCTGCCCATGTCTTGACAAATGTCTTAGTGCAGACCGAGATTTACTCGCCTCGTTCTCACTCGTCAAAAGGTCTTCACTTTCAACAACAATACCACTGGAAACTTTCAGGTTGACAACATAATGCATATTTTCTAGCATTAAACCATATCAACGAATTATACATCGTTCAGTGCCTCGGCCTCTGCCACACCACATCCGTAGTTGTCTAAATACATATAACTGGGCCCATGTTCCCGAAGCCTTCGTTAGGTTAACGATGTCGTTAAAACTGGTAAATGCATAGCGTAACGACATCGTTAACCTTACGACGGCTTCGGGAACATGGCTCCTGGCCCGTAGCAGACCTCTGATGAGTGGGGGGTCCCTGGCAGGGTCGGATCCAGGATTGACATGATTGACAGGAAGGTTGGGTGCGTAGCTCGGCGGAGGCGGTCAGGACCGGAAAGTGAAGCACAAACGGGGGTCTGGGGCCCTCCCCCAGGAAATAATTGACAATGTAAGTGCTTTAGATGCATTTTCCTGGGATCTGAGAGCAAAAATATGGACATATAAAATGGACATTTGGGCCAAGGTATTTTTGGCAAAAAAGTTGGGGGGGGGCCTTGGACATGTTGGACCCCCCGACCCCCCCCCCCGGCTGCTACGGGCCTGCTAACGTCAGTCTCTCGGCAGGACATCTTCGTCATCAACACATAGTGCCTCCACCACGCCGCTTCAATTTGCTGTTGATTGAAAAACATTCAGTCTAATTCGTCTTCAAACAAGGTTTTATTGAGGTCTGTCGTTGAGACGTGATCTCCAGCACAACATTCCATGCGATCTGAAGATCTTCTTCTGTTAAATGAGCCTCCTGCATGGCATCAACCAAGGGCTGAATATGAAGTTCGCGTCTGTTAAAAACCTCCTGCACGAAGTTAAAATAGTTCTCAGCGAAATCGTCATCCGACATTGCTCTCCTGAATGCATCAGCCAGGGAAGTTCCATCGTCGAGACCCTCTTTTCCCACTAGGGCATTTTCGAAGCTCAGAAATGCCTCATTTCCGCGCAAGACTCTAATGTAATCACCCAGAGTTCTATTGACGTGAGCCTCCTGCATGGCATCATCCAGGCAATCCACAGCTCTGAAAAATCATAATCAAAGCGTGCAGGCCGAGGCCTCCTGACAGATCACATGTCCTGATGTGTAATGAAACGGGATGTCCCAAAAAGAAAATTAATCCCAAAACTAGAACAGAGAATTCACTGAAAGCGAATTCTTGACCACACCACAAATTTGTTTGCCAGAAGAGTCATTTGCGTGGCCGTCATTCGTGGTTATGGTCAATTGCTATCAGATTGGGATTGTCATTCCGTGGCGCCACCTAAGGGCCTTGGCTTTAGGCCTATTTTGTAGTTTTGACGAATTCGGACAGGGCCTAGGCCTATGGGGCCGTATGCACCAACCTCAGATTAGCCCCCTTTCGGCTTAACTCCAACTTAAGCTCGAGCTTAAATTTGGTTCCATTGCACCAATCATAGTTGATCCAGAAGTTGGGCTTAAGCTCTTGCAAAGTTTAAACCACCCAAGGGGGTAGGTTTACGTTATGGATTAAGGCTGTTCCGCTCATCTGACAGTGAACTTCCGGGGTGGAAATACGGAGTTTCTCGTTGACTAGATCAAGAGCGTGAAGAAAAGGACATGGTGGATTGCCCAGAACGGGTTGTTGAGGAGAAATAAAAAAAAAGGTACAGATTTACCAAGGTCAATAATTTGAGGAGTCTGGTCTAACTGAACATGAGAGTGCTCCATCATCTGGTCGCAACAATCCAGTCTCAGCAATCAACAGATTGTTGCAGGATCACGTGCCATTGCAAGACACTGACAACTTCAGATAAGCCCCAACTTAAACTCGAGCTTAAATTGGATCACAAGTGCCCCGTAGGTCATTGTGTGTGTATCGCAGACAAAAGCCTGCACAATAAAATCATGCAATCAGCATTGGAAGACCTCAGACTTCAGGCTTAAGTTATAGCTCAGCTCATCTAAAGCTAAACTGTGGCTCAAATGTGTTGCCGATCAAGTTGGGATTAGCCGAATAGGAGCTTAAGTTAACGATCAGCTGAGATGTATCTTAACATCGGAACAGTTGGTGCATACGGGCCGTGAAGTTCAAGCACCGGCTCATTTTAGCTCTGGTGGATTTGCAAGTAAGAACTACATGTAGGCCGTGTTTAGGCCTACCTGCCTTTTGATCAGTTATGATCCAGTAGTCTTGAACGTTAGTTGGGTTGTTGATACTTTTGGTGACTGGGAGGGGAATGTGGATTTTAGTCAGCTGCCCCTGCATTCAGAGAGACTAGTGAATAGTATCTCTGAATGCAGGACAGCTGACAGGGATCTGTGGTTATAAGTATTTATTAGCAAGTAGGGTTATGCAGTTTTGTAGGAAAATGGAAGGGCTGCGGGAGATATTCCTCCTGCGACTTAAAAATGTTCAATAACAGAGAAACAGACGCGTGAAAAATTAGCCCCTCGCAAGGCTCGAACTCGGCGCCCCTGATTCATAGCCGCACGCTCTACCGACAATGACCGATGGGCCAGGGGCCATGTCATGCTGTTGGCTGCTGAATAAATGTTTTTATAATAAATTCCAGCTACTCAACATATTTATGATAATTAGAAATGACGTTGCAACTCAGAAAAATCTTGCAAAAATCACATTTTACAACATCCACAGAGCAATTCCCCGGCAAATCCGTCAGTATATTGCTACCTAATGTACCCATCTAACGTTCGCAGCCACTAAAAACGTGAACCAACCGCCCGGTATATTCCATCTGAACATTAGGTGCATATCTCCTATGAGTCCAATTCTAATGACTGACCCGTGAAAAGTCTTTGGCTAGCTTCGCTGTTCGCAGCTACGCGGCGCGTTGGGTCCTTGCGCCGAGGCTGTGACTGTCCGTCACAATATTCTGACAGACAGTCACAGCCTATGGTTTAGAACCTCAGGCGCATCGAAGGGTCGTCACTAGTTGGGTTATTAGGGTTAAACTCGGGATATAGGGCGGGCCAGGGTCAGGGGCCAAGCTTAGGGAGGTAGGCTACGTAGGGCAGGCCTACTGGGGCCTAATACATGTAGGCCCTGTATGGGGTAGAACACACAAGGCAAAAGCGTTTCCAACCAAATTTCTACCCGTAGACCTCCACTTCAAAGTCTCCAAACCATTAGGAAAACTTATTAAATTTCGTCAAATTTGCTCACCAAGATTTCTATGCTAGCTCAAATTTTTGTATCCACAACAAATTTTGTCACCCACGGCATATTTTCGGCCCACCTGTCGCCGTCCCTCCTGCTATGGCGGGGATTCCCGGGAAGCCACCTACGTCATCAGCAGAGAACGCCAATCGGCATGCGAGATCCGGCGTTCATTTAGGTCACGCAGTTCGTGTGGAAAATTGGAAGAACCACGTGCTCGCTTACACACGAGTCATAAATACGCGAGCATTATCTCAATGTCGAACTTCATTTTCCGACCTGTCTGAGCACCAATTAATATTTTAATCTGCGTACATATATTAAACAGGGAATCCCCGATTCTATTTATTGAAGGCGGTCCCGATTTATTCAGCTGAAGAAGTTCATTATCGGCCAAAATTGAATTTAAGTGGACATGAACCTTTTCGTCGCGAGAAGACAAATAGATCTTTAGACTGTGCAAGTCAGATTTGATGTGCATGCCCTAGTTCGACCGAAAACGTGGAGGAAAGAAAAGTGGTAGAGAAAAATTCCTGCGAAAACAATACTGACCACACCACTGAGTGGTGGTATGGTCATAATAAGGGTTTGTTGTATACGGTTGCGGAGAAAGGACATCACATGATTTTATTTTTCTCCAGTTAACTCGATCGATCGACTTTTTATCTTGATCGACCGAATCATAGATGTGTCACTATGTCCATTATTGTGCCTCATGGCTTACCCAACCACAGCTCCGTTAGCAGTTAGTCACGGCGCCGTTTTCATAATGCTAACATTAATATTAAGGGTCAATCAATCAAGACCTCTACTAATGGGGCTATCCAGAATATATTTCAGCCTCTTGATAATAGGGGTCTCTACTGTACTATATGTTATACTATCCACTTTCTGTTCAGTGAGTTTCATTGTTTATCAGTTCTTTGGGAAGTTCGACCTTTACCTCTGACCTTGACCTTGACCTATGATCATCAGGGTTATTACATAATCGAGATTGGCATCCTAAATAACTTAAATATGGGTTTTATCAAACCTCCACTGCTACCACAGACAGAGACATTTCAAATTATCAAGTTCGATCTTGACCTGATCATCAAGGTCATTGCATAATCGAAATGGGCATGCTCAATAACCTAAGTGTGGGGGATATCATGTCTCTACCTCAACCACGGGCAGAGATATTGCAAATTATCAAGTTTGAAAATATCAAAATCTCATGGTATCTCATCAATCACCCGGACACATGAGGCTGCGAATTTTACCGCAGTCCTGTCCTTGGATAAGCAGGCATGAATTTAGACTTGTTTCATGTTGATCAGTTGACAGTGTGGCAAGTAATCTCAAAATGTCAAATTTCGTGATATCGAACGTCGATATCACCATGATTCAAACATCTCAGATCAAAAATAATCAGCTCATTTGATTTCTAGGGTATAAAAACCTAAGGGTAGAACTTGTTTCTATTGCCATGATTGCTCTATGTGTTAACTGGTTATAGGAGCCGATTTGTGCCATCACTAAAGAGAGTCGTGATGGACAAAATATCAAGTCTGATATGATGATTACGTGAATGATGGAGGCATCTGAGGTTGAAAATGATTAGATTACTTTTTCTGCCTGTAAGTGACGCTCCTCTGTTTGATAACTCATTTTTAAGTTTCTGAACAGTCCACTTTCCATACTCTGCCATGTTGCAAACAGTGACACTAGGACTTATAGTACAGCAGAGCCATCTGGAGGTTTACTTTTCCCTGGATAACCCCATTATAATCTACCCGCAGTTCAGGACAGAATTTTGAGTTGCCGGGAGTGTATGGCAAGCCTTAGGAGTGGAACAGCCGAGGACACCAAATTTGTCTCAAGCCCCAAAAAGCACAAAAAGTCCCCAAAGCACAGAAAACTTGACAGCGGGAATTGAGTTTTAGGTATGTCCACCTGCAAGATTTGAGCACAGACCATCCAGATACTTACTTTGTTTTTCGCTCGACGCCTTGGAAACTTTTCACCATTCCTTCCTCCACATCATCTTTCTCGGGAAATGCGAAGTATCCAAACTGACTGACAGGTTCCAGGAGGCTTGAATATGTTCCCATGGATTTTCCCTGCGCCTCTGACTCCACACCTTCACCAGCTACTGTCTCAGCCATTTCCTTGTCATACAGCTCATCGACCAACTTCCTTATCAGTCTAGCAACACGCAGTGCTTTCTTCGGGTCGATCTTTAGTCCTCCAAGAAGATTCACGTCATGTTGCCAGAACAGCGGCAAGAAACCATCGTGAAGGCAACCTTCCAAATCTCTGTATATGACCCGTACCATTTCTATCAAACTCCTCTCATGGCGTCGGAAATCGTCAACGTTGTGCAGGAAGACAGTCTTAAGAGCATAGCTGCTCACGTATTCGTCTGTTCTGTGAAGGATACCATCTGCATCTATCACGAGAATTCGGCAAACATCGGGATTTCGTAAACACTTTGCTGTGACGTATGCTTCTCTCACCCTGGGTTCGAGATTAGAGATGTGTTTCGTCTCCAGGTGGGGGAAGGAGATACGCCAGATTTGCTGGCGTTGCTTTTCCTGGTTCTTCTCCCTCATTGACCTTCCGAGTTCACTGTTTTTGTGAGGCGGCTTGCCAACTAAAAAGAAGCCATGAGACTTAAGCTCCTCGTTGTCCATCATCCACGTCTGGGAAATAAGGCACTCAGGCCATTGGTTTTTGAAATGAAGCACCGGGACGAGGTCGACAGAAACAACCAGTTTCTCATCAATTTGTGGATCACATTTGATCTTTATTTCAGTGCTGGCATGACCACCGTCTACGGTAGGCCCCAGGCCCGAATGATGTTGCACATCTAAAATGATCCTGTCATGTTGAGACAACTCCATGCAGAAGTTGTCATGAAATACCTTACTTCCACTAAATATCATGAAAGCGTCATCCGACCCTCGGCAACCCGGTCGGCGTTTGAAGTATTTGTAACCATCTACAATGTCGATTATTTCTTTGTCTTTCATGTCATCTGATCCAATCTCAAATGTGATCATATAATCGCACTCATCCGGAACTATCACTTTTGTATGCTCCCCGGCGCTCCCGGACCGAATGATATCATTTTTCTTTAAGTCAGGATATCCATTCCTCACGATTTTTGTAACTTTCCTCTCAATGTCTTTGATTATGCGTCCGGCTATATCGGCTGGTAAAGCATGGGTATCACCGATACCAGGGCAACGCACCAGGTCACTTACTTTTGGAAAGTTCAAGGGCACTTCGGTGGGCAATAGAGAGACACATTTGACAGGCTTACCCTCGTGATGTTGTAATTTGTCGAAGATACTATAGTCAATAACATCTTCTAAAGGTAACAGTCTTTTCCCTATTACATTTACAAGGCCATGTCTTGCTAAGATAAGCGCCATACGAAGAACATCAGCATTTTCTAATCTACTCAGGTCCAATGTCACTGATTCTTGCCGTGCTGAGATCACAAAGAATTGAAGGATTTTATCACTAGGGCTGATAAGATATTCATCAATTGTGTCAAGAAATCCTGGGCAACGATCACATATAAGTTTACACACATCTAGACGTCCACCGACAGCAGCAAAATTCAAGCAACTTCTTCCAAATTTGTCACGAGTATCAACTACACTCCCAGAATTGATTAGAACTTCGACAATTTCTGTATGTCCACGTACTGACGTAATCATCAAGGGGGTCTCACCCCTTAAATTTTTAGGATTTAGATCAGCCCCAGACTTCATCAGAATATCACATATATCACTGTGTCCACTCTGAGCCGATATCGTAAGAGCGCACCATCCATTGTTTTCTTTAGCATTAACATCAGCCCCCGCCTTAATCAGAATACCACATATGTCACTGTGTCCATGCTGAGCAGATATCATAAGAGCCGACCATCCATCGTTTTCTTTGGCATTAACCTCAGCCCCTGCCTTTATCAGAATATTGCATGTGTCACTATGTCCATTCTCAGCCGCCGCCATAAGGGGAAAACGTCCATCGTTATCTTCAGCATTCACATCAGCCTGAGCCTTTATCAGAATTTCACATGTGTCACTGTGTCCATTCTGAGCCGATATCGTAAGAGCAGACCATCCCTTCTTGTTTTTAGCCTCTACATCAGCCCCCGCCTTTATCAGGATATGACATGTGTGACTGTGTGCATTCTGAGCCGATATCATAAGAGCCGACCATCCGTTGTCATTTTTAGCATTAACATCAGCCCCAGCCTTAATCAGAATTTCGTATGTGTCACTGTGTCCATTGTGAGCCGATAGCGTAAGAGCCGACCATCCGTCCTTGTTTTTAGCATTAACATCAGCCCCCGCCTTTATCAGGATATGACATGTGTGACTGTGTCCTTTCTGAGCCAATATCATAAGAGCCGACCATCCGTTGTCATTTTTAGCATTAACATCAGCCCCAGCCTTAATCAGAATTTCATATGTGTCACTGTGTCCATTGTCATGATTGTGAGCCGATAGCGTAAGAGCCGACCATCCGTTCTTGTTTTTAGCATTAACATCAGCCCCCGCCTTTATCAG
>NMRB01000907.1:126240-141627 GCA_002633025.1 Notospermus geniculatus | reverse complement strand
TTCTTTTGCATTTACATTAGCCCCAGCTTTTATAAGAATATCGCATGTGTCACTGTGTCCATTCAGAGCCGATAACATAAGAGCCGACGATCCGTTGTCGCGTGTTGCATTAACATCAGCCCCTGCCTTTATCAGAAAGCGACAGAAATAGCTGTGTCCCCTGCGAGCTGATAGCATCAGCAACCGTGTCTTATATTTCCTATATGCAGCAGATACCATTTCAGTGGTACCTGTAGCTATTAGAAAGCATGATGTAAAAACGTATTGCAAGTTTAACAAAACCAAGTACATGTATAGCAACCAGTATATTGGCAACTCCCGTCCTACATGCTCACTACTCCCGTCCAACCCGAAATTAGTGAGACTGCCAATGGCAATGGCTATCGCCGTAACAAGAAACGCCTTTATCAGACGACAAGCCATCATTTCCGTTTCTGTTGATTAAGCCTTTGCTTTCATCGAATTACTCCTTTTTTGTGTTTGATGAACACCCCCTTGTCCTTTTCATCCGTTGACGTCCTCCCCTGACGGAGGCAACAAAGCCGTATGGTCCATAAAATTGACATCATCCTTGCATCTGGCCGTCATCAGGTTATCATGAAAAGAAACAGACAAAGCTGAATAAGTCTAAGGCACCAAATACTGGGTCCTCTTCCGAATACCGGTCACCGGTTGTTCATATGCGTTAGTGCTTCAGGTGAGGCTCCGAATAGGGTTGAGTGGAAATGGTCAGCAAGCGAGGCGTGTCTGATTGTAAACCGCAGCGAACGAGGCATTAGAAAAGCTCCCCAGCGGGCCCCAAAATGTATTGCTGTAGTGTAGAAAATTGCCGACTGACCGGTATTCGGAAGAAGACCCAGTATATGACACTAGTAAATCCATCCAATTTCGAAAAAAAAGTCGGTGGCCGAAAATTCGTAATAAATATGAGTTTTTTGAAAGTGAAAAGAACACGCATTGATTACAATTATATTACCATGATTACGATGACCATTACGACGACGGATGGCAGAAACCACCCGTAGTGTAGTCTTGTTTGCTCATTATTATACTAACTGATACTAACTGTTCGGTCTCCCGCTTACATCGTTATTTAGTCTAGGAGGTAACACAGATTTAATGCACATCTCAAGTACAAAAACTTGTTGGGATCCCAACTCGGGTTTGGGCAACAAATCTTACTGACGGCGAGACATACATGACTCTCAGTGTTCATCATAACCATGACTGAAGTGTTCAAATTGAGGGCAGTAAACGAGGTCATCTAACATCTAATTTCAAGTGTATTTTTTAGTACCGATCGATCAGAGACACATCTCCTGTACACTAGATTTTACAATATCACTATGTACCGGTAGTTCACATCACGGTGCTTGTTGAAAGTTGGACTTATCATTAGGTCGCCTACTTCCACTTTGAGGAAGATTCCCCACATCGACTCGTTATGAAAGAAAATGTCACCCAGCCATGCCAGCCATTGTTTGTATTCTATGTTTTAAATGTTCCCACTTTCAAATGTCAAGGCTGCTCCACAGTGCTTCATAGTCTCGCGTCATCAGCCTCTCTCTCTTACAGGAGAGAGTCTGGTAGAACAGACTACAAAATCTTGTTACCGCCAGGTGGCGAGTGTCCAGCTCAGAGCATCCGAATCTGATTGGCCAACGGCTGATTAAACACGGCTGCGCCCATGAAACGCATGATAAACGAATGAGTCTGAGGGAAAATTTACCTTTTTAGCACGGTAGGAACGACTATCCATGGTCATCGATTGCCGGAATAAGCCGATTGTACAATAGGACTTACATTTTGTGCCATGGATTAGGTCACTTCCGACCAAGGAGTCTGAGTTCAGCCAGACGGTAAATCGATCCTTATACAATACAATTCCACTTTATTTCATCAGCGATCCACCTCAAACGGCCAGGCTCGATCGCTTCTACATAGCACTCGGTGAAAACCACGATAAAACATGTTAAAAAGGTAACATTTCCCTCGGACTATTTCGTTCCTTGTTCGTTCATCATGCGTTTCATGGGCGCAGCCATGTTTAATCAGCCGTTGGCCAATCAGATTCGGATGCTCTGAGCTGGACACTCGCCACCTGGCGGTAACAAGATTTTGTAGTCTGTTCTACCAGACTCTCTCCTGTAAGAGAGAGAGGCTGGTGACGCGAGACTACAGTGTTTCATCGTCAGTTTGTTCTTTTCACACTCTCAACGTTGATCATTACCATCACAAGGTACACATTAAACTACTACCTATACAAATGTATGTTCTTAAGCTGGAAACACACTTCAAATAGATGGTCACCAATTACTGGCACCAGATGACACATACTTGGCCAAGTCTTTAAATACCAGCAAAACACACTGCTAACATATCTTGGTATTTTAATATGATGCAGTCCAGTGTCGGGTGAAGAAATCACCTTGACCTTTTTCATTATTGGCGGGAAATAGAATTCAGAGTCAAAAATGCAATTTACATTTCACGAAAACGAAAGCGGAGAGGAATGTGGGATAACAGAAGGTGTTGGGTGGAACCATAGAGGAATAAAACATAAAGGTTTAACTGCGAACGATGAAGTAACTGAGGGATACACTTCATGTGTTGCCACCAGATGTATCTCACTGCCTGAATTTTGGCTTTACGTAATAGGCAGGAGCTTCAACTTTTTTTGTGGTGTGGACTGAATTAATGAGAACCCCACGAACGATGAGAGCGCAGGGTCATCTGTGTACATTTGAATAGGCAACGTACATTTGCACATGGAACATTAATTGTGCTGAAAATAGCTCTGTTATCCTTAGAAATGGAATTCAAACCATCAGGTTGACAGGTTCATAATGGAATTCAAACCATCAGGTTGACAGGTTCATATACCCTCTTCAGTCTTCGGGAGCGTACCTATGTGTCCCAGGTTCTATGTGTTCCGGGTACTTTGCGTCCCGGGTTCTATGTGTCCCGGGTTCTTTGCGTCCCGGGTTCTATGCGTCCCTAAAGACAGTGTTTTGTGTGCAGGGTTCTATGTGTCCCGGGTTCTATGTGTCCCCAGTTCCATGCGTCTGTCTCAATTATGATTGGCCTTGTCGCCATTTTATTCTCAAGTGGAGTCGACGAACACATATTTTAATCATCATGGGTAAAGTATGTATTATCAAGGATAAAGTATGTATTAACTAAAATAAATCAACGTTAGCATTAATGTACAACTTTTACGATGAAAAGCAGTAGTTCCACGACCCATCTATCATTCTCATATTCAATACATACCAAACAATTATGTGGTTTTTTTGTAAGGTTAATTGGACTTTTAATCTTCCAAAATGCAGGAGCTAGGGTTATGCTGAAGAACAAAACCAGGGGCCTGTTTCATAAAGTGACTTTAAGCTAATGGTGCCATTAACTCAATGCATTTCCATTTGGTTAAAGGTACCATTAGCTTAAAGTCATATTATGAAACAGGCCCTGGCATGCCTGGTGAAGAGTCAATGGACAAAATTATTATGAATTTTGATGCCACGGGCATTCCCTTGGTAGCTTCACACTCCACCAGAGGGCTTTCAAATTCTTAATCCACATTTTTTAGTGATGTTTCCAACTGTTATAACATGTATCGGAATTTATAATGAATGCTAACGCTGATTTATTTTAGTTAATACATACATCCATGATTATTAAGATATGTGTTCGTCGACTTCACTTGAGAAGAAAATGAGGACAAGGCCAATCATAACTGAGACAGACACATGGGACTGGGGGCATATAGAACCCGGGACACATAGAACCCGGGACGCATAGAACCCGGGACACATAGGACCCAGGACACATAGGGATGACCACCATAAGATCAACTAGTCGGAATTCAACAAAATTTGCACTAAACATGCAGAAGGGTTTTTCCTATCATATGGAAGAGTCAGAATGCAAATCTGTTGAGGATTAAAGGGATATTGTCCACATTTATAAAATGCTAAATTTTTAAGTCGAATTTTTCTGCTTGATTCCTTTGTGGTGGAACCTTGGATAAAAGTAGAAGACCTGAAATAGGCGCGTATCATACTTTCGTTCAGGAATTGAGAGACGAAGATGTGGTCCAGTTGTTAGCTTCAAGAACTATCCACGAATGGATGGCCAGTGCCTTGAGGAATTATTGCAAAGGGTGCAGGGTAGAATATACCAGGAAACAACACCTTTGAGACCCGATTTCTGCAGGGGAATAAAGGCGTAAATAATGTGTTCCAACTGTTGGCCAACACAGTTTAGCACAGCACACACTGCATAGATCCCTATAATCACACATAATTGCCAAACTGGACAATTAACTACAGAGCCTAGATGGTCCACCAGCAAACCTTTCGACGTTTGTCTAATGCTTATAAAAACAGTGTGGTATTATACCTTGTCTCCTCATGTGCCATTCACTTGTACATAGTCCTACGGCTAGGGTATACTGGTTGAAACGATGTGTTTCTACAATAAACGTAGATAAAGCAAGACGAGTTGCCTTTTTACTGCGCAAATGCTTGCTGCTGCAATAAGCAAGAAATTGTCTTGTGTGTTAGCAAAATCATTGATTATGTCAAACGGCCTACAGAGTATACTTTCACAAGGCAATGTGTTCATGACTGAAACTAAGTGACCCGTCAGTCATATTCGAAAAAAATTCATCCTCACGGCGCATCTTATTTAGGTCGACTTCGAGTAAGCCCATTTCACCACTTCCGTTGCTTCAGACAGTTCATGCGGTTGGGACTTTTTTGGCGGGTTAGGCCACGTTCATGACGTTTCGCCATATGTGCCAACAAGGAGAGCACAACTCTCGTCGAGGAACTTTCATTGCCAAAAACTAAACCTGTTTGATTCGCTGGGGCTTTACATCGAACGAAATTTCAGTTATTTCCTTCTCCACCACGTAATAGGCATCCGGCAAGCAAACTACGAGTTGATATCAACCCTGACGATCATGACCGTAGTGAAGCACTCAAAAATGTATGGCGACCGAAAAGTCACGTAATTCAGGGAGCGGGTGGCACTTATTAACAACATCTCCCATAATCAACGGATCCGAAAAATTCCTATCGTCGCCGGAAGCCGCTTCGAACGCCCAATTAGATTGCTCCTTGGCACGATTTCTGTCATTTTTCCTTCGTGGGTCATGGGGCGGATATTTGAAACGCTACTACTCTCACAATCACATTACAATGGTGCATTGACATAGCCTACTTTAGCCCATCATTCGGACAGTCTTTGAAAAAACACCAACCGACGCATGAGGATGCAGACTGCTGGCCTTCACAGGCATGTCAGGAGAGAATATCAAACATGTATTGTAAAATTGATTCTAGTGGCCCTGAAAGCCGCCGAGTCTGCCTGAACCACACGGCGACTAAAATATTACTTACGGTACATTTGTTTCTTTTTGCTCTGTCAAATCGGAGAGATAAAGAAAAACTTATCTGTTATTTTATTGCTGCACTCTTGGGGAATATATTTTTATCAACGGATAGCATGACTGTCGCGGAACACTGTCTCCAAAAATACGGAATTTATAGTCTATTGTAATGTCACACTGGCAAACTGGCGTCACTGAAAAACGTTACATTTCTTTGTTTGGTCTATCTATAAACGGTGCTGTTTTAACTGTAGCTTAGAGGCTTAGCACACTATCTGTTGTCCATCTGAGTTTCATGGTCAGGTGACAGGCCAGTATAATTTGAACCCCACCAATAATTGTAAGTAGTCAGAAATGATACGTAGAATCGAGGAACAACTTGGGGAGCGCGGTGGCATAATGGTTAGGGCTGTGGACTCGTGTTCGGAAGGTTGCGGCTTCGATCCCTGGCCGTGCCACTCTGTGTAACTCTCAACTGGCCTGAAATGTCCATCGCGTGCGCTATATTGTGGCTGCCCTTTGGTTTCCACAGAAAGGTTTCTGAATCATAGGCTGGGGTAGTAATGTGTGAAGCGCTTAGAGAGCGCGATACGCTATGAAGCGCTATATAAGAACTCACCATTATTATCATTAATTGATTAACACCGCCCACTGCACTACAAGGTAGTTGGGCGGTCCTCTTTGCTTTTATTTATCTTCTCTGGATCTTGTTATATGGTTCATTGATAATTGTTTTAGCTGGCACTCTTCTTTCCTCCATTCCGACCCTCCCCAAAACAGTCCAATAGTGGACCCACATTTCAGCTGGAAAGGGTGGGGGTCATGTTAACCTGATCTCCACTCCCAAATTCTCAACTCCTACAAAAGGACAGTGCTTCCCCTTACATCCCTCGCCCATAAACCTCTGGATTTTCTAACTACACACATTCCCGGCAGGTTATAAAATGCAATCTAACAAAAGGCCCGCAGTAGTGAATGATACGCAATACTACAACGAGGAGGGTTCACTACTAGTCCGAAGGTTCAGTAGTCCGAAGGTTCATTAGTTCAAAGGTCCACTAGTCCGAAGGTTCAGTAGTCCGAAAATTAAGGTTCACTGGTCCGAAGGTTCACTAGTTCGAAGGTCCACAAGTTCGAAGGTTCAGTAGTCCGAAGGTCCACAATTTCGAAGGTTCAGTAGTCCGAAGGTCCACTAAATCGAAGGTCCAATAGTCCGAGGGCTGACTAGTCTATTGGATGGGTTCGGCTGCGGAAGTGTTGTGAGCTAAAAGTGGATGAGGGTGGGATAGGGCGACTGGATGGGTCAGAATTAAGTGGGAAAGTAGATGGATCTTTATTAACATCGGCGCCTACTCCCTTGAGTAACTGTGGACATCCACTTGGCGTAGTGTTGGGGATGTTTTCTAAAACATGTTATTAATTGCCGAGTTTTTTGCGCTTACACCAGTCTAAAAGCCCGGGTGACACACTTGTCTGAATTAGCCCCTGGGGAGCTCGCTGTGTCTAATAGACACGGGGTTTTTAAGCAGGGGTCTATTAGACACGGCAAAAATAGGTGTACGCGCAAGAAACCCGGGATTTTGGTGGGTTTGGGATAGGTAGAAGTACAGCTATTACCACACAGTGAGTCAAATTAAGGATGATGAATTAACAAATTAATTTCAGTCATTTGACTTGGCTCGGAATTTCTGGCCGCTATCTTGAAATCCTTTATTGCGCTCTGAGCTCAAAATCGTGTGAGGAAAAGTCTCTCCCCCCTCCTAATTTTTGTGCTTTTCTTCTCTTTCCCCCCTCCCACCAAATTTATTTTTCGGCAACCTCCAAATTTTCGTTTCGACAAACGCCGATACGTAATCGTGTCTTAATTTCGGACCACTCTGTATAAGTGCATGCTTTCGCTGCCTTTCCATGCTAAAATAGGTCATCAGGCCTAGTAGTATGCGGAGGATGCATTTCCTACTTCCATCTATGATTCTGTAACGAGTAAACCATACCTGTACAAGACACTTATGTGAATAGATCCTCTTGCATGTCTTGTGCGGCGGAATCCTTCCCTATAGTTAGAAGGATTTTATTCGCCTGTAGGACTTCGTAACTTGCGATCTTTTGTCGCCTTTCTAAGCTACTTTCTCCAAGACCAGCCATGATGGTCACGTGACACAAACACCTCTTTTCTTGTCATGCTTATTCATGCGGATTCTCATTGATAAGAGAGACCACGCTATTCCTTCGATTTCGACGGACGAACTTTTTCTTTTGTCACCTCGTTAATATGGAGCCTGTGAAGATTTCAACTGGTCGGTCTACCAGTTCTGTAACATCGGGAGTTATTCCGATTTAACTCTTGTATTTCTTCGCCGTGAGGGTGCGTTTGCTATCTCTCACGGTTATACACATTTAATTTCTTAATCGTTTGTTAGTTCCCGTGTCTCAACCGGGTTTTAGACCAATGTACCCGGTCATTCATTAACTCATCACAGTGTTAACCCCTGCTCGTCCGTGTGGTCTCACGTCTGTATGACACTGTGTTTCATTGCGGATATTTTCACAATAAAGGCGTATTTCGTATTTAACCTTTATATCGGAGTTCGTCTGATTTCATTTGTAGTTCAACCAGTAGCTACCGGTGCCTTGACCGCTACAATCGATAGGCATCTTCCCGGTGTGACAGGCGATATAGTCCGCCAGGGGCCATGGTCCTCCGGACCCCTGTCCCTAGAGATAAATGTCCTGACGGGAAAGCGGACTATATTCCCTATAGGACTATATCACCTGTCACAGCAGTGACAGCAATCGTGGTCCCTTTGATAATAAAGTCCATTCAGTGAAGAATACCTTTTATTGTATGGCGATTCAATTCATTCAACTCTGAAATGTAATTGAAAACCACGCCGACCTCAACCGCCTTCGTGGTGTAGTGGAGCGGCAGAGGTCTACTACATGGAATGCTGTGAGTTCGATACCCGTTCTTTTTTTCAAATTTAACGTGTCTATAGCCGGTCAAACGGTGTTACGTAATTTTTGTCCTCCATAAATGAGCTTGTGTTCCACTGATAAAGTCACTTCACAGGCCTGAGGCAGTGGCTCAACCCTCCACGTCTTCGGGTACTGCGAGTAGAAAATGCAAGCCTCACAGTAGACCCCAGCGGGGTATTCTTATACCTTACCGAAAAAAAGTACGAGGCATGCTCAGACAACCAGAAATGGAGCATTAGACGAGCGGCTGCAAGAAACTGTTAGGAATTTTTTGTATCATTTCAAATATTTGTCTGTGGCAAATGTTTATATGATGCGGGAGTCATGGTCCCCGGACGCTGTAAACTAGTGATTGCTGTCCAGCGGACTATTTTGTCACGAAACTATAGTCCCACAGACAACTACCCCTAGGGGTGAATGTCCGCCGGACTATATCGCCGGGTGATAATGGTCCCCGGACCATTATTCCCAGGGACGTTTTGTCCATCGAACTTTCTTTCCTAGATATGACATGTATGACAGTCCGCCGGACTATTGACCCTCATCATACGACGCAGATCGGCCGTGATCGATTGCTCATTTCTTTGAAGGGTATAGTTTTGTGGGATGACATTGAACCTGGGTATATTTCTGTGATACCCAGGAAGACATTAACCGATTCGGCAGCAATGCCACGCATCAGCCAATAATCCTGAACACATTCTGGCGGGGGATTATTGGTGATCATCTATCTCCAATAGCAACGGAAGGAGCAAGACAGTTAAGAACATGACGTGCTTATCCATCACTACGAAGGTCTACAGTGTAGGCCTAGGCCGAAAGTGTAGTTTTGGAGAGGGATAAAATAGCCCATCGGCGGTTCATCGCGTTTCATTTATGGGAAAAACGACATGGGACGTCTCACCAATGCAGTTATGTAAAGTTAGGCATCAAGGACATTTGTAACACCTATGCGGTCTACTTGGTGACCGGGAACGTGTAGCCTATAGTTAGAAAATCTAGGCACGACATCTTCCCGGCGGCGGCCACTGAACACATTGGATACAGTATTTACATTCCATGATAATTTTCTGCGCCAACTTGATTGATGGGGGCTGTGGTTTTTCAAGTGGGATTCCCCAACCACACAAGCTGTAACATACCGCGGGGATTTTCAGCTTTCAGTTTCTTAACACAGCAACTGAGCTGCACCTTGAGCCACTGTGCCCCGTCTTTCCCCTACGTAATTAGATATTGCATATACATGTATTTTAGACTTCTGATGGTGAATTTAAATTTTCATTTCCACATCATCAGGTACATCGCCACCAACACCTGGTGATAACATACCCACCTAGTAAACGTTTAGATGATTTTGAAAATGAAAGTTTCTGAATTAAAGCGAGCTAAAACTTTTCTAAAATGTCCCTTCCCTTGCACTGCCTGAGCCATGAAAATTATCTTAGGCTCAATCGATCGGAAAGCATGCACCACGAGGTTCGTAAGGCTGAAGGGGTTATTGTCGTCCTGGGTACACATAAAGTGTACCCAGGTTCGATGTCGTCAAGTGAAATTGTACCCTGGGTCCACTTTCTTGTTACAAACTGTACCCAGGTTCAGATTTAGAGACCTCGGGGCGAGGTTGTTCTCGGTGAAGTCACTTGATATTGTGCCTGCAAGGTGGCGGTGCAAAAAGCTAAAGAAGAGAAGTTGGAACAATTTTATTTTTGACTGGCTGGACAGTTTTCAACCTAGGTTACAGAGAAAGTTAATCAACTCGCCAGCTAGACAAGAAAACGTGTCATCCATGTAGGCCTACATGTACATGTGCATGTGCCATTGTGCATGGCCATGATGGGTTTGTTTGATCGAGTGTCATAGCTTGCTGGGCAAACACTGCGGGCCTTTGTGTTCCATTGTTTGGGGAGGTGTGAAAAAGGGATTATAGAGGGGCAATTACATGTAGCTCGCTGTTCCTTCTGTCTGTATAATTCCTCCAAGGTCATAGCAACAGGATCCTGGAACCAACATACGCTAATTCACGTATCCCACGAAATCTTGAGAATGAGCTCGTCCCTAGGTCTCTGAATCAGAACCTGGGTACAGTTTGTAACAAGAAAGTGGACCCAGGGTACAATTTCACTTGACGACATCGAACCTGGGTACACTTTATGTGTACCCAGGACGACAATAACCCCTTCAGCGTAACGAGGGGTGTTTTGGTCACAACATCAGAAATCTAAATACTTTGGACTAACGTTGAGAATTATACTTGCATTTATAGACTAATCCTGAGAATTTGAGAGAAAAACGAAAATTCGTGTCAGGACCTACCTTTTTGAGATGGGACGGACAGTTTTGGTTATTTTTCCTCCAAGGTTTCGTAAACTCTTGCTGGTATGTCTGTTTAAAATGAAACTGATCAAGTTCAGCATTGCAGTGTTCTACCTCCGATACATACTGTATAATATGACTTATCCGGCCACCACGGCCAACCTGCGAACTACGCGAGTTATTGACTATACACGATCCAGGCCAAGTTATGAAAGGCCTAGTCAGGGTTACACATCACTTGTGAGTTTCTTTTCAACGGCAGACCGCAGTTTTATTCCACAGATGACCTAGGTTTAATTGACATCATTCATGTCATTTACAAGTCGACAAAAGTGAAACTGACCCTCACCACCGGATATCCATTACGATGCTCACCAGGCGTAAGACGATTTCAATTGAACATGTAACCCTGACTAGGCCTTTCATAACTTAGCCTGCATCGTGTATAGTCAATAATTCGCGTAGTTCGCAGGTTGGCCGTGGTGGCCGGATAAGTCATATTATACAGTAGTTTACAAGTGAGAGCAAGTCGTATCCTATCACCACTGTGACCCAATTCCTGACATGCCTGAGCGTGGTGGCTACACTCGTCCCCAGTGTTTAGTCATGTTAGTTGGTCATAGGTAACGTAGCGATATGACCCTTCAGCGTAATTATTCACACCTGCGAAATCAGGTGTACAATTAATCATCACGAGTGAAGTTGCCGTGCCCTGATAGGGCATTGTTAGTTATGCTTAGTTTCCTCCCATCGTTGTTCATTCTCTATTGTATTCTGCACTCTGCTCCTGTGGGCCCGGTTGCACCAAAGGTCTTAGGTAGTCAAGCGGCATAGGCTAAAATACCACCAGAATATTTCACTTTTGGAAGAAATTGTGAAACTTTGCACGCTGGTAGGGGACCCCCTAAGGATCATTTTTCGATTAGGACCCAACTCTGAAACGCCCCCTGGTGGCGGAATAGCAATGCACTAGGGCGGAGATTATTTAACTTTGTAGCTGATCACGATTTTAAACAGTTGATAAATGAACCAACTCGCATTACTTCCGACTCTGCATCCATGCTTGATCTAATTATAACTGATATTCCACATCTGTCTCTATCAGGCACTCTACCTCCTCTGTTAGATCTCTGTGACCATTCTGTTATTTATGGTTATCTTCATAGTATAGCTAGAAAGAATCATTCATTCTACCGAGATGTTCTTGATTTGAAGAATGCGAACTGGTCAGAAATTAATGCAGCTTTGGAGAATGTGCCTTGGGAGGCTTGTTATAATTTTTCTGATAACCCGGAGGTGGTGATCGAGCATTGGTTAAAAGTTTTCAATGACCAAATTAGGTCCTTTTGTCCAGTTAGACGGTTAAAAATATCTGAACGTGATCAGCCCTGGATTACACCTTATGTAAAACACTGTGTTAACGTCCGTCGTAGATATTTTAAAAGGGCAAAAAAGTCAAACGACCCTGTGCTGTGGCGTGCATATCACAGGGTAGATCAGGAATATGTTCAAGCCATTAAAGTTGCCAAACAGGATTATTACAACAACTTGTATGAATCTTTGAATGATCCACAGTTGTGTAAGAAACAATGGTGGAAGCTGTTTAAGTCTATGTAACAATACATGTATGTACTGTTGTATGACGTACTGTGTAATGCCCCAATCACACTGAGCAAGTTCTCAGTACGTTCTTGAAAATTTTGCCCACCGGGCTCAAACTGTGTGCGAACGGAGTGGACGTACTGGCATATGTGGCAACATTTTACAGTCTTTTTGCCAACTTCATGGACGGGAAGGGTGCTCCAGAATATCGAGGCATTATTTGGCCAAGGGTTACGCGTTCTAGCCCGTTTTACGATTTTTTAGGACGGGGCAGGACGTTTTGAGAACTACTTCAGTGTGACAGGCCCTTTAGTTTGTACTAGCAAGATTGAACCCGTTGACATGGCTTTCACTTAAAAGAGGTAGTATGGGCTCGGAGTAGAGGTTGGATTATTTTATCATAGGAAAGGCCAATAAGCTGTGGAAGGGCGACTTTAACGCAATACACCAACATGACTTTTATTTTGCTTGCTCTCATTGTTGTTCCATTTTGATGAACAGCCAACCCAGAGCCAAATGTGAGAAATATTCAGACTAAAGTAGTACAGTAGCTAGTTTATTGCAATATTAGGTACAGTTTGAGTGATATCCTGATGCTGAAATATATGTGTACTTCGATACGTTACTGATGAAAATAAATTATTTGTGTGATATGAAATCGCTGCCCTTGACAACTTGCACTTGCTTGACTGGCATAGCCTATCTTGGATGATGCTTGACAAAATCTGTAATGGAATTGAAAATAAAAGCACTGTGAAAATTTGACTGCAAATTTGAGGTAGCACGGCATATCATGTCGCATGAAGATATACTCCAAAAGTGTGCAGCATCTGACGGGACAGCGTCATGACGTCACGCACGTCATTTCATGATGTCTTGAGGTGAGACGAAAGAAATCATATATTGATTATCACGCACGTCATTTCATGATGTCTTGACGTGAGACGAAAGAAATCATATATTGATTCACGACGTCATGATCGCTGAAACAACCTTTTTCGAATCACGTCATGGTGTTCAGAAATGACGTGCGGGGCGTCATGATGCTGCCCCGTCAGATGCTGCACTCTTTTGGAGTGATATAGTCTATTGTGGCAATACAACAGTAGGCAGAGATCCAAGGCCAAACACACTGAGTTAATCTGACAAATCACGTCACATGATATTATTATTGTATAAACATAATTATTCGCAGTGCACATCATGTGAAATGCACCGCATGTTTGGCACACAACGACGTCAATAGCAGGCTTAGTCTCTTGGCCAACACACCGTGTTGACTTTGCATGGCACATCAGGTGATATTTTATGAACATCATGACATGATTCGCATGACATATCATATCCGTCCATTTTGTACCAATTGTCATTAATTGTCAATCGATCGTCATCAATGGTCAGCAAACGTCATCGATCATCATCATCGATCAATCGTCATCGGTGGTCATCAAATGTCATTGATCATCATTGATTGTCATTGATCGATCATCATCTATTGATTGTCATCGACCATCATCGATGGTCATCAATCACCATCGATCGTCATCCGTTGCTCATAATTGATCATCCTCGATCGTCATTGATCATCATCGATCGTATCGATCGTGATCGATCAATCGTCATCAATCGTTTGTCATCAGTCATCATGTATTGTCATTGATAGATTGTCATTGATCGTCATCGATGGCATTCGATCACCATTGATCGATTGTCATTGATCAATCATCATCGATCAATCCTCATCGAACGATCATCTTCTATTGTCTTCAATCGTGATCGATTGTCATCTGTTGTCTTTGATTGTCATTGATCATTTTCGATCATCATCGATCGTCTTCAATAATCTTCAATTGTTATCAACCATCGAGTGTCATCAGTCCTCATTGATCGATCATCACTGGTCATCATCGATCATCATCGATCGTCATCGATGGTCACTGGTCATCAACATCGATCACTCGTCATCAGTCGTCATCAGTCATCATCGATCGTCATCGACTGATAATCATCGATTGATTGTCGTCGATCATCATCGATCGTCATCAATCACTATCGATCGATCATCATCATCATTGATTGATCATAATTGATCATCATCGATTGTCATTGATCATCATCGATCGATTGGTATTGTCATCGATCAGTTGTCATCGATCGTCATCAATCATCAAGGATCGTCATTCATCGATCATCATTGATTGACTGTCATTGATTGACCATCATCCATCAATCGTGATATCGATCATCATCACTGACCGATTGTCACTGATCGTCATCGATCGATCGTTATCTATTGTTTTTGATCGTAATCGATCAGCTTCAGTTATCATCGATAGTCCAACATCATCAATCGCCCTCGGTCATCATTCGATCGTGATGGATCGTCATCGATTATCATCGATTGATCATCATCTTTTCATTGATCAATAGTCATTGAACGTCATCGATTGATTGTTATCTATTTTCTTTGATCATCATCGATCATCTTCAATCAATAGTCCAACATCATCAATCGCCATCTATCGTCTTTGATCATCATCAACCGATCATCATCGATCGTGATGGATCGTCATCAACCGCCATCGGTCATCATCGATCATCATTGATTGATCATCATCGATCGATTGCATCTATCGATCATCATTGTTCTTCATTGATCGATCGTCTTCTATCGTCTTCGATCATGATCGATTGTCATCTATCGTTTTCGATTGTCATTGATCACTTTCGATCGTCATTGATCGTCTTCAATTGTCATTGATTGTCGAGCGTCACCGATCATCACCTATTGTCTTCGATTATCAATTGATCATCATCGATCGTGATGGATCATCATCAACCATCATCGACCGTAATCGATCATCATCAATTGACCATCATCGATCGATCATCATCAATCAATCATCATTGATCGTGATCGACCGATTGTCATCACTCATCATTGATCGATCATCATCGATCAATCGTTGTCGATTATCTCGATCGATCGTTATCGATCGTCATTGAGCGATGATTATCATCGATGGTCATCGATCACCATCAATTGTCATTGGTCGATCATCATCGATTGATTGTCATCGATCGTCATCAATCACCATCGA
>NMRB01000907.1:107922-125152 GCA_002633025.1 Notospermus geniculatus | reverse complement strand
ACAAACAACGTAGAGCAGCACGACGCACCGCCGATGTTGTCAGATTTGGCCTGATGAACGTCGACTCCGTTGTTATTTTAGCATCCATCGTGTCAACGATTGGTGTTATTGAAAGGGCCGAAAAACATTTTAGCTCGAAATTGACTCCGTCGATAGAAATGTTTCACAGCGATTCGACGACTCCAGCTTTGTGAATTTGCCGAGTTCACAGTCGAAGCAAGATTCCCTGCAAGCCCTGATTGTAATTCTGGGAGATTTTTACGAATCACAGTTATCCTCCTGCTACTTTGCCCTCTTTACGAAATATGAATAGACGGAATGTAAAACAATTCCTACTCATAAGAGATGAGCAACAATTGTTCTGAATCCCCGGTAACGTCCCATCGGCTATTTGTAATAACAACACGGTACCTTGCGGCAAGATGTAATGATGGTGAGCTTCATCAGAAATGGTGATAAAATGCCGCAAGGTCTGTAACTAAGTACGTGCACCTCCGGTGATTTTAAAGCATGCAAATTGTAATTATGGTTTCCATTTAATACCCGATAATTTTCTGCATACTTACTGCCCTGACAAGCCAGAGTGCAGTACCTGCAAAATCATGATTTTGAGAAAAATAACTTTAAAGTGTTTTCGTCAGCCTGGGACCGGCTAGTGATATTGGTAGGAGGAATTTCTTCATTTTTGTGTAATTTTTTTGGCCTTTTTCTGCAGTTCTGCCAAAAATCTCTAGGTTGGCCCAACTGTCAAATATTGTAGATAGGCCTAACTGCACTTTGGCTTGGTACCAGTGGAAATGTTAGAAACAATCTATCATGCCACACTGCAGCAATGATGATTCCACTGGATTAACTTAGATAAAAACTGCTTTTCTATTGCTTTAACTTGAAATTCCATAAAATTAAATGTAGGAGAGCCAGGAAAGTGCCTTATCTCAAATTCGAGAAAAATGCAGTTACTGCAGTCTGGCTTGTCAGGGCAGACTAGTAACCTACTCCAACTGAATTTTTGCACGTACAGTTATACATGTAGGTATGTGCCTATGAGTTCTGGAAATGAAGTTGAATTTCGTATTTCGTACTCTTCCTGTTTCGACAGTTCTGCGAAATCTCACTAATGTCAGAAAACTGCGATAAACGTAAGTCCCAAGAGAGGGAGCGAGAGATTGGTTGGGATCTCATCGGTAGTTTAAAGCTGAACTGCATGAACAAAAAGACCAGCGCCGCCACATGGTGGTCTACAGAAGTGCAAACGCCCTTCAAAGTGCCTTCAGAACATGATAGACTACCGATCTGTTTGGCGGCGCCACTGTATTCAATCTCAGGCTTTCAATCGAGAGAGATCAAGAGATAGCGTCCTGAGTATGAGATTGGTCAGGTTTCTTTAACTGCTTTCGCCATGTTGAAATATATGATACATTGCCAAAACCTTTGCATCAACAAATAATACACCGCTCGTCTGACTTTCAGAAACTCCATTTGGTATCATTACAAACATTTGCATATATCGGGTGCCTCCCCCCCAAAATGACCTCCTAATGATTTTTCAATAATTTCAATACTATAAAGCTGGGCTCTTGATATTTTAGAGATGCAAATATACGGATATTATCCATCTATTGCAAAAGTGATCTGATCTGCAAACGACTGACAACCTCCGGAAGCGACCGAAGTCTCCGACAAGTGTGGCGTCGCATCGGAATTATTTGCGGACGGAAGTTTCATCGTTTTTGTATCGGTCAATTTGTCGCAAAGTAATTCGGTCTTTACGGCCGAAAATTAAACATGTTAGGTCGTGTTCAAAAAGGGTGATCACCGCGCGATTAAGACTTAGACGCGTGTAACTTCACTAAATGCACACTCTTCTACCATGCATTTGACGAAGTTACATGCATCTAAGTCTTAAACACCCTTTTTGAACATTGAATTTTTGGTCTCTTGATGCGATCGAAATGCTTTGGTCTCCGTTAGAGGGCGGTGCACACTGGCGATTTTTCGAGCGATTTTCTAGGCGACCGGCATTGCGACCACAGCAGCGACTGAACATATTTTTAGTTTTTGTTGACTCGTTTGCGACAAATGCTTCCTTGGAAGATCAGTGATGTCGCGGATGACATCACTGATCGACCTCGAAGGTAATTACATGTATCGTATGCGACGTAGTAGTCGCATTGGTAGTCGCCCCCATTTTAGTCGCCAGTGTGCGCCGCCCTTTATGCAAAACATTTTTCACTACACGTAATTGCCGATGAGTTTAAGTAGTCTCAGAACGGTACAGATCAGAATTTTTGTATGAAATACGACAAAGGTCAGTGGAATGTAAGATGACAAAGGCAAGTTTGTTGGATTACCCGTGTTGATGACACAAGAAGCATCGTCAGAGAAGTGAACTCCCTAGGACAGCTGTGGACACACGGGGATGTCTTAATTAGAAGTCTTGGTGAGCGATTCTTTTTATATTGAGAATACATGTATATCCGACACGACCGTTTGAACGTGGTGCTTTGTGTGCATGTCGTTCTCGTGTAGTGCGATGACCATATATGGCAAACGTTGTTGTGGTTAGTTTGTGTGAATGGGAGACACGTTGTATTGTATTTTATTGTGTAGGCCTACTCGAAACGGCTGCCGAAAATTAGAAAATTGGCAATGATTCTTCATGAAGCAATCGACTTTAGCTTAGTGAGAGATCCCTGTATACCACTATAGAACGATTTTTTAAAATAGTATTCTAACCGTCGAAAAAATGGCACGAAACTTTGATATGGGCGTACACATGGATTACAGCCTATTGTACATGTAAATTAATTGCAAAGAGGAAGGGCCTAGCGTTTGATGGAATGGTTATTTCCAGTTGTTACCGCTTGCTGTCAGCAGCGCATGGGGCTCCACAGCTCATTAAAATTGAGAATAAATTCGCCTTCAAACAGACGTGGCGAGGTTGGCACCTGACTTCAGTAACCTTTAGTACATCCCCGATTAGGCACTGGAAATAAAGATGCATTGCCAGTTTCGGGCTTGCACAATAGATACCAGAAAAGTTCGTTCTAACCAAAGCAGTACGCTAACCACACTCGGCTCCAGTGTGTATCCGACGTCCCGGTCTTCCTCACACTGGCACTTTTGGGGCTCAAAAGCCGGTAACACCACTAAATGGCACTCACTGGGCTCCAGCCAATCACGATTTATCACTCGAAATTCCGCGAAACTAAAGCGACATGAGAAATGCCTTGTGAAGTGCTGCCACCACGCGGTCTTCACGACTGTTAATCTCTAAAAGAGCCAGAAGTGGAGTGTGACTTACCGAAGGGGTGAGCCAGTAGAGTCTGGCCAAGCGAGACTATACGCTAACCGAACCCTGTGACAACCAAACCGCTCACCACAAACCGCGGCGGAACGGGGCTTTACTCGCTATATTTAGAAAGCTTTCACGTAATCAGAGACATCAGTCTACCAATAAATCTGTAGGCCTAGGTCTTTTTACACGGTGCGGGTGCGGGTGCATTCCGGATATCGAGACTGGATCGAGGAGGGTTCGGTTATTTTTCCCCGTGTAAAAGATGACCTCCATCTTCCTCGGGCCAGTTCAGTTCGCCGGGTGAGTCTCGGGAAGGTGGAGGTAGGTGCAGGCCGGTTATTCTCTCGTGTAAGGCTGCTTTTCCACGAGACGTTTGCGGGCGCGGAATAGGAGGCGGGAGCGGATGAAACAGCTAAAGGGAAATACGTTGGATCGATCTTTTCTACCCGCGTCCGCAACGTCTCGTGGAAAAGCAGCCTATGGCTGCTTTTCCACGAGACGTTTGCGGACGCGGTTTCGGTGGCGGGAGCGGGTGGAAAAAATCGAACCAACGTATTTCCCATTGGCTATTTCACCCTCACCCGCTTCCGCCACCGAAACCGCGTCCGCAAACGTCTCGTGGAAAAGCAGCCTAAAAGCGAACCGACCTCCACTAGCCTCGGGCGGGTTTGAGCACGCTACCTCAGTGACACCACTCGCGTACTTGCTGTAAGTTGTAGGCCTACATGTACCTGTGAAGAAATCTCGCGCGAGATTTCGCAAGCACTGTTCATGCCATTGTCACGACAGGTAGCGCTCCTACCTCGCACTGACCTGTCACCGCGCGCGCAAGGCATGATGGGACATATTGGGACTACTTGCTGCATTTTCAAGATGGCGGGCGATTCCTCGCTTCAGGTTTATAAATTGCAGAATTTCTCAAAATAGGCCTACCTAGGATGTCTCCGTGTGTGGGTATCACATTATCCGTCATGATTATGACATACATAGGCCTATATTGTGTGAGATATGCTGTACATGTCATGTTAGCCACTGACAGCTGCGTTTTAATAGTGCGTCGTCACACTACAGTACACTACAATGTCTACACACACAGTGAATAGCTGCCGTGGTCATAACTCGAATATCATCCTTTTCTTCTCAACAATGTCATGTCTGTGACAATTTCTCATCAGAAATACAAAATCAGGCAACTATTTGCGAAGTCTGCAAGAAATATGCTTCATATCGCTATTTTCTTAGGATTTACTTTCGTGGCGTAGTATATCACGTGATTACCAAGTTGAGGCGGTGATGTGTCCGCGTATTACTTTTTACGCCAAATTCGGCGTGATGCGGCTCGTGCGGACACAGGTTGGTGCGTCCATAACGCCGCCTAGCGCCGACCTGTGAAACACAATGCTGTTGATGCTGTTAGAAGGATAGTTTATCGGTTCTTAGTGCTTGTATTTCCGGGATATTTTGTACTAAATGTGTAATGTTGATACACGCCATCCAGTGAAAAGCATATACGAAGAACCTACCTCGAACTGGATCGAGGCCGGTTACCGAACCCGCACCGTGTAAAAGCTATCAATCATTCCTGAACCGAACCCGCCCTAGGAGGGCCGAGGTAGGTTTCCTCGAACACGCATCGTGTAAAAAGGCCTTATTTGAAATTCGTCGTGTTCGTGATGGGCTCTGGTTTCCTTTTCCTCGATTGGTGCGCGTCCCTCCTTCGATGTAGGCAAAACATATCCATCAACACCTTTCTAAATCGTCTTCCGGTGGCAAAATAAATGTAAAAATTCACGAAACAATTGACACAGCTCATAAAGTGCGAAACATAATAGAGAGGATCGTACCAATTGCGGGCGATGTAAATGTATGTAAAAGATTTCAGCATGCCGGCGACATGAAAGACCGCACCAGGCGTTTCTAGAAATACGAATAGGATGACCACTGCCATCACCCTTAATGTGGCTGCATCCGTCCCTTTCCTTCGTTTGTCTGAGATGGTCATGGTGCTCTCGCGTCTTCTTCGAAGCGTGATTGACACAAAGAGGGTGATCACTGTCAAAAACGTAATTGGGAATAGAACATTTATCAACATAAAAAGAGAGGTCAGGTAACCGAGATAGTAGATGGGATTGTCATCCAACTCCGCCTTTGTTTCCTTCGGTCTCATCCGTCCAATGCAAGGATCGTATCGGTAGACAAACGTATAGCGGAACACGAGTGGAATGCGATATAGGAACGACCCGCTGAACACACATACAACAGCGATGTAGGCGTTCCTTTTTGTGCACAACACGGCTGCCTTTAATGGTCGGCAGACGGCTATGAACCGCTCTGTCGCGACGCAGACGGTGAGGTAGATGGATGCTGTTTTCGCAAACCAAAATAAAGCCCACAAATACCCTTTGGCCATGTTGTAAAATTCCATGTAAGGGTTCAATAATATTAGATAATAATGAATTCGTCTTGCGGTGTTTTGTGAAATATCCACAATCAAGTAAATACTATCCGCGACGGCCAAGGCTCGAAGTAGGATGGACGTCGATGTGAACGGTCGCTCTTTTCCAATGATTGTAAAGGCGAGGCAGTTTCCTGCTAAGCCTAGTGGACCAATTATCAACATCAATGGCACTTGAAGGATGAAACGCAGATACCGTCTTGAGCTAGTAAAGGATTTCATTCGATAACCATACAAACAACGCACAGCAGCACGACGGACCACCGATGTTGTCAGATTTGGCCTGATAAACATCGACTCCGTTGTTATATTAGCATCCATCATCTCCATGAATCTAGACAGACGAACTTCGATTGTTTTTGAAATGGCCAAAAAAACTTTTTTAGCTTGCAATTGACTCCGTTGATAGAAAATTTTCACCGCGATTCGCCGACTCCAACTTTGTGAATTGGCCGAGTGCACAGCCGAAGCAAGATTCCCTGCGCGAGCCCTGTTTGATTGTAATTCTGGGAGAGTTTTACGAATCACTGTTTACTTCCTACTTTGCCCTCTTTACGAATATGAATGAACGGCATGTAAAAGAATGCATACTCATCAGAGATAAGCATCAATACTAAATCAAATCCGTGGGTTCGATTCTGGTAGGAAGCAATGTCTTTCACCTTAGAAACCCGATTCCTAATTATTATTCAATACTAAATCAAAATCACCGAAAACGTCCCATCAGCTCTTTGTAACAACAACATGGTACATGTACGTCGTGGCAAGATATAATGATGGTGAGCTTCAACGGAAATGGTGATAAAATGCCACAAGCTCCGCAACTAAGTACGTGTACCTCCGGTGATTCTCATGCATGTTAAATGTATGTGTAATTATGGTTTCCGTTTACCCAGCGTTAATTTTCTGCATAACAACCAACTGCAACTGATTTTTTACACGTACTGTTACAGATATGGGCCTATGGGTTTGACCAAAAACACCTTGTAATTAATGTAGCCTAATAGAACAACAGGACAGAAATTAACGGTCGAATTTGTTTCAAAGGGCCCGAAAATGACAGATAAACAAAATGTGTCACATTTTTGTGGACCACCCTAGGTCAGATGACCTATGACACCACATTTCGCTCAGATTCGATTCTTGGCTTGGCCACCAGGTGGCCAAAACCAAAACCACAAAAAGTGCAATAACTCCGGAACTAATGACTGGATCATCTCCAAATTTTTATCATAGATGTATCTAACTAGGATACATAACATATAAAACGGGTTCTTGATTTGACCTACTTTTCAAGGTCACAGAGGTCAAAGTTGTACAAAAGTAATGAACCTGCCACAGTTCTTCATTATTTCACCGAGCATCTTCATAGCTTGCATAAATATGTATTAGAGGGGTATACCTTCAAAAATACTGAGTTTCTTCCCGATCAGACATCGAATATGGCCACCAGGTGGTGTAACCTGAAAATCATCTAAGTGCTATAACTCAGGAACGGCTTGACCCAGGGTGCTCAAACCTGATATTTACCTCTGTCTATATGACCTTTACAAGCACGTCAAATTTCGGCCTGATTAAACTTCCAATATGGCCGCCAGGCGGCGTAACCCGAAAATCATCAAATCATCAAATCTGCTATAACGCAGGAACGACTTGACCCAGAGCGCTCAAATGTGCTATGTTGCTCCCTCTAGATGACCTTCATGTGCATGTGTAGTTTTGGCCCGATAGGACAACCAATATGGCCGCCAGGTAGCATAACCCAAAAATCATTTAAGTCCTGCAACTTGGGAATGACTTGACCCAGATTGCTCATACATGTAACTGACATGTACCTCTCTCTGTCATTACACTATTATGTCCAAACGGGTGAGCACATGGTCCATGGGCCATTTCATTCAGAAAATGCATTAGGTGACTATGAAAGTAGAAAACGGCGGAGGAGCAGGTGGCACTTTCGGTAGATCAATACGGACTAACCATCGCGTACAACAAAGATGAGTGAACGTTGTCAAAAAGGCAAGTTTGGTGGATTACCCGGTCGATGACGCAAGAAGCATCGTCAGAGACGTGAACTCCCTAGGACAGCTGTGGACACGTTGGGATGTCTTAGAAGTCTTGGTGAGCGATTCTTTTATATTGAGAAAATATCCGAGGTTGGCGCCTGACTTCAGTAACCTTTAGTACATCCCCGATCAGGCACTGGAAATAAAGATGCATTGCCAGTTTCGGGTTTGCACAATAAAGAAACCAGAAAAGTTCGTTCTAACCAAAGCAGTAGCCTAACCGAACCCTGTGACAACCAAACCGCTCACCACAAACCGCGGCGGAACGGGGCTTTAGGGAGTTTTCGCAAAGCCCCCGAAACGCCAACGCGAACGTCTGTCCTTTTGTTCGGCGCTCTCTTCGTGGCATCGAACAATGGGTTTGGCGTTCGCGTTGGCGTTTCGGGGGCTTTGCGGAAACTCCCTATCCAGAAAGCTTTCCCCGTAATCAGAGACATCGGTCGACCAATAAATCTATAGGTCTTTTTACACGGTGTGTGTGCGTTCCGGATATCGAGACTAGATCGATGAGGGTTCGGTTATTTTTCCCCGTGTAAAAGCGGAACAGCTGACCTCCACCTTCCTCGGGCCAGTTCAGTTCGCCGGGTGAGTCTCGGGAAGGTTGAGGTAGGTGCAGGCCGACCTCCACCGGCCTCGGGCAGGATTGAGGACGCTAAAATACCTGAGTGAGTGATATCACTCGCGTACTTGCTGTAAGTTAGGCCTGCTTTCCGTTGGCGAGTTTCTGTGCGCGGAAACGCTCGAAAGCATTGTTTGTTTCCGCTTCGTTGGTCATGGCGCAGAAAAAAAACAATGGTTTCGAGCGTTTCAGCGCACGGAAACGTGCCAATGGAAAGCAGAATCGAGACTAGATCGATGAGGGTTCGGTTATTTTTCCCCGTGTAAAAGCGGAACAGCTGACCTCCACCTTCCTCGGGCCAGTTCAGTTCGCCAGGTGAGTCTCGGGAAGGTTGAGGTAGGTGCAGGCCGACCTCCACCGGCCTCTGGCAGGATTGAGGACGCTAAAATACCTGAGTGAGTGACATCACTCGCGTACTTGCTGTAAGTTAGGCCTGCTTTCCGTTGGCGAGTTTCTGTGCGCGGAAACGCTCGAAAGCATTGTTTGTTTCCGCTTCGTTGGTCATGGCGCAGAAAAAAAAACAATGGTTTCGAGCGTTTCAGCGCACGGAAACGTGTCAATGGAAAGCAGACCTAAGACCTTGATTACATAGAAGTATACGGTATACGAAAATGCCGGCTAACAATGGCTTCACGGTCGCGAATCCTTCGTTGGTCAGAGCGCGGAAAAAAACAATGCTTTTGAGCGTTTCCGGGCACGAAAACGCGCCAATGGAAAGCAGGCCTTACGTGTGAAGAAATCACGCGCGAGATTTCTCAAGCACTGTTCATACTGTTAGCGGTTTTTAGTGATTATTTCCAGGGATATTTTGTACTTACGTCAACTGTAAATGTTGATACACGCATTCGAAGAACCAACCTCGAACTGGATCGAGGCCGGTTACCAAACGCGCACCGTGTAAAAGCGATCAATCCATCCTGAACCGAACCCGCCCGAGGAGGGCGGACTAGGTTTCCTCCACGACCGTTTGAACGTAGTGCTTCGTGTGCATGTCTTTCTCGTGTAGCGCGATGACCATATATGGCACACCTTGTGGTTCGCTTGCGGTTTGAGGTCGAAACACGCGAGCACTAAATTAGAAGTACACAAACAAGTATTCTCCCCGCAGATTCAACCTTGATAGGCCTTATCGCACCTAGCACATGGCTAATCAGCATAAAATCAGCGAAGCGGAAAGGGCCCGAACATCAGCGCCCCCGCAGTACATTCACAGTGCATCGCTCTGTGCATTGCCTGAATTTTTTGTAAACAATGGCCAATAAAAGCAACTTCCAAAAGCCGGATGTGCCAAAACTAACTAGCTACGTGGGAGGTGTTATGAAGTGATTCAAATCGGTCAAATATTGACTACCGATCGTTCTCGCGATCGCAAAAAATCGATGGTTAATTCCAAAAGATTAGCACATGTCATCATGGTGGCCCTGTCTCGACGGTCACGTGTCAGTTATTGACCAATCAGCGTGGGGTTGCACGATAATATGATAATGTTTTGGCGTTGTTTACATGGACTAATCATCGATTTTTGGCGATCGCGAAGACGATCAGTGGTCAATAATNCGATAATTAGAAATATTCGCAAACTGATTCTTCATGAAGCAATCGACTTTAGCTTAGTGAGAGATCCCTGTACACCACTACAGAACGATTTTTTAAGGTAGTCTTCTACTGTCCCAAAAATGGCATGAAACTTTGATATGGGCGTACACATGGATTTACGGCCTATTGTAAGTTCATGCTAAATAGGTATAAAGAGGAAGGGCCTGGCGCCTTATTTCCAGTTGTCACCGCTTGGTGTCAGCAGCGCATGGGACCTCACAGCTCATTAAAATTGAGAATAAAATCCTCTTCAAACGGTCGTGCCTCGAACACGCACCGTGTAAAAAGGCCTTTTTTATTTGAAATTTGTGATGGGTCCTGGTTTCCTTTTCCTCTATTGGTGCGCGTCCCTCCTTCGATGCAGGCAAAACTTATCCATCAACGCCTTTCTAAATCGTCTTCCGGTGGCAAAATAAATGAAAAAATTCACGAAACAATTGACACATCTCATAAAATGTGCAATATAAAACAAAGGATTATAAAAAATGTAGGAGATGTAAATATATGTAAAATTTTTCAGTATACTGGCGACATTATATGCAGCCCCCGGTATTTCTAGAAATATGAATACGATGACCACTGCCATCACCCTTGATGTGGCTGCGTCCGACCCTTTCTGTCGTTTGTCTGAGATGGTCATGGTGCTGTCGCGTCTTCTTCGAAGCGTGATTAACACAAAAAGTGTGATCACTGTCAAATATGTAATTGGGAATAGAAAACCTGTCGATATAGAAAAAGAGGTCACGTAACCGACATAGTAGATGGGGTTTTCACTCAACTCCGACTCTACCCACTTTGGTCTCATCCCTTCTATGCAAGGATCGTATCTGTAGACAAACGTATAGAGGAACACGAGTGGAATGCGATAAATGAAGGATCCGCTGAACACACATGCAACAGCGATATAGGCGTTCCTTTTTGTGCACAACACGGCTGCCTTTAATGGCCGGCACACGGCTAACGCTTGCGGTTTGAGGTCGAAACACGCGAGCACTAAATTAGAAGTACACAAACAAGTATTCTCCCCGCAGATTCAACCTTGATTAGGTTAGAAGTGACGCTAAAAAGTTACAGAAGCTTTTCTTGATCCGTCAAGAATAAACGGTGATTTTTGACTTTAACCTGTTTTCAATAGAAATTCATTTCACTTTTGGCATTGTTCGCCCTTTATAATTTGCGTGAATGGGAGGTACGTTGTATTGTATTTCATTGTGTAGGCCTACTCGAAACGGGTGGCGATAATTTAATTAGAAATATTCGCAAACTGATTCTTCATGAAGCAATCGACTTTAGCTTAGTGAGAGATCCCTGTACACCACTACAGAACGATTTTTTAAGGTAGTCTTCTACTGTCCCAAAAATGGCATGAAACTTTGATATGGGCGTACACATGGATTTACGGCCTATTGTAAGTTCATGCTAAATAGGTATAAAGAGGAAGGGCCTGGCGCCTTATTTCCAGTTGTCACCGCTTGGTGTCAGCAGCGCATGGGACCTCACAGCTCATTAAAATTGAGAATAAAATCCTCTTCAAACGGTCGTGCCTCGAACACGCACCGTGTAAAAAGGCCTTTTTTATTTGAAATTTGTGATGGGTCCTGGTTTCCTTTTCCTCTATTGGTGCGCGTGCCTCCTTCGATGCAGGCAAAACATATCCATCAAAGCCTTTCTAAATCGTCTTCCTGTGGCAAAATAGATGAAAAAATTCACGAAACAATTGACACATCTCATAAAATGTGCAATATAAAACGAAGGATTATAAAAAATGTAGGAGATGTAAATATATGTAAAATTTTTCAGTATACTGGCGACATTGTATGCAGCCCCCGGTATTTCTAGAAATATGAATACGATGACCACTGCCATCACCCTTGATGTGGCTTTGTCCGCCCCTTTCCGTCGTTTGTCTGAGATGGTCATGGTGCTGTCGCGTCTTCTTCGAAGCGTGATTAACACAAAAAGTGTGATCACTGTCAAATATGTAATTGGGAATAGAAAACCTGTCAATATAGAAAAAGAGGTCACGTAACCGACATAGTAGATGGGATTTTCACTCAACTCCGACTCTACCCACTTTGGTCTCATCCCTTCTATGCAAGGATCGTATCTGTAGACAAACGTATAGAGGAACACAAGTGGAATGCGATAAACAAAGGATCCGCTGAACACACATGCAACAGCGATATAGGCGTTCCTTTTTGTGCACAACACGGCTGCCTTTAATGGCCGGCACACGGCTATGAACCGCTCTGTCGCGACGCAGACGGTAAGGTAAATGGATGCTGTTTTAGCAAACAAACATAGAGCCCACAAATACCCTCTGGCCATGTTGTAAAATTCCATGTAAGGATTCAACAAAATTAGATAATAATGAATTCGTCTTGCGGTGGTTTGTGAAATATCCATAATCAAGAAAACACTATCCGCGACGGCCAAGGCTCGAAGTAGGATGGACGTCGATGTGAACGGCCGCTCTTTTCCAATGATTATAAAGGCGAGGCAGTTTCCCGCTACGCCCAGTGGACCAATAATCAACATCAATGGCACTTGAAGGATGAAACGTAGATACCGTCTCCAGCTGCTAAAGGATTTCATTCGATAACCCGACAAACAACGTAGAGCAGCACGACGCACCGCCGATGTTGTCAGATTTGGCCTGATGAACGTCGCCTCCGTTGTTATTTTAGCATCCATCATGTCAACGATTGGTGTTATTGAAAGGGCCGAAAAACATTTAAGCTCGAAATTGACTCCGTCGATAGAAATGTTTCACAGCGATTCGACGACTCCAGCTTTGTGAATTTGCCGAGTTCACAGCCGAAGCAAGATTCCCTGCGAGCCCTGTTTGATTGTAATTCTGGGAGATTTTTACGAATCACTGTTATCCTCCTGCTACTTTGCCCTCTTTACGAAATATGATAGACGGAATGTAAAAAAATTCCTAGTTCTGAATCCCCGATAACGTCCCATCGGCTATTTGTAATAACAACACGGTACCTTGCGGCAAGATGTAATGATGGTGAAAATCATCAGAAAAAATGCCGCAAGGTCTGTAACTAAGTACGTGCACCTCCGGTGATTTTAAAGCATGCAACGTGTAATTATGGTTTCCATTTACGCGATAATTTTCTGCATACTACTGCCCTGACAAGCCAGACTGCAGTATCTGAAAACATGATTTTGAGAAAATAACTTTAAAGTGTTTTTGTCAGCCTGGGACCGGTGTAGTAGAATGTCATGTACCCCGATATGAGATATCCCCAACTGTACAAAAGATTCTGACGGAATAAGCGGCAGCTGCAATAGGCCGGACACTAACAGACAGGAACTTCTGTCACGAGATGTCCCCTGAACAAAAGAAGCGGACATCTGGTATCGGGAACATTAGATTTATTACACCGGCTAGTGAATTGGTAGGAGGAATTTCTTCATTTTTGTGTTTATTTTTTGTGCCCTTTTTCTGCAGTTCGGCAGAAATCTCCGACAGTTGTGGCGTCGCATCGGAATTATTTGCGGACGAACGTTTCATCGTTTTTGTATCGGTCAACTAGTCGCAAATTAATTCCGTAATCGGTCTTTACGGCCGAAAATTAAACATGTTGGGTCGTATTCAAAAAGGGTGATCACCGCGCGATTAAGACTTAGACGCGTGTAACTTCACTAAATGCACATTCTTCTACCATGCATTTGACGAAGTTACACGCATCTAAGTCTTAAACACCCTTTTTGAATTTTTGGTCTCTTAATTGGTGTTATTGAAAGGGCCGAAAAACATTTTAGCTCGAAATTGACTCCGTCGATAGAAATGTTTCACAGCGATTCGACGACTCCAGCTTTTGTGAATTTGCCGAGTGCACAGTCGAAGCAAGATTCCCTGCAAGCCCTGATTGTAATTCTGGGAGATTGTTACGAATCACTGTTATCCTCCTGCTACTTTGCCCTCTTTACGAAATATGAATGACGGAATGTAAAACAATTCCTAGTTCTGAATCCCCGATAACGTCCCATCGGCTATTTGTAATAACAACACGGTACCTTGCGGCAAGATGTAATGATGGTGAAAATCATCAGAAATGGTGATAAAAATGCCGCAAGGTCTGTAACTAAGTACGTGCACCTCCGGTGATTTTAAAGCATGCAATGTGTAATTATGGTTTCCATTTACTCGATAATTTCTGCATACTACTGCCCTGACAGGCCAGACTGCAGTACCTGCAAAATCATGATTTTGAGAAAAATGATTTTAAAGGGCCTCTAGAGGCAGCTCGCCATTAGGCTACTATCAGTAGCGGTTCTTCGGCCAGGCGGCGCCACTTTAACGTAATAATCACTGGTACGAGGTATTCAACCTGGGTTTTCCCCGTGGTTTTCCCCTGCCATGCTGGCTGCCTCTAGAGGCCCTTTAAAGTGTTTCCGTCAGCCTGGGACCGGCTTGTGAATTGGTAGGAGGAATTTCTTCATTTTTGTGTTTATTTTTTGTGCCCCTTTTCTGCAGTTCTGCAGAAATCTCCGACAGTTGTGGCGTCGCATCGGAATTATTTGCGGACGAAAGTTTCATCGTTTTTGTATCGGTCAACTAGTCGCAAATTAATTCGGTCTTTACGGCCGAAAATTGAACATGTTGGGTCGTATTCAAAAAGGGCGATCACCGCGCGATTGAGACTTAGACGCGTGTAACTTCACCAAATGCACATACTTCTACCATGCATTTGACGAAGTTACACGCGTGTAACACCCTTTTTGAATTTTTGGTCTCTTGATGCGATCGAAATGCTTTGGTCTCCGTTAGAGGGCGGTGCACACTGGCGATTTTTCGAGCGATTTTCTAGGCGACCGGCATTGCGACCACAGCAGCGACTGAACATATTTCTAGTTTTTGTTGACTCGTTTGCGACAAATGCTTCCTTGGAAGATCAGTGATGTCGCGGACGACATCACTGATCGACCTCGAAGATAATTACATGTATCGTATGCGACGTAGTAGTCGCATCGGTAGTCGCCCCCTTTTTAGTCGCCAGTGTGCGCCGCCCTTTATGCAAAACATTTTTCACTAATTGCCGATGAGTTTAAGTGATCTCAGAACGGTACAGATACGAATTTTTGTATGAAATACGACAAAGGTCAGTGGAATGTAGGTTGACAAAGGCAAGTTTGGTGGATTACCCGTGTTGATGACACAAGAATCATCGTCAGAGAAGTGAACTCCCTAGGACAGCTGTGGACACGTGGAGATGTCTTAGAAGTCTTGGCGAGCGATTCTTTTATATTGAGAATATATCCGAGGTTGGCGCCTGACTTCAGTAACCTTTAGTGCATCCCCGATTACGCACTGGAAATAAAGATGCATTGCCAGTTTCGGGTTTGCACAATAAAGAAACCAGAAAAGTTCGTTCTAACGAAAGCAGCAGGCTAACTACACCCCCGGCTCCAGTGTGTATCCGACGTCCCGGTCTTCCTCACACTGGCACTTTTGGGGCTCAAAAGCCGGTAACACCACTAGATGGCACTCACTGGGCTCCAGCCAATCACCATGAAACTAAAGCGAAAGGAGCAGTGCCTTGTGAAGTGCTGCCACCACACGGTCTTCACGACTGTTAATCTCTAAAAGAGCCAGACGCGGAGTGTGACTTACCGAAGGGGTGAGCCCGTAGCGTCTGGCCAAGCGAGACTATACGCTAACCGAACCCTGTGACAACCAAACCGCTCACCACAAACCGCCGCGGAACGGGGCTTTACTCGTTGTATTCAGAAAGCTTTCACGTAGTCAGAGACATCAGTCGACCAATAAATCTATAGGTCTTTTTACACGGTGCGGGTGCATTCCGCATATCGAGACTGGATCGAGGAGAGTTCGGTTATTTTTCCCCGTGTAAAAGATGACCTCCATCTTCCTCCGGCCAGTTCAGTTCGCCGCGTGAGTCTCGGGAAGGTGGCGGTAGGTGCAGGCCGGTTATTCTCTCGTGTAAAAGCGAACCGACCTCCACTAGCCTCGGGCGGGTTTGACCACGCTAACTCAGTGACACCACACGCGTACTTGCTGTAAGTTGAAGGCCGACATGTACCTGTGAAGAAATCTCGCGCGAGATTTCGCAAGCACTGTTCATGCTGTTAGAAGCATAGTTTATCGGTTCTTAGTGATTATTTCCGGGATATTTTGTACTAAATGTGTAATGCTGATACACGCCATCCAGTGAAAAGCATATACGAAGAACCGACCTCGAACTGGATCGAGGCCGGTTACCGAACCTGCACCGTGTAAAAGCGATCAATCATTCCTGAACCGAACCCGCCCGAGGAGGGCCGAGGTAGGTTTCCTCGAACTCGCACCGTGTAAAAAGGCGTTTTATTTGAAATTTGTGATGGGCTCTGGTTTCCTTTTCCTCGATTGGTGCGCGTCCCTCCTTCGATACAGGCAAAACATATCCATCAACGCCTTTCTAAATCGTCTTCCTGTGGCAAAATAAATGAAAAAATTCACGAAAGAGTTGACACCTCTCATAAAATGTGCAATATAAAACAAAGGATTATACCAAATGTAGGCGATGTAAATATATGTGAATTTTTCCAATACACAGGCGACATCATATGCAGCCCCCGGTATTTCTAGAAATATGAATACGATGACCACTGCCATCACTCTTGATGTGGCTGCGTCCGTCCCTTTCCTTCGTTTGTCTGAGATGGTCATGGTGCTGTCGCGTCTTCTTCGAAGCGTGATTAACACAAAAAGTGAGATCACTGTCAAATATGTAATTCGGAATAGAAAATCTGTCAATAGAAAAAGAGGTCACGTAACCGACATAGTAGATGGGGTTTTCACTCAACTCCGACTCTACCCACTTTGGTCTCATCCCTTCTATGCAAGGATCGTATCTGTAGACAAACGTATAGAGGAACACGAGTGGAATGCGATAATGAAGGATCCGCTGAACACACATGCAACAGCGATATAGGCGTTCCTTTTTGTGCACAACACGGCTGCCTTTAATGGCCGGCACACGGCTATGAACCGCTCTGTCGCGACGCAGACGGTAAGGTAGATGGATGCTGTTTTAGCAAACAAACATAGAGCCCACAAATACCCTCTGGCCATGTTGTAAAATTCCATGTAAGGATTCAACAAAATTAGATAATAATGAATTCGTCTTGCGGTGGTTTGTGAAATATCCATAATCAAGAAAATACTATCCGCGACG
>NMRB01000907.1:86349-105123 GCA_002633025.1 Notospermus geniculatus | reverse complement strand
TCATCAGTCAACACTTAACTCAGCTACTTCACATCCAAGTCCTTCAGAGACCATACTCCCACCCAAGCATGACAAATGTGCTCCACAGCAGTCAAAGTCACACTCACAGCATGGACAAACTTGTGATCCACTCACAGTCACAAGTAACCTCTTGGATACTCACAGCTTTACACCACCAAGTCGTAAATGGCAAACAAAGCAATGTGGCAGGTTGGGATTGCCGTTCTTTTGTGAGGTTCAGTATTCTCAAAACGTTGACATCTTAAATGATCACGTTCCAGACGTACATTGTCACGGAGATGACAATTTAAACCAAACTTTCTTCCAAGCTCTCACCTACGCAGTCAGTGGCACAACCAACATCCTACAGCATTCCATTGCAGAATATGAAATTGCAAACCAATCTACTCTATCACCATTGCTTCGAACTAATGAGACTCTGACCAAACATGTTACCAGACTACTACAGCAACCTTCACATATTACAGACCTAGATATCACAGCTGCGGCATCACTATTACATACCTCCATCTATATTTTCCACAATACGAGTCCAAAGAAATGGCAATGGAAAATACACGAACCACTTTCAGCAAAACAAACTACGAGTGTACCACTTTGGATATGAGCAATTGAGTCACTGGTTTCTTGTTTGAGTTTCTCTTTCACCTCAACGATGTTTTCAGGCAGTTTCGTCAATGGAGTTGAAGCCATCTGTAAAAGAATTCTGAATACATGTATATGCTGTAATGACTAATGTGTATGGGACAGATATACTCTAATCTCTTCGATGTAAAACCAGTGTGATATAATCTGATGCCTCGAGCCTCCTGTCAGAGGATTAAGGGTCTTGGTGTAACATTAACATTAGCCATGTTATGACGTCTAACGTACTGAAAAAGCCTGGATGATAACATAGTGATACATACCACTTTGGATATGAGTAATTGAGTCACTGGTTTCTTGTTTGAGTTTCTCTTTCACCTCACTCAACGATGTTTTCAGGCAGTTTCAACCGTGATGGCGTGGACTGGATATGATGAGGCCCCCTGGCCCTAGGCCTACTCTAATCTCTTCGATACCGTCATCTGACCGTAGGCCTACATGATCACTTCTCATCATCCAGTGAGCAGTTGAAATCTCGAAAATGCATGAATTTATGAACAAACATTATCAGATTATGATGCGATGAAATGCCACACAACACATGCATGCACGTTCATGATGTTCATCACGCATGTCATCAGGGGATTCATGTACATGTCATGTGCATGCCAGCACGTTGAGCGCAGCCAAATGGTATATCTTCGCCAACAACAATTATTCTGACGTCACTAATCATGCGGCATTTTGGTTCTATAATCTACCGCTAGGCTAATACATTACCAACTCTGTACAAAAATGCACGGGACAAATCCCATATGGATACATTACGAACTGTGTAGAAATAATGCATGAGACGAGGCCACAGATGATTTTAGGGGAGATAGGTTACTCTAAAAACAAAATTTCGCCAAAAACACGTGGAATGTCATACAAATTAAGTAAGGTAACACATTTCCCGTGATTTTAACTGTATCTGAAGGTTTTCCATTAGATGTTCAGAAATATAGTCATCTGACAACGCATCCAGAGGTTTATTCCACAACCTGTCAGCCCTTTCTGACAATGGCTATGTCCCGCACGGCACCAAAAAGCGCTAAAAAGTCCACTTTGCAAATAAAAACCAAGATTTTTAAATAGCTGAGACACAACTAGAGTGGGATAGCCAACCTTTGCACCAATCGCCGATTGAAAAGGGAGTGTTTTTAATGGTGAAAAGTGTGTAACAAGAAAAAAGTGTACCAATTACAATGGTGAGACTATGTCCGCTCACCAATATTCCTGGTGCTCGACTTTCCTCCGGATATCCATCAACACCTCGACACTGTTGCTACACCATTTCCTTATGGTGAAACCTGCCTTCTGCAGCAGTTCAGTCAACTCATTTCTGAGTGTCTTCGCTAAATGCACCGTATCCACAGATTTAAGAGCATCATCCATATACAAGTTCTTGAGACACGTCTCCGATGCCAGTGGATACACAGCCTGATGTTTCTCCGCATGAACGCGTACAACCAACTGCACCAAGAAGGGTGAAGCATGGTCACCAAACGGCAGCCTTGTAGATTTGAACGTCTTGTCTTGCCACAAGATGCGATGATATTTTCTATCGTCGGGGTCTAACAGAATTTGGCAGAACATCTCTTGGATGTCCCCCATGAGGGCGATGGCTCCTTGTCGAAATGTTATCAGTACATCCAAGATGTCTTGCTGCAGCTTGGGTCCTGCCAACATCTGGTCGTTCAGGCTTGTTCCCCCATATACTGCCGCACCATCATAAACGACTCGTACCTTGGTCGTGGCTCTATCTTCCTTAACCACACCGAAGTGTGGTAAGTACCATCCGGGCATGTACATGTACTTCTCTTCTTTCAAGATCTCTCTAAGTCTAATGTTTCCTTTCGTTTGGTTATCTTCAAATACTTTCTTGTATCTGTCAGCCACCTCTGGCCTCCGCCTTAAACTAGCTTCGAGATTTCTGAGCCTTTTCTCGGCTGCTGCACGATTGTCTGGTAAGGGGGGTCTATCCTCTTTCCAGGGTATACCAACTTGGTATCTGCCTTCCGATTCCACATACTTCAACATGTTCAATCAAGCATGACTGGTACCATAAAGACATCAAACCCCTAAAGCAACCACTTGGTTTCCGATATTCTGAGAAAAACGTGATACCCAAAGAAATTTTCAATGAAACTTTCTCCAATTGTTTTATATATGATAGCTATGGGTCTTCTCCATGATGTGTGAAAATTCCATACAATTCCATTCAGTAGTTCTTGTGATATAGAACATTTAGCAGCCAGTCCCCTTGCGCACAGTGTGTCTCTCGGGTATCTGCTGTACATTTAGATAGACTACTGTACATATGTACAGGGATGTAACCAACAGGTTTATCCAGCCCTGGCACCTTTATGAATTGGTCATTCTTCACCAATTTGGGCTCAGGGCTAGTGGATTGTTGGATGCTACGGCCACCAACCCAAATTTGATTAGAAATATTATTTTAACATGGAAATTTGGGTGATAAGAGCCATCTGGTGAGAAAAACTGGAACTCAACGGACAAGCACCAGCATGTGCCCAAGTGGTTGCTTTAAGGGTTTGATGTCTTTATGCTGGTACCAAAAGATGCAGAAAGAGTTGCTGCATACATGTAAGTACAAGCAAAAATATATTGTATTACAATAAAACAATGGGCCTTATAAAAAGTGTCTAGTTTTTTTACTCACTCTGTTGTCTTAAAAAACCGGACTGAGCACTTGAAATCTGAAAAAGGTAGGTCTGTTCTCAAGTGTCTCACCACATCGATTGCCATCACAACATCCAATTCTTCAGTGCCAATCCCATCGTCTGTCACACGACCTGCAGATTCTGTAGGCTACTGTACCCGCGGTAGTTGTTTTTGGTGTACTGGTTGTGGCAGCCTGAAAATAAAAGTACATGTAAGATGTGATTTGATATTTAAAATAAAATGGAAATGATTAGTTATGATTTTTTGACAAGAATGAAGACAGAAAAATGTCAGTGGTTTTACCTGTTCTGGCACATCTTTGTAAATAGTGCCAAGTAAAAGTGTCAATTTTTCTTTTTCTTTCCAATAAAATCATTCTTTTATTTCTATTCTGTCGTTGCATGAACATCATCTATTCCACGTAACAACTGAAAGATACAAGAAACATGCCTTCCTAAGTAACTCGAAGTACAATTCAGCTTTAACCAGTGACGATAACTTCTCCTACCACACCATCCATGTGGCCCGTATCAAGGTGACACCTATCGGCAAATGACGGAACTAACACTGACAGAACTTTTACTGCATAAATCCGCCTAAAACCAACTCTACAGACTACTCAAAGCTATAAACTGTAGCTCAACACTACTAAACAAAGATCAAGTGCGTAACTAACCATACTAATCGCACTAAACTATGTAAATGAACCAAATCTGGGCGGGCAGCTCATCGGCCAATGAAAAATAATGCAGCGAAACTCAAATACAAGACATTCGCACTTTAACGTGATTTAAAAGTACCTAATTGACATTATACTGGGGTTTTACAAGATTCTACTATTTCTATACACATCATTCTTTCTCTTTACCTTTGTTCGGCCCGTCAAGCTTCCTCTATTGAATAACTTTACGTAATTCGATCGAGCCATAAAATTCGGTCAGTTATTGTAAAAACAATGGCGGTGAAAGCAAAGCACATGGTCCACAAGGTGGCGACACTGGAAACTTAAAGGGAATCACCCTCAACGAATCTGCAATACTAAAACTTGACTGGTCACCGTCACAAAGTGCCTCCTTCGGTATCTTGTCCTTGTTCACAGGGAACAATCCCGTGGCATCAAATCCCGAAATCAGGTTTTGTGGTGTCAGTGCCTTTGCCCACGCTTTCGATAGAATGCGGCAAAAATTAGCATCTGGACATCACTGTTGCCGTCACGTTCATGAGGAATTGGCATTGTGTGGACCACTCCAGCTTTAGCGTTTTGAACACTGTCCTGAAAAGCGGAAAAAGTGCAGATTGGTGCATGGGTGCTTTCAGTGCATATTATCAAGAAGTACCAAGAATATACAACTCCGAATATGTGCCAAAAAGTCAGTTGACTAATTTGCCTCTGGTGACCCTGTAGCCGAAGGGATCTTAACTTGTGAAGGATTATTGAGCAAGTGTTCCCTGGTCTCAGCGAATGTCTTGTAGTGCACATTCAGATGGTTGTCCAGCCTACTGCACTGGTCGCACGCATCACGTTTCCTTTTGCGCTTAGCGCAGGACTTTTAATGTAAAGGTACTTTCGGCAAATGACGCATCCTTTCAAAACCTTCTTAACAGCTTTGGCTCCTTTGCCTTTAGTCCCGGTACTGGTCGAAGTCAGTCATGCCGTGTATGTTGTGCATGTGCCGGAGTTACTGATTCCGTATGAATAGCTTATCGCACACCGGCCATATGCGCTTAGCGTCTTTCGCTGGTGGTTTTTGTTCTTTGGGTGTCTGCAGGTGTGCCGTGCACTTGTTGTTTTGGTGTCTCACCTTCATGTGGTGTTTGCAATGTGGCAGCAGCTGCGGCCGGCTCGATGTCTTTTGTCCTGTTGGTGCTGGGGGGGGGNTGTCTTGCTTCTTCGATGATCAAAGCAGGAAATGACGACATGTGTGCAGTTCTGTAACTCTTAAAGTTCTTTGCCTCATATAAGTGTGTTCCCCTTGAGCGTAATTCATCAAGATGACAGAGGCGTCAGGTTTCATGACATTGAGAAATTCTTGAGAGTAGATACTGACTTTAGCAGCAGTTGTTGTGCCAGCAATGCTCACAGTCCACATATCTTTTGAACTGGTGCTGTCTTTGTTGATGGATATTACCCATGTTACCGTGGAGTTGAAATGACTCACTGACATGAAATGCCAGAACATGCATATAAGGTGTGACATTTTTGGTTTGGTAAACATCAGCAAATTTTCCGACCCATTGCATTTGATGTTGCACGTGAAAGAGTCACCACTATCTGACAAATTGTTTTTGCCACCGTCGTAAGTGCCTTCTCTTCTTCGTGTGTTAGAGGGTCATCCTTTTTCCTAGTTGCAATTTTGTCCAAAACAAAATCAGTTATTCTGCTTGGCGCTGTCTGCATTTCGGAACAGACTTGGCTGCGCTTTGGGGTGTGCGGTTTGGGAGTGGATGTGGTCCCAGGCTGCAGAAAGAGATATCGGACATGTCAGACATGTCAGACGTGTCACACTCATTCACATAACTATTTGGTGTATCCAACATGTCCAACGAGGACATGTTCGAATGTCCTACATCAAGGAAGGAATCTGCAGAAAACCTGCCATTATTATCGAAGGAATGACAAGGTTCATGCTCTTCAAGCACTGGCAGTGCCTCACGTTCAAAAGACATTGAAGGTTGACTGCATGGTTGAGTCTTCGTCAGTAATTTCCAGGTCACATAGCATTATGAAATCTTCTGCCTGCCTCCTTACACAGTTGTGCATCGGAAAAAGCATTACAACACTTGTCTAGGCTGCAAACACTTAAAGTGGAAAAGTCCGTTTTTACTAAGAAAACAACACATTTGCAAAAGAAACTATGTCATAAATTCTAGTATAAATACAGTGGTGTGTAAGTGAAGGAAAAAAAACGTGGGGAATGAGCGAACTTACCATTTTCATCCGGAGTCACTTCTTCCAAAGTTTTTCCGTGACAAGCTGCCAGTTGACCAGATTCTATGGCCAGCAGAACTTTGGCTACTCTTAGCCAGTTGGACCGATTCCTCGGGAAACCTGTAGTACTCCCGATGTACACGAATATCATGACCGAGAAGTTTGCCATTTCATTCTCCTTCAGATTCAGTACTTGCGAAGTGGTTGCAATGTGCATCCGCAGTCTTGTGGGGCTCCGATTTTCAGGATCAGGTGCTTTAGCACCATACTCGCTTGCAAATCTTCTGATGAGTCGCCCTGTAAGACGTCTGCGAACCAAAGTGCGGGCTTGCAAATAGGAAAACATTTGTATTACTGACCCCTGCAGCAAGACCGGCGTTGCTCATCTTGACTGAAGATACCGCAGCCGTCAATTCAAGGCGGGGTACGGTGAGAGGCTTGCTGGGCCCCACTCGTGACTTGGCCATCACCAGCGCTGTGCTAACTGCTCCATCCCTCTCTATTCTCCTCAAATAACTGCAGTGGCCGTACCCTCCTCGGACACTTGCGTCGGAAAAGTGGTGCAACTCCATACTTCTTGGCTCTTGAGTAGAGACGTTCTGACTTCTATAACAGCTGCGAACCAAAGTGTGGGCTTGCAAATAGGAAAACATTTGTATTACTGACCCCTGCAGCAAGACCGGCGTGGAGAAAACGCGGAATTCCATGGAATTCCGCTAGACATAATTTGGTTGTCTGCAGTTTTACAGTACTATTAACTGGTGTGAAACTTGTTACGTGGATCATCCCCTCCCGCCCCCTCTCCTTATCTCTCAATCATATTGGCACTAGCCTAGATACGGGGTAGCAAGGTGGTTGGGCTANTATGAGATCCAAATTTGCAGGATCGACACTGAAACAACATAACTTCGCTCACAGTGTACTGAACACAGGAGAGCTCAATCAAGTCAACAGTGTCCTCAAAACTGCACCTAAAAGAAAATAAATGCATAAGTAGGCTTGTTGGAAGAGAAATCCCGACGAGGAAGGGAGGGGAGCGGAACTGAGGGGAACACATGACAGGACAAACAAAGAGTACACTTTTTCAGTACCCCCTCGCCCCCCCCCCCCAAGTCCATATTAGCCTCCAATAGTTCTACTGCATGGGAACAGGCCCAGGTTTTTTGTAGAAGAAGATACTCTTAATCTCCTTATCCTGACATGTCTGAGACTGGGTGCCAACATGTCCTTCCTCTGTGGGTTTGGAATTGCAATCCAATGTCAGAAGTTTATGCACTATATCAGGACGAAACACGTGTTCTGTATAGTCAAGCAAAACCCTGTACCCTGCCTTCTCAACCTGTAATAGTGGGAACAGTTCAACCACCTGATGACTTGCATCTTTCATTATATCAGTGGAAAGACAGAGCTGATTACTGAGCAAAGACACGGCGATAGCTTCCAAGCCCTTTTGATGGCACATGCCCTTAATACAGGGGAAAGCTGTCACCTGGTTTTTTGTCAAAGGGAAAAACGTACTGGGTTCCACGTCCTTTATCTTTTTTGCCTCCTGCCATGTATGTGAGAGTCAATGAGTTTTGGGCCTTTTTAGCTCACCTGGGGTGAGCTCTTGTCCTGGGTCTGCGTCCGTCGTCGTCGTCCGTTAGCAGGGCACGTTTCGTAACCGCTGGAGCTATTGATCTGAAACTTGGTACATTGGTTTCTTGTCATTTGTTTTTCTGGTACGTTCACCCAGGTGAGCACATGGTCCATGGACCATTTCATTCATAGGTTGTAGCTCCAAATTTGGTCCGGTTTGGTGGGTGCTTTTGATCTTCTCTGCATTTGTAATGACTGCATAGCATTGGCACACTTCACAGTAGAGTCTTTGACTTCAGAGTTCCATTGATGTGAGGTGGGAGGGAGCTCATTTCTTCAGGGTTGTTAAGCATATCGGCTAACTGCACAGCATCTTTCCTTGTTTTCTCCAGTAGGTGGTTGCATCATCAGTTTCAGCTGGCACTGGCTCATCGGGGACATTAGTAGGGAGGAAGCGTCATCGTCAACTACATTCTTTCTCTTCTGTAACGCTCTGTTGAAGAATAAATGGACCTTGCGTATATGTTCGCACAAAATGTCTGGGCCACCGCAGGTGCAAAAGTATAGGTGTGAACAAAGTCCAGAGCACGCCAGCTCAGTGCACCTTCCAAAACAGTAGTCGTAAGCACTGCTTCTCAACTGCGTTTACAGTGTAGTAGACGACTTCTGCAGTCTGGGACTTAACCCGCCAATTGTCACTATCTTCTGGATCCGGTTCCAGCTCACTGTTGGCGATGCTCAAACCTTAAACACTAATCACAAGTTCTTCAAGTGTTCCTATGAAAAATGTTCACCTAAATTGGTGTGGGAGTGGAAGTGCCGTTTCCTTCCACCTCATTCGTCGTTTTTGGTTTCACCAGCGTTTTCATTTCTAATCTACTTCGTTTTCGACTTCCCACGTTTCGGGAATTTCCCTAACTACCTCTGGTAACATTTGAATCATATCTCCATCTAGTGTCTTTTGCATTTTTTCGCCATCCATGGCAAGCATCGGTGGCTATATGTCCAAATAGCCGGGATTGTCCGACTCTTGTTTCTCCTCCCAAGTGCCCGGTCAGTACTTGCTCGTTCCTCCTCTTCGGTGCATTGAAAATAGTCTTCCAAAAATCGTTCCCTCTTCTTTTGAGAGAGGGACCCGATTCCACTACCAGCAGAGAAACGTAGGTACATGACGGGCAAAATTCCACATGAAAAATAGGCATGGGCCATCCTTTCATTCACTAAAAGCTCATTATTTGGTAACCGAGATGACGATATCCAAGAATATTTATGGTGACCATGTTTCCTTTTGCAATGGAGTTTTGTCTTCACAGCATGTCCCAAGTGGTAGAGAGTATGTGAGAGAGGTATTCTTTAAATGTTAACATGCTTTTTCACAAAGAGTTCGCCAAATGGATGTGGACATGTGTATTCTGCCAAATGTCGTAGAAGAGAGCTCCTGTGAAAGTCACCAGTCAGTTGTTGACAAAGGATGTCTGCGAACACTCTGTTACCAAACTCGGAGAGGTGAAGGTCATCCTTGCAAAGCATCGTCGGTTAAGGTGGTTGGCTAACCACTGTCTGGATAGTCCATTTTTCATTAAAACTCACCACAGTTGTTGACAAAAGGATGTCTGCGAACACTCTGTTACCAAACTCGGAGAGGTGAAGGTCATCCTTGCAAAGCATCGTCGGTTAAGGTGGTTGGCTAACCACTGTCTGGATAGTCCATTTTTCATTAAAATTCACCACTCAGTTGTTGACAAAGGATGTCTGCGAACACTCTCTTACCAAACTTGGAGAGGTGAAGGTCATCCTTGCAAAGCATCGTCGGGTAAGGTGGTTGGCTAACCACTGTCTGGAAAGTCCATTTTTCGTTAAAATTCACCACTCAGTTGTTGACAAAGGATGTCTGCGAACACTCTCTTACCAGACTTGGAGAGGTGAAGGTCATCCTTGCAAAGCATCGTCGGTTAAGGTGGTTGGCTAACCACTGTCTGGATAGTCCATTTTTCATTAAAACTCACCACAGTTGTTGACAAAGGATGTCTGCGAACACTCTGTTACCAAACTCGGAGAGGTGAAGGTCATCCTTGCAAAGCATCGTCGGGTAAGATGGTTGGCTAACCACTGTCTGGATAGTCCATTTTTCATTAAAATTCACCACTCAGTTGTTGACAAAGGATGTCTGCGAACACTCTCTTACCAAACTTGGAGAGGTGAAGGTCATCCTTGCAAAGCATCGTCGGGTAAGGTGGTTGGCTAACCACTGTTTGGAAAGCTCATTTTTATGTGATTAATGATAAGTTATGATGGGGCCAAATGAACTTGCAGTATCAACTGATAATAAAGGTTTGCAAGCCCGAATATTACCGTAGTATTACAATTTCACAGAATTGATGTTTCAGATTCTTCTCTCAGTCAACCTACAAAGAGTCCAATGTGCACTGAAAAGTTATTACGTGTCTACATGACATTAGTTTCAAATACTTGTATTGGTGATCCACGCCTCCTGAAAGTCTTCTTCAGCATTTTGTTGAGCAGTTTAGCATGTTGGTTACCTTCAGGAATATAATTAGTCAATTAAACTATATAATTAAAGCGAATGGCTCGCAGGGTTTGTTGTGGCGCCATGACAGTTGGTCATCGATATCAAGCATTTTGAGAAAAAGGCAAAAGAAGGATTTTAGTTTAATGGGAAATGCATTAGACAGCCAAACTTCGGAGGCGTATTCTGCAAAATCTGCCGCTTCAAAATCAATGGGAATAGTACAAAATGTACATCTTGACCTACTGAATTTGAAAACGGCATTAACCCATTTTAACAAATTTTTAATGGAACCTCGTCCCCAGTGTTTACATTCGCATATTTGCACAGGTGTTGCATATGGCTGGAGCACAGCTTTGCCTGGAGGCTAGATTCACTCTCTATGGAAGGTACCACCAAAAATGTAAACAAACCCCGCGAGCCATTCGCTTTAATCAATTAAACTATAACCATCATAATATGATGGCACAGATTTGTCTCCAGTATGGCAAGTAAAAGATATGTAGGTTGTAATTATGCTGAGTAAACATAATGTCGTCACCGAATTTGGCAAATTTTAGGGACTTTCAAAATTCGGAGATATTTAGGCCTACTAACTTGTAATTATGCTGATCACTGCTGAGCTTGCTGATGATTGTCTTCTGTGTATAAGACCAGAAAATCTCAACCACTGGTATGCTGTACGCCATCTGCACTCTAACAAATGACGATGTTGCCGATGAGGGGAACGGGATCTTTCATAAATTTAGCCCACATGGCCAACGTGGAAAAATTATTTTCCGTCATTGTGATGCCAGCTGTAGACAATAAGGTTCACCATAAAGACATTTGATGTCTTTATGGGTTCACGTAAAATATGTCTTTTACTTTGTCATGTTTGTCGCTCATTGCGAATTTGCATGATGTGTGGCCAGAAGAACACTTCTTCAACAATGGCTGATATTCATAAAAGCTAGCAAATGCTTTTACTTCAAGTTTTGCAGTACATTTACATTGGACCTCGCTGTGCAAATCTTAAGTATAAGCATTTGCTAACTTTTATGAATACCAGCCAATATCACAGCTGCTCCAATGATAACTGTTGATGTTGCGAGCATTTTCCCACAGATGCAATCTTCTTCGTTAGCGAATGCTTTTTCGTACAACTGCGGCAAAAGTCTTTTACTACAGAGGACTGTTTCTTCGTCCACTAGCCCAATACTCTCTTCCATCAATCCCACTTCCATGGCCTTTTCATAGCCATTCGCTAAGAACCTGTAAAATGATTCTGAAAAAGGTCAACAATAATGAATACACACAGCATGCCAAACATGATGAAGGTATATGCCCCTTTTGATGTGTCATCTCAGTCTGTCCTTCATGCTGGAAGGAAAGTTTTTACTGTCCTTTCCAAGAGACCAATAATAACCTCAAGAACCCAGCTGTGTTGAAATCTTCAACTCCTCTTCTTCCTGTGTCCGGGGTCAGCTTATGGCCTTTGTAAGAGCCGGAAGCCTGCATTTCTTCCTGGGCGAGTTTCACATACCTACATTTAGAAGTTTCCTTTTTACGCTCAAGTACACCCAGGGTAGCCTTAACAGTAGTACGTACACTCTTGATCATAAGTAAATCCGCACCAGATATTCTTGAATTACTCGATAATTACTCATTATTTTTTTCCCAATTTTTGGACAAGTGAAAGCCACATGCACTGTCTAACACATCCCGTTTCAATTTTTCAAATCGACGAACATTCCTGTTAGTTATCGAGTAAATCATGAATATCTGGTGCGGATTTACTTATGATCGGGAGTGTACAGTCATGGACATTAGTTTATCTACACCTGATACTTTCAATATTTCAAATACTTCTGGGCCAATTTAAACACGGTTTGTTCCACATGAAAATGTATCTTGTTGGTCATATTTCTGCCTCAAAATTTTGGAAATTTGAAAATATCGCAATTATGTAATAGCTCATCAGAAAAAAACACCAAAAACCAAATTTGTTATTATGTAATATTTTTGTGACTTTTGTTGCAGATGTGATAGAGTGGAACTTACTAAGGATTTTGGGCTTTGTTTCATCAAAATATGTTGAGTGGTTGCTGAGATATTTGAGATTATCAAAATTTTGATAATTTGAGATTTTCGTGTTTTGTAGGAAGTTTTGGTGCCATTAGATAAAGCTAACCTCAGAATATGGATTTACAAAATTTTGGAACTTTTTGCCTTAACTGGGCAGAAATATTGCGTATTTTTCGAAGTATCAAAATGTTGATATTTTGAAAAACATGCTTAACTTGTAACCAGTTTCGGCTAAACGTTCCAAAACTTCATACTTTTTGGTTTTTAGGTGAGCTCTTTCTACCGATATCAAAATTTTGTGAAAATTGAAAAAAAATTGAAAAAATTTGAAAAAATTGAAAAAATTGAAAAAATTGAAAAAAATTGAAAAATCTCAAATTATCGAAATTTTGATAATCTCAAATACCTCAGCAACCACTCAACAGATTTTGATGAAACAAAGTCCATGATCCTTAGAAGGTTCCACTCTATCAAAACTGCAACAAAAGTCACAAAAAAATTACATAATAAAAATGTTGATTTTGATGATTTTTTCTGATGAGCTATTACGTAATTACGATATTTCCAAATTTCCGAAATTTTGATGCAGAAATATGACCAAAGAGATGTACTTTCATATGGAACAAACCGTGTTAAAATTGGCCCAGAAGTATTTGAAATATTCAAAGTATCAGGTGTAGATAAACTAATGTCCATGACTGTACATTACGTATGGACGGTACACGTAATATAATTAGCTTTATTACGTCCCAATTTCCTTCAAAGACCCCATTGTGGGTAGGTCTAGGGTGTACATCCATTCGTAGAAAAAAACAAAACAACGCTAGGCCCCTACATCATCTTGCTTTGTCTTTCATTGTATACCGTACCGTATCTGTTTTCGGACATGCCAGAATGGTATGGCCTATACTAATTGAGCAGCAAGCCAACCATGGAAATGTACAGTATTTTTATGTACGGGGCCTGGCCTACGTAGGTCATATCAAATGCGTGTGTCAACGCATGGCATAGGCCTACAGCGCCCAGGTGCGTAGCGTTACAGCTAGCCCCCCCCCCCACGACCACGTGTGTATTGTTTGGACACGGATGTCGGAAAACACCGATCGACTGACCATAGATGAGACAGACCAAAGGTATAAACATTTTCTCCATGCAAGACCTGTTATGATATATTAAAGATATATTCTTTATGCAAAACAATGTCTTCGTCTTACAGAAAAAGTGTCTTCTGCATGATTGTTTGTTCTCGTTTCGCAACCTCTTTGTTCTCGTTTCGTTGTCTTTGTTCTCGTTTCGACGTCTCTTTTTTGCACTTTTTACCGCCCATATTCCCTGCCTTGAAGTTTTTGCAGGCGCCTCTCAGAGTGCATTCGATCACTCTCTTGTGTGCATATCGTACTGCTGCAAGAGCTCTAGATGCCTCATTGAGTCCTCCAGAAACATCCCAGGCGGCAACATCACATTTGGCGGCATAGCTTGAGGTGACTTGGCGCCAGTGCCTCCGCACCAGTTGGATCATCTGGAACTAACACGTAAAGTCGCACAGAAAATGAGCCTAAACGTACTGACGTGACACTATAATCTGATGACCCAACTGGGACGCTGCCAACATACCTGGATATGGTCAAATCTGACAGAATTTTGTCATGAAAATCCTTTCGGTGCCTAATCGTTCATGTCTTTGTGTGATAGGTGTATTGTACGCGCGCCGGTCACCCATCCAGGTAGTGATCGCGCTCTGCGTTGCTTAACCTCTAGCGCTGAGGCCAACGCGTCTTTGTGTGATAGGTGTATTGTACGCGCGCCGGTCACCCATCCAGGTAGTGATCGCGCTCTGCGTTGCTTAACCTCTAGCGCTGAGGCCAACGCGCTAACCACTAGGCCATAAAGGAAATCCTCCATGGCCGACGGGTTAAGCCGTGCCATATAGTAGTAGCTAAAGTCTGGCAACACCTATCTTCGACCTAATGGAATGCGGAAGTCATGTAATGTGGCAGAGCTTTGCGGTTTATAATCATGCCAGTCGATCACTTGTGGTCGTTCCGCAATTGTTCGCGTTGTCCACCGGGCATTCAATAGCCGCATGTGATTAAAGGTGCGCGGAAAATCCAACGATCAATTTCCTAACTTCCGCATTCCATTACACGTCCGTTTGCACAAGTATTTATTCTCAAGACGGCCGCTATTTGCATTGCGTCATCAGACATGCGCAACGCACACTCACCAACCTAATTATCATACTGGGTCACCTTGGTAACCGGTCGATCGAAATGGCGGAATCGGCACCTGCCGTGCGGTATCCGACGCAGCGAGGTGGGAAACGCCGCTTAAACTTAATAAACATCAGTATTTATTCGAGATGAACAATGAATATCCTTCTGCCTGACAAATTTTATTGGAAACGATGGTTTGAAACGCAGTTTGTGAAGTTCTGTGCATCACACGCGAGTCAGTAATTACACACCCCTACGCATGGTTGAACCCAGTGTCTGCTGATGCTTGATCGATCCCGATTGGTTGAACTGGGTCAGTCTATTGTTCCACGAGGGGTGGAAGGTAGGACTGCGTAGTTCCTTAACACTGCACGCCTTGGGGCTTGGGTTCGATTTCGGGAACTTGCAGGGGTGCTTTTTTTGGTAATTTTTGTTTGGGGGAAATCCTTTCAGCCAATCTGTGAATAAAACATGTATTGAAGTGAAATAAAAATAATCATTTTACTCTCTCCACTTCAGTTTTTATTCATTTCATCAAAAATTAGTTTTTATTTATTTCATCAAAAATTACAATACACCATATAACCGTCTTTACTGAAATTCTTCTTTTGTAGAAAATTCAAGTTAAAACAATTCATCGCTCATCAGTGTTGATCTGAACCATTTTAATTTAATCTGAATCTCAATGGACGGAAGAATTAAAACTGACACATTTGACATGGCAATTCATTAATTTGTCCACTAAATAATGTTATGTGTCAATTTCTTTTTCAGGTAAATGCGTCATTCATTCCACCAAATTTTTGATTTTTGATTTCATTTTTGATTTGAGTGTGATTACGGTAATTCATATTTTCACAAAAGCATGTTTTAGTTTATCTCTTCAATAAAACCTGCCAACACTGCATTTTGAATAAAAGCAATACCGGTGATGTATCTCGCTTAAAACTATTTATGGCACATTCCAGCCCCCTCCCGCCACTTCACTGGACACTAACTGGGGAAACTGAAGTAACAAGAAAGAGCCAGTGGCAGTGGGGATGAAAACTAAGTGGCAAGGGAAAAGCCATGGTGCAGTTCACCACAGCCTTGGCACTTCCCTTTCCTGAACCTTGCCCCACACTTGCACTTTCTTGCTACTTTTGGCTTCAACAACTTTCTGTCTGCAGTCGCAGACGCAGACTGATGCTCGAACACCAACCTGGCATTTGTCGTCTTTTCTCGAATGCAACTGTAAGTTCGACCAATTGCATTCATCCTTGCATGGATGCTCTCTAGCCCACTTTCTGAGAAGATGCCCAGCGATTTCCACTTTTTGACGAAGGTAGGCACGTGATGAACTAAAATGTGCATTTTCGGGGTTATAGTGTTGTTTGGGAAATCACGGGGAAAGTTTGTCCCAAGTTCCCAACAAAGTTTACACAGGACTGAGATTTCATCATCACTCAAGAACCTTGACTGGAAGATGAGTGTGTGAATCTTGCCCAGATGTGACAAGTGGGCATAATACTTCAGTTGTTTTGCGGGGAAATCGGCCAATGGCTCAACAAGTTTTCGTGGACCATCACTCTTTTCATCAATGGTGATCATCTTCTTAATGTGATTGCCCACAAAACAATTGCTGTGGTATGCCGTCTTGTCACATCCTAATGCTAACAAACATTCCTCCAGTTTCTTCTGTAAGGGTCCCATATGTTCCTTCACTTCTGCATAAACTTTTTGGAGGTCCTGTTCAAGGGGCTGCAACTCTTCCTTCAAAGTTAAAACAGACAACTTGATGCTGTCCACCTGCTGACATTGCTGCACCAGTATATCATCGGCACTTTTAATCCTGCCATTGCCACATGAAGGACAAATGAAGTCAACATCATCATGTTCATCCTCTTTATTCAAAGTGGCGCCTACACAGATAGTGTGATACCATTTGTCACACTCATCACATTCAACCCACTGCAACTGACCATCAACACTGGAGTCACGAGCCAAATCCGAATCGGCTATGCAGATGAAATATTCACATTTTTCATTAATTGATCTGCCTCGTTTGTTCTTAGCTTTTTTAAAAGCTGCTAAGAGTTTCTCGCTCTGTTTCAGTGATGCCTCAAAGTTAGCTAGCTCATCCTTTTTTTCAGACACCTGGAGGCTTAGTTCTTCCCATTTTTCATGTAATTCAGGGTTGAAGCTTCCAATGGTTTGGCTATCAAGATCGATGCACTCCTTTTCTAGAGATTTATAGGCGTCATGGCCCAGGCCCAGAAAAATATGTAAGGGTAGGGGAACTACATTTAATAGGTGTGCAACAGGGAATAACATGTCACACTTAATGCTGTGATATTTATGTGGGGGTTGTCTTGTTTTCCCTTGACGTTCAGCTTCCTTGAGCCCAGCTAGGTCGTCCTTGTAGAGCTGTACAGTGCGCGGCATATAACTACAATCAGGATTGGCAACGAAGTCAGCCTTCGCATTATCCCAAATGAAGGGGGCATGACATTTGCCAGTATTCCTGAGGTCCTCCAACTTGAACAAACACCAGAGGCAGGGAAATGCTGCTGAGGGACCCTTGTGACCCATTGCAGCACATAAAAAGGCGTAATCCCCAAATAGAAACTTCTCAATTTGTTTTTCTTTTTCCCCGACAAAAGCAGTGCCCAAAGCCACAAATTGGTCCCGAAAAGAATCGAAAACTTTCCACAAGTTTTCTACAGAGTCTGTGGCATTATAAAAACTCAGTAATTCTGTGTTCTCAGCAGAATTTCCCTGCTCGGCATTGGCAAGTTGGAGGCACAGCTTTGTTGATGACCCTCCTTTGTCAGAGCCGATTTTTACAAACAGACTGTCGCCGAAGTTCGGATCATCTGACAAGTTGTCAGTATGTTTGTCAACTGTGCGCTGAACAGCAGACTGCAAATCTGTAACACGTATGAATGCTACTCTTTCAATTTTTTGGGAGGTCTGCTTGGATTTCAACTGCAAGATGCCAACCTCGATGTCATCAGATGTGCCCTTAATTCTGCTGTTGAACTCTTTTCTCATTTGAGGTTCACTTGGGAGAAAGTGAACCCCGTGATGTTCCAAAAAAACTCTAAGCAATCTGACTTTGGTCATCGGCAGATTCAACGATATTTTCAGGTCAACTGCTGCAGCAGGTGAGAGCTTGTGCACAATATCAACATCAGCAGCTCGAAAAGCTTTCAAAGAAATGTCAGGATACTGCTTCACAAACTGTGAAAGAGTCTCCACCAAGTCTTTTTCTTTCGCAGTTTCTGAAGTAGTAGTATCTGAAGAACTCGGAAGAGAAAGAACTTCTAATAAATCATAAAGCTTCTCAGCACGAGCCCTTAGATTTTGGAGACAAATGCCATGAGATCCAACAACAACTTTAGGTATCTGCATGAGGCGAAATGTTCTTGAACTAGTTCCAGCAAACCTTACATTATAAGTCCCTTTGCTTGTTTCACATGATTTAATTTCTAGCATACACTCTTCAGGAACAGAGGGAGCAGGGGGAGATGGTTCAGACTGCAGGGATGACAACTGTTGTTTTAATTGTAGGTTTTCAGTTACAAGTTCTTGTTTTTCCTTTTCCAACTGGTGAATTCTGGCTTCAAAAATCTTTTCCTGCAATTCCCACTTCTTTTTCAAGTTCGACATTTGAAGCTTGAGTGAAGCATTTTCAATTCTTACATCCTTATTTGCCTTTACTTCAGCATCAAGCAACAGTTGCAACGACAGACAGGTTTTACTGACGCGGATATGTTCGTCTTGCAGAGCAAGAAAGGCTGCATCTTTGTGAGCCTTTTCCACATTGAGCTGGATGACCTTCCTCTGCAGAGAATATATCTCCTCCTTAAGCGCTTGGTATTCCTCGCGGACCCGTTCCATAGTTAGATTACGCAAATGGACATGACGTTCTTCTGAAAATAGACGATATTGAGTTCAAATTGATCACTTTCACATCTCATTGATTACTTACAGGTTTGAAAATGGCGCGCATGTACTCAAAGTAACATCTTCGTCTTAACAATTTTGAATTGCAGCCTCGTAAGAACTCGAAGTTGAATGACAGGAATAGCTCAGATTGCTAACACCAGTCAACCGAATGTGAAGACGGGGGGGGGGGGGGGGCT
>NMRB01000907.1:66841-82347 GCA_002633025.1 Notospermus geniculatus | reverse complement strand
AAGCGGAGTGTTGCGTCTTCAACCATGACGCGATTTGCACGTGGCGCACTTTGTCGTTGACCGGCAGCATGGCGGACTGCAGGTCAAAAACGTGACGTCATAATGAGCCGCGGCTCAAGCACTATAGTAACTTCTGTCAGTTCTTCAATTGTGGTTCCTCCCTGGACAACGAACTCAACTCCATGCTGTTTTCTTTCTTCGGGTTTGAATGTGGCTTCTGCAAGCTTTTGGACCTTGTAGCCTCTCGAATATTGACGCAATTATCAAAGAATATTGACGCAATTATCAAAGCATACGCTACATCTTTTACCACTTGGATGAACTTTTTATTTTTTATTGTTTACTACCTCTGGTTCCGTACCTGGTATAGGCATCAGGAAATGGTTTGAAGACTTTCACCTACTGATCATTTGGATCTTTTTTAAAAAAAGTGTCCTTTTGCTTGTTTGTCTTTTGCGGTTCGAGTTGCCTTGGATGATGCAGAATGGCTGCAGTTGCCCTTGGCTGCAGTTGCCCTTCAATGTTCTGGGAGTTGCTGGAGTAGCCTTTGATATTCCGGGAGTTGCTGGATTTGCCTTCGATGTTCCGGGAGTTGCTGGAGTTGCCTTTGATGTTCCGGGAGTTGCTGGAGTTGCCTTTGATGTTCTGGGAGTTGCTGGATTTGCCTTTGATGTTCCGGGAGTTGCTTGAGTTGCCTTTGATGTTCCGGGAGTTGCTGGAGTTGCCTTTGATGTTCCGGGAGTTGCCTTTGATGTTCCGGGAGTTGCTGGATTTGGAGTCAGTTCTTCTGTCTCTTGGCATCTGGTTTTATTACACATGGATAATTAATTCTAACGTATATGTATCATCATCTTCCTGTTCAGAGTATGGGGTACTATCAGTAATCGTTTCAAGGTATTTCTCTTTGTTAATTACCTTTGTAAGGCACGCAGGAGGACTTTGCTGTTGCAGCGCGACTTTGTATTCTGTGAGTTTGATGCCTTCTTTGTTAGCCTCTCCTCATGACACTGACCTGAAAAGAAACGGAATGTTCAATGAGTTGTATTCCCAAATAGGTCTGGAGTCTTGAATAAGCCAATGTGGTAAACTGCAGCATTCTACTGTATATTACGGAGGTTTCGCAAGCGCCCGGTTAAGCGGCGAATCCACTGTCGCGATTTTGGCTTGAGACGGGGTTGCGTTCCCTTGCGATTACCTTATAAGGACTTCCGATTGATTTTGGTTGAAAATTGTCGAAAATTTCCACGGCTTGTGGTGCCATCCAAAGGAATATAAAGTTCACAATTTCCTTGGGCGATTTTGTTGCGTACGTTGGCGTGCTTAAGAAAATTTCACAATTACGGCGAAAAGTTTTGAATTGTTGTGTGAGGTCCGGTGCGTCCCAATCGAATGAGGGTGGTTTGATGCCGGGAAGTTCATTGCCGATGTACGTGACAGTTGGCGTTGAAGTTGTAACACCAGTGGCGACTGGCTCTGGGGCTCGTTCTGTATCGTCATCTGACATTACTGATTGTTTGTATTTCCAAATTTGAATCAACATATGCGTCTTTAAGGAAAACATTGCAATGTCCTTCAGAATCCTTGCGAAAGTAATGTTGTACCGTTTCGGCCTCTCAATCCCCGATTTCGGGGTAAAACATCACAGGATAAACTCAACTCCTCGTGGTTCATCAAACGGTACTTTATTATCTTATTCAGATACGCCAAAAACAGTTCCAGGCTGCCGCAAAAGGGGGCAGCACCTCCTTGGTGGCCTCCACGTGGGAGGGTACAATAGTTGTGGGCTGCCACATAGAGGGCAGCACCTTCTTGGTAGCCTCCAATACAATACAAGTGTCCTAGATACGCCTCCTTTTTTGGATTGGCATCAAAGTTCACTTTTAGGTGTAAAATCCTCCGTCGGAACAGTGCAGCTGATTTTGACCATATTAAAATGTAGAAATTTTCAAAGTTTAACTTAAAAGTTTCCCACCAGATCTTGGCAACTGGATAGACTTCCATGTATTATTTGGAATCACTGCATTTTTGGCAGCTTTGATGACATTCTCTCTTCGAGTAAGATGGGCAGGCCATAGAACACAACGTACTCCTTCAGTGTCCCACCAATTTCCAGGAACAACTTCAACTTCGTTTTTCCCACGTGAGGGGCTAAACTCCACCACGAAGTACTTAACAGCCGCCATAGGTGTAGCTGCTGAATCAATAAATTATAACAAGGGTAAATCACATTCCAAACGTGAGATCAAGAGGTGACGCGTGGTGTCGCCACGCAACAGACAGTGCAAGTAAACGTAAATCCTTCGTTTGGTACCGAATCAAGGCATTTCCAATTATGTCTGCAGTGCTGTCCCCAGACCTTCTTCAACTCGTGTCTTCAGCTGCTCTCTTTATATTCCCGAAGGTTCTCTCTTCTTGCTCAGCCTTGATTGACCGTAAACATACAATCCGAAAGAGTTCTGGAGAATGGACGCATATTTTTATTTATTTTTTATTTTATTTATTTTATTTAAAGTGGATGCTGCGGTAGAATACCATTATGGCTACCCACTACACAATACAACAAACAAAATTCATGGTGACAGTGCCGATTGGTGCGTTTGAAGCTGTTTAACTCTCAATGGACGCATATTCGGTGAAAGTATCCTCCAAAGAATTTTCGTCTTGTCATGGTTTTTTGGGTAGCACTTTCCGGTACAAGTGAACAAGGCAATGTCAGGTTGTACAGCACAGCCTCAGGATTGTTTGGGATGGTCTTTTTCTTTCTCTTTTGAGTACACAATTCCTGCTATTTCCACAAGAGACCTGACGAGTCAGTTACAGCGTCTTCATCAACTTCTTTCTGTTCCTGCAAATCAATCAGATGTTTTACCAGTCTAATCATGATTAACCGCGCATCACACCCTTTAAAGCTGACCTGTATGAACGAAAAGCCCCCATGCGACGAGCAAGGGAAATGCTAACGCCCTGCAAACACCTCAAACTAAGGCTCAGAACACGATAGACCCAACGCGGCCAGGAGGGCGCCACCTTAACTAGCTATAGTTGACAACAATGTCATTTTCCTCTAACTCATGAATTACCTGTGGTAACCAATCCACCTGAGACATCTCTGCCTCACCCTTTCTCTGCCTTATGTTTTCGAGCAATGTCACAGACACTAAACCTGTATCTTTACTAAACAGCGCTCTTGTTGGATTTGCAAAGCATTTACAACTGCAAGGTTCCGAATGGCATGAGCATTCTGACAGATTTGCTTCACTGTCAATATCCAAAACAAGGGACTTCTGCAGAGTAAGTTCCTGAATATGCTCACCATGATACTGACTCACCAGTTTCTTTCCCTCGGCTGTGCCAAGTATGGTGGCTTTCTTAAAACGCAGAGCTTAAAATTTCCTCCCCCTTCCGCAAATGGTATACATGTATATCAACATTTCCCTTTGCCTGTCTTTTTGCCCTGGTGGCCGCCTTGAAATCGTCTAGGGCATAGGAATATTTTTCCTCGCATATTATGATGTGTTGCAAATGTGGCATCTTTGAATGAAGTTCAGAATTCTCTGCATATATTTTCCAAGTACACATGAACAGACTCGGCAAATGTGTCCTTAAATGTGGCTTGCTGTATTCATGTTCCTTGCAATTCCCATGCGATGTTTTCTTTACAGGCTTGCTACACCCATCAGTAAATTAATACTGAACAACAGTTCGATTCAGCCTCTTTCCATCTTTCATCCCTTACAGAATTTTTTATAGAGATTCTATTACATGACCAGGTTCGGCAAATGATTTGAATTTTAATCCAGCAAACTCAACAATTGACACTTTGGAATGAGTTGACACCTTTTCTGGTAAAGAATTTGCATTTTCAGAAACTAACTTGCTTAATGTCATCAATGCCATAAACTCTCAGAAATGAGCTTATTGCCTGTTTTATAATATACATGTAAAATTGATAGCACTAATGTTTGTGTTGGAAGTGGTTCCTAGCTGGACAGCGTTGTTTAACGTGCCGATACGGTGGCCCATAGAGCTCATTGATGAAAAATATTTACATTTGCAATTTTTTTTCAATTCGATAATTTTTTGGGGGGGTTTGTAAAATTTTTAGAAGTTCCCACCGCGGTGAAAATATTACCACCGCGGTGAAAATATTACCACCGCGGTGATAATATTCCCACCATGGTGATAATATTACCACCGCGGTGAGAATATTTCCACCTCGGTGAAAATATTACCACCGCGGTGATAATATTCCCACCGCGGTGAGAATATTACCACCGCGGTGAGAATATTTCCACCTCGGTGAAAATATTTCCACCTCGGTGAAAATATTACCACCGCGGTGATAATATTCCCACCGCGGTGAGAATATTACCACCGCGGTGAACATGGTGAAAAGTCACGTGGAGTCAGCATCGATTGATGAGCGACTTACATGTAGAAATGGTCTGCAGACACCGCGATGCCACTTCCTATACCTTCAAAATGAAACAAAAGTAAGTTGCTCATCGTCATTGTCATCAGTATCTATAATCGGGTCTGCGCTAAGAGGGATATTTATCTAGGGACTTTTGGCAAGGCTCCGTATCGTCGATCCGTGTCACGTATGACTGTATCGAGCTATGCATTTTTTGTTAAATTCATACGTCAAAGTTGACAAGGATGACGATACGGAGCCTTGCCATAAGTCTCTAGTTGTCATGAAAGCCTGCAAATGAACCGACGATGGGGTGTAGCTATAGTGTATCGACAGACTTTCATGTGTTAACCCTTTTGCTACCGAGAATTAATGGCCTGTGCCACACACTCTCGGACATTCAAACTGACATAGAATCGTAACCAGTGGACCGATTGGTATTCTCTGTGGATATTTTATAATGCGAGACTACNCCGTTCCGGAGATAGCCACGAGTGAGATTTGCAGTTTGGAGCCAGTCAATCTGGACCCCCGGACAAACGTTAAAACGTAATTTTACCGAGGTTTCTTCAATCAGAGCAAAACTGCCTGTTCGGGGGGGGGGGGTGTAGTCTCGCATTAAAAATATGCAAGAGGATATCAATCGGTCGGTATCCAGTAAATTAGACAAAAGTAAATTAGACAACGGTATTTTAGACAAAGTAAATTAAACAATGGTAAATTGGACAACAGTCATTTTAGACAATGGTATATTAGACAATGGTAATCTGGACAATAGTCATTTTAGACAATGGTAAATTAGACAATGGTAAACTAGACATAAGGATAAGTAAATTAGACAATATCTTCTTTTTGGGACTTGGCATGATATCAGGGCTGAAGGGGTTCTTGTCGTCCTGGTTTATGATGTCGTCAAGTGAAATTGTACCCTGCCTCCACTTTTTTGTTACAAACTGTACCCAGGTTCAGATTTAGAGACCTATAGGGATGAGCTCATTCTTAAGACATTTTGCTTGGTGCAATTAAACTGAAATTGCTCTCCCTATAATTAGGGGCCTGCCCCTCTCAGTTGCTTACTCAAAATGAAATGGTCCATGGACCATGTGCTCACCGGGTTGGACATAATAGTCTAATGACAGAGGGAGGTACATATCAGTGTTATGAGCAATCTCGGTCAAGTCACTCCCAGCTAGGACTTTGATGATTTAGGGCTATGTATGTACCAAGTTTCAGATCCATAGCCCCAGCGGTTACGAAACGTGCCCTGCTAACGGAACACGACGACGACGGACGCTTCACCATCGTAATAGCTCACCCCGGTGAGCTAAAAATTCAGGGTGATGTTCTGACCAACTTGATCAGGGCCTGCTCATGCCTTCTTTGGCTCAAAGATGTAAAAAGGGACAGAGGTACCGGTATATAAAAGAGGGCCAGTGAACACAACCTTTCATAGTGGTTTCGTTCTCAATGATGAAGGTGGTCAAGAGATCAAGAGGAGGCCAAAAACATTGTCATTGAAATTTGTCTAATTTACCTATCCTTATGTCTAGTTTACCATTGTCTAATTTACCATTGTCTAATTTACCATTGTCTAAAATGACTATTGTCTAGATTACCGTTGTCTAATTTACGATTGTCTAAAATGACTATTGTCTAAATTACCATTGTCTAATTTACTTCGTCTAAAATACCGTTGTCTAATTTACTTTTGTCTAATTTACCTGGATTCCAATCGGTCCACTGGTTACGATTCTATGTCAGTTTTAATGTCCGAGGGTGTGTGGCACGGGCCATTTAATTCTCGGCAGCAAAGGGTTAACGCATGAAACTCTGTAGATACACTAGCTACACCCCCCTCGGTTCATTTGCAGGCTTTCATGAAAACTAGAGACTTATGGCAAGGCTCCGTATCGTCATCCGTGTCAAGTTTGACGTATGAATTTAACAAAAAATGCATAGCTCGCTACGTCATATATACGTGACACGGATCGACGATACGGAGCCTTGCCAAAAGTTCCTAGATAAATATCCTTCTTAGCGCAGACCCGATTATAGATACTGATGACAATGACGATGAGCAACTTACTTTTGTTTCATTTTGAAGGTAGCAAGCGGCACTGCGGTGTCTGTAGACCATTTCTACATGTAAGTCGTTCATCAATCGATGCTGACTCCACGTGACTTTTCACCGCGGTGGAAATATTCTCACCGCGGTTGTAATATTCTCACCGCGGTGGGAATATTACCACCGCGGTGTAAATATTTTCACCGAGGTGGAAATATTCTCACCGCGGTGGGAATATTATCACCGCCGTGGTAATATTTTCACCGAGGTGGAAATATTCTCACCGCGGTGGGAATATTATCACCGCGGTGGAAATATTTTCACCGCGGTTGGAACTTCTAAAAATTTTACAAACCCCCAAGAAAAATTATCGAATTGAAAAAAAAATGCAAATGTAAATATTTTTCATCAATGAGCTCTATGGGCCACCGTATTCCGACACAAGTTTGTGTGTTTCACATAATCTCCAGCCCGTACTTGTGTTACTCTATTTTCTTGCCATAAGCCACATTTAACTGATGCTGTGTGGTCTGAGCGGAGTTTTTCTGGCGATACACGTTGCACCGGTTCATCTTGTAGAAAGTAAGATGTTTTGTAAAAGGAGTTCGATCACTTTTCGTCAACGTTTATTTTCATGTCGAACCCTTTCATGCCTTTCCTTGCTCTCTTCGACACCAAAATGGCTCGAGATTCGTACCTCAAACTGTTTTTTGAGCGGCTGTTCCTGGGAACGCAAAGTTCGACCATAGTGCCATATGATGACTATTAAGTTCCCCAATGTTTCAAGTGATGGCTTTACTTAATCTTAATGTTAATCTTTCGATTGTCATTTCCTGACCTAATTTTCTTCTCTCCCGTTCTTATCATGGCCAATGTTGTGGCTTCGGCCTTGATGAAAAATTAAAGACACATACTCTTGCATCGATGAATCGTTCATGGCAGGTTTCTTCTGAAGCCGCCATCTCATGACCGATACTTTCGGCGAAGATCAGGTCATGGTCGCTGGTGCCAAAAATGACTGAAAAATAAAAATAGACACATTTTAAAAAATAGTCAAAACAGTGAGCTCTGACTTGACTCTTAATTGACTGTTCAGACAATATTGGGCAGTTTGTGTGTATTGTAGGAGGAAACTAGAGCCTTAGAGAAACCTCACTCTGAAACAGTCACACACTCTAGCACTTGGTATGAGGCCGCCCAGGAATCGAACCTGGGACTCCAGAGTTGACAGCAGCAAGATGTCTCCACTGCACCATTCTGACAGCTTGTGATGGAAAAAGTAAAGTCGTCTCCAAATTTCACAAATTTTCGACCCCAACTATGTGGTCTTCCTCGGGCACTTTAACAATGAACACATCCCATGATGAAACAAATTCAGAAAGAGGCAAGAGGACATTGTAAATGTCACACATGTCATTTCCTGATCAAGTAGGTTTTATTGGTAGCATTTGGCAGCATTCTTCCTAACTACCAATTCTGGGTCGTGGGACGAATGCAAACTCCTTTGTACATTTGCCAGCAACAATGGACACATCCCATCATGAAACAAAATCAGAAACAAACAAGAGGACATTGTAAATGCCATACGGTTCCTGATCCGCTTCTTGCCTAGCTTGGCCATGTGGCCCCTTGTCCGGGCATCCTGCTCTTGGCTTGGGCAACAACTTATCCAGGTCCCCAGTACATAACCCGGAGTTGTATTTGTATACTTGGGTGAGATCACCACACATACGCCTGTAGGCTATTTGAAAAGGTGGAGCTTACGCGCTGTTGATAAACGCTACGCGCGCGTTTCTCTGCACTCTGTTTGAGCTATTCAACATGGCGCGCGGGAGCGATCGCTCGCTTCAAAACAGAAGGCCAGGATTGGATCCTCGTATGGCATTATAAAGATTCCAAGTGGTGCGCCATCACGTGCATGTCATGCTGATAATTAAGATTGGGGAATGTTGCCGATCGCAACAACACGACATACAGCGATGTGCACCACAGACCGGGTACTATCTGGGTGGGAGGGTGGGGAGAAATAAAAGAATCCGTCAGCTGACCCCTCCCCCTGGAGCCCGACTCATCACTCCATCTCCCCTCCATACCGGTCCTCGGCGAGTTCCAAACCAGAATGAATTCAATAGGATCAGTCCGCCAGCACATGACGTCACACCACTTAGGAAATATAAAGATTCCAAGTGGTGCGCCATCACGTGCATGTCATGCTGATAATTAAGATTGGGGAATGTTGCCGATCTGCACACACTTCCTGGCCAGGGCACTTCCAAACCTCCATCTGAAGGCGTACTCAACGCGTATCAAGACAGTATTTTCTATGCGGAGTTCCTCCCAACCTCATCCCCAACACTAACTCCAAATAGAAAATGGAACCCTCAAACTCAAACACGAGTATTTCATTTCTGCCATCGACAAGCCGAGGAAATACAATATCAACATAGGCAACATCACGCAGGAAACCAGCGGACGGGAGAGAGAGATCCCACCCCGACACTCGATTCGCCCCGGTGACCTCCCTTCCGTGACCACTCTAAGTGGATCGAAACCGCGTTAAACTCCCATTCCTGAGTTCTGAAAACCCAGTCTAAAAAATTAGAATCAAAGAAGGCCACCAAAGCGAACAAGCGCCAGGGCAGAATCCCCCTCCCCCGCCCACTGGGGCTCAGTGTGACCCCGTAGAACAGGAGAGAAAGATCAGACCGAAGGCGAAACCAAAATAGACCACTACTTCATGACACTAAGACAAACAAGTCGACCCCGCAGTGTTCTAGCCTATAACTACTAGTGCTTGACCAGTTACGTAAAGCATCCACAAGATAAGCCCCATGAACACCAATAAACAATAGCCGAAAAAACCTGCAAAGCTGACAACTTATTCAATTAACCAAAGTACGATTACCGAGAACAAACCAGCCGGCTAATTGTAGACAACACCACGTACATGTAACACATGCCTGAATATACCCACAGTGTGTGTATGAATAACAAGGCGGCTCTGACACCAACCCAGGACTAGAACCTCATGGCCCCAACACACGTCAGAAAAATTTCTCACGCCCTATCCAAACATGCCTCAACCTCCAACACAGACGTTCCGACCTCACCGACCCATCCCAGAACACAAAGCAGGGATCTCGGCTTATCTCTAGATCCGATCTAAGATTACCGTCCATCCTCCCCACGCACATAGCAGGGGTTGTCCCAGAGCACAAAGCAAGGACTACGGCCTATCTACAGAACAGCGGTCCTGAGATTACCGTCCACCCTCCCCAGGCACATAGCAGGGGTTGTCCCAGAGCACAAAGCAAGGACTACGGCCTATCACCAGAACAGTGGTCCTGAGATTACCGTCCTATCTCCCCAGGCACATAGCAGGGGTTGTCCCAGAGCACAAAGCAAGGACTACGGCCTATCACCAGGACAGTGGTCCTGAGATTACCGTCATACCTCCCCAGACACATAGCAGGGGCCTCCCCGAATACGGACAAAATCGGCATATACTCACCAAATACCAACCTGAACGTGGCCCAAGGAACGGTGTACATGTACAAACAGAACCCCGCGGCGGCACGGAGAGCGTGCCCGCCGTGGCGAACCGGGCGGAGTTCCAAACCAGAATGAATTCAATAGGATCAGTCCGCCAGCACATGACGTCACACCACTTAGGAAATACTCGGAGCCCAGCGACCAGTTTCGTAGCCTTTCTCTGTATCCTTTCCAGCGCATCAGACTCGGCCTTAGTTCTGATAATCAACGCCTGAGAGCAGTACTCAAGGTGGGGCCATACAAGGGCTGTGTAAATGTTCCGGATAACGCTGCTGTCCCTTGAAGAAATTGCACGCTTGATGTTCCAGAATATCTTTGTGGCCTTGCCTGTAGCTTCCTTAACGTGAGTTTTAAAGCTGAGGCTTTCGTCTTCGTGAACCCCAATGTTCTTTTCCACATTAACCTCTGTAAGACCTACTCTCGCTCCATTAGTTGTGATATTGTAAGAGATCACAAAATCAATTCCGAATCATTTCGAATCAATTCCGATTCAATTCCGAATCAATTCCGAATCATTTCCCAATTAATTCCCAATCAATTCCCAAATAATTCCCAATCAATTTCCAATCAATTCAAAAAAAATTCCAAATAAATTCCAAAAAAACCCAAAAAATTACCAAAAAAATACACATCAATTCCGAATCATTTCCCAATCAATTCAAAAAAATACCAAAAAAATCCAAAAAACATCCAGATAAATTCCAAAAAATTCCAAATCAATTCCAAAAAAAATTCCAAATAAATTCCAAAAAAAATACAAATCAATTCCGAATCAATTCCCAATCAATTCCCAATCAATTCAAAAGATTTCAAAAAAATCCAGATAAATTCCAAAAAAAATCCAAATAAATTCGAAATAAATTCCAAATCAATTCCAAAATAAATTCCAAAAAATTCCAAAAATCCCCAAAAAATTCGAAATAAATTCCAAATTCCAAAAAAATACAAATCAATTCCGAATCAATTCCGAATCAATTCCAAATCAATTCCGAATCAATTCCAAATCAATTCCGATTCAATTCCGATTCAATTCCGAATCATTTCCCGATCAATTCCGAATCAATTCCGAATCAATTCCCATTCAATTCCCAATCAATTCAACAAAATTCAAACAAAAAAAATTCCAAATAAATTCCAAATAAATTGGAAATAAATTCCAAATCAATTCCAAAATAAATTTAAAAAAAATATAAATCAATTCCGATTCAACTCCGAATCAATTCCGAATCATTTCCCAATCAATTCCCAACCAATTCCCAATCAATTCCCAATCAATTACCAAACAATTCCCAATCAATTTCCAATCAATTCAAAAAAATTCCAAATAAATTTTTAAAAAAACAAAAAAAAATCCAAAAAATACACATCAATTCCGAATCAATTCTGAATCAATTCTGAATCAATTCCCAATCAATTCCCAATCAATTCAAAAAAATTCCAAAAACATCCAAAAAAATTCCAAATAAATTCCAAATAAATTCCAAACAAATTCAAAAAAAATGCAAATCAATTCCGAATCAATTCCATTTCAATTCCGAATCAATTCCGAATCAATTCCGAATCAATTCCGATTCAATTCCGAATCAATTCCGAATCATTTCCCAATCAATTCCCAAACAATTCCCAATCAATTCCAAATCAATTATCAATCAATTCAAAAAAATTCCAAAAAATTCCAAAAAAAATTCCAATTAAGTTCCAAAAAAATTCCAAAAAATACACTTCAATTCCAAATCAATTCCGAATCAATTCCGAATAAATTCCGAATCAATTCCGAATCAATTCCAAATCAATTCCAAATCAATTCCAAACCAATTCCAAATCAATTCCCCCTCAATTCCCCCTCAATTCCCCATCGATTCCCAATCAATTCCCAATCAATTGCCAATCAATTCAAAAAAGTCCAAACAAATTCCAAATATTTTCCATTTCTATATTGCCCATTTTTTCCCCATTTTTCCCACTTTTGCATTTTTTCCAATTTTTCCGTTTTTTACTATTTTTCCATTTTTTATATATTTTTTCCAGTTTTTCCAATTTTTCCACTGCTTCCATTTTTTCCACGAATCAATTCCGAATCAATTCCAAATCAATTCCAAATCAATTCCAAACCAATTCCAAATCAATTCCCCCTCAATTCCCCCTCAATTCCCCATCGATTCCCCATCGATTCCCAATCAATTTCCAATCAATTCCCAATCAATTCCCAATCAATTCCTAATCAATTCCCAATCAATTAAAAACAATTCCCAAAAAAATCCAAAAAAATTCCAAAAAAATTCGAAATAAATTCCAAATCAATTCCAAATAAATTTCAAATAAATTCCAAATAAATTCCCTAAAATTCCAAAAGAAATTCCAAATCATTTCAAAAAAATACCAAATCAATTCCAAATCAATTGCTAGTCAGTTCCGAATCAATTCCGAATCAATCAATTCCCAATCAATTCCCAATCATTTCCCAATCAATTTGCCAATCAATTGCCAATCAATTCAAAAAAGTCCAAACAAATTCCAAATATTTTCCATTTCTATATTGCCCATTTTTTCCCCATTTTTCTCACTTTTGCATTTTTTCCAATTTTTCCCAATTTTTTCCAATTTTCCGTTTTTTACTATTTTTCCATTTTTTATATATTTTTTCCAGTTTTTCCAATTTTTCCACTGCTTCCATTTTTTCCCATTTCTTTCCAATCAATTTTCCAAAAAATCCAAAAAAATTTCAAATCAAATTCCAAAAAAATTCCAAATCAATTCCAAATCAATTCCCAATCGATTCCCAATCGATTCCTAATCAATTCCCAAAAAGTCCAAATAAATTCCAAATAAATTCCCAATAAATACCAAATAAATTCCCAATAAATACCCAATAAATTCTCAATAAATTCCAAATCAATTCCAAATAAATTTGAAATAAATTCCAAATAAATTCCCAAAAATTCCAAAAAAAATCCAAATCAATTCAAAAAAATACCAAATCAATTCCAAATCAATTCCTAGTCAATTCCCAATCAATTCCCAATCAATTCCCAATCAATTCCAAAAAAATTCCAAATAAATTCCAAAAAAATTCGAAATAAATTCCAAATAAATTCCCAACAAATTCCAAACAAATTCTCAAAAAATACCAAATCAATTCCGAATCAATTGCAAATCAATTCCCAATGAATTCCAAAAAATATCCAAATACATTCAAAAAAAATTCCAAATAAATTCTGAATAAATTCCAAATCTATTCCAAATAAATTCCAAATGAATTCCAAAAAATTCGAAAAATCCAAAAAAATTCCCAATCATTTCCCAATCATTTCCCAATCAATTCCCAATCAATTCAAAAAAGTCCAAACAAATTCCAAATAAATTTCAAATAAATTCCACAAAATCCAAAATATTCCAAAAAATATAAATCAACCAAACAAATTCCAAATATTTTCCATTTCTATATTGCCCATTTTTTCCCCATTTTTCCCACTTTTGCATTTTTTTCCAATTTTTCCATTTTCTCCAATTTTTCCCAATTTGTTCCAATTTTTCCGTTTTTTACTATTTTTCCATTTTTTATATATTTTTCCCAGTTTTTCCAATTTTTCCACTGTTTCCATTTTTCCCATTTCTTTCCAATCAATTCCAAAAAAATTCCAAATAAATTCCAAATAAATTCCAAATGAATTCAAAAAAATTCCAAAAAATCCAAAAAAATTTCCAAATCAAATTCCAAAAAATCCCAAATCAATTCCTAATCAGTTCCGAATCAATTCCCAATCAATTCCAAATGAATTCCAAAAAATTCCAAAAAATCCAAAAAAATTCCCAATCAATTCCCAATCATTTCCCAATCAATTCCCACTCAATTGCCAATCAATTCAAATGAAATGGTCCATGGACCATGTGCTCACTCGTTGACATAGTGTAATTACAGAGAGGCACATACGAGCGAACATCTGGGTCAAGTCGGACNCGACGGACGACGACGACGGACGCACAACCATTGTATAAGCTCACCACAGGTGAGCTAAAAATAGTGCCAATGGCACTGTGCCCGCTTGGCTTGAAGCATGGTGGTGGGAATCATCAGCAACCCCATAAAAGCCATTTAGGTACAAACATGCCAAATTGCCATATAAATGGAACTTTCAAAGCAATAGGTCAAATCATAATTCCAGACAAACTTTGACCTCTGTGACCTTGAAAAGTAGGTCAAGTAAAAAAAATCGAGTACTAACTTATGTATCCTTATTGGATATACCCATGAAAAAAATTTGACAAAAATCCATCTCTTCGTTAGGGAGAAATAGCACTTTCAGTGATTTTGGTTTTGGTCCCCTAGTGGCAAAGTCAAGAATCAGATTTCACCGAAATTGTTTGTGTAAGTTGTTATAACCTAGAGGTACATGAGTACAAAGTTTCAACACAATAGTTCAAACCATTACCAAAATATAGCCCTTTGAAATTTTTCACAAAACGCCACCTAGGGGCCAAAATAGGAATCCAACCGCGCTCAAAATCGAACTCGACCTAGATCTAAGCCCATATATACACCCACCGAAGACCAAAAAGATCCGTCAAATGAAATGGTCCATGGACCATGTGCTCACTCGTTGACATAGTGTAATTACAGAGAGGCACATACGAGCGAACATCTGGGTCAAGTCGGACTGGAACTTGGTTAGGGTTAATGTCCAGATGACAACTGCATGTTCAAGTGTAGGCCTCGAGGCCTAGGCCTACATGTATTTTGTAGAGCTACGGTAGGCCTAACAGGGCAGGGTAGGCCTGTAGGCCCAGGCATCTGAAGTGCATTGCCATCAAAATACCGGTACCACTATTGGGGGGGGGGGGGACAGGTCTAGGCACAGGCCCTAGGCCTGGATTGGGCCCATCAAAGCCTTCGACTGATCATGATTGTAGGCCTATGAGTTGATGACCTTGGCCTGCTAACATTATTAGGGCCTAGGCCAAAAAAAGTACGGTATCAAAAACCCTAAGCCTTGGCCTAGTCCTACCTGTCCAAACAAAGGCAACATCATCAGATCCCCCTGACACAGCAATCAGCATAGGCCTAGGCCTAATAACAGTCATACAACCAGTGAACATGCATGCATGGTGAACACTGCTAGAACTGAATGTCATTGCTAAGGCCTACCTGTTACCATGGTCACTGTACTGACTGACCCCACCTTGGTTTCTGTGGTTCATTGAATAGTCACTAGATGGCTCCATTTGAATTGAAATGGACAAAAAGTGCAATAACTAACTTATTATTCGACGGATCATCACCAAATTTTTATTGTAGGTACATCTAATGCACATGCATGATATATCATACGGGTTTTCAAGTTGAACGACATTTATCAGTCACACAAGTCAAAGTTGCATTTTCCAAAATGGCTGCCTGGCAGCGGTCTGTGAAGTCCGAGCACGCTGAAATTTGCTGTACACATGAAGGCTACAAAGATACATACTTGTTCAAGTTCA
>NMRB01000907.1:33422-56650 GCA_002633025.1 Notospermus geniculatus | reverse complement strand
GAGACTAAATTCAGACAAATGTCCCCGGAAGTCGGTGATTACAAGTCCACACACACACACACACACACACACACACAGACACACGCACACACACACACACACACAGACACCATGACCAAAAACAATATGGTTCCCGATCACATAATAAGATACATGTACCTCAAACACAGGTGACCACCTTTGATCCTTACCACTGCAAGTTTTTTTATCCGATGTCCTACAAAGTGATCCCTCTACCCGAGAAACTCTTGCAGGAGGATCGCCACATAGGTACTCATTGACTTGTAGTTTGACCTTGTTCGTCTCGGCCCTTAATCTGATGTGAGGAGGGTCACCAGGAACTAAAACAACAATGAGAATATGAGAAATGGATTGAAACTCAACAAACTACTGTAAAGCAAGATAATTTCGCGGCTGGAAATTTTTGCAAATCAAGAATTATAGACATATTCACGGCAAGATATTTTCGCGAGTCTCCGCCATTTTTTCAGTTTTTTTAACGGACCGTATTTATCACATTGCGTGTACCGGTATTTATATTCGCGACAGGAAATTTTCGCGACTCATACACTCTCGCAAAAATTTCCTGCACGCGAAATTTTCCTGCTTTACAGTATCTCAAGATTTTCTCCCGACATTCTCCGAATTCAGACTTATGCCGGCCTTCCACGCGAAAGAAAACTTGCGACAGTTCTCGCAAAACTGTCGCAATGAACCTACCGATAGGTCTTTCATGTGAAAGAAAAAAATGTCGAAAGTCTCTGTCCGCAAGCTCTTGCAACTGTCGGGCAAGTTACTGTCGCAAGTTTCTGTCGTGTGGCTCTTCCACGTGAAACAAAATTTGCCTGTGTGTCCATGTGAGTGATTCCTCTCGCACCTGTTTTATGTTTTCTGCACATGCTTATCTTCCCCAAGTGTGGACCCGGGTAGGCTCGAACGTATTAACCGTGAGTCGGAGCGTTTATCACACACACCCGAACCATGGAGGGGTGTTCCTCTCCATGGTTCGGGTGTGTGTGCATTCGAGAACTTGAGCAGAACGTACCTCATTCTATGCCAACCCACTGTTATCGACGCTACAATTAAATCCACACACAGGCCTAGGCCTACTTGTAACTCTAAGGCCTATAAAAATAAATTGTGTGTTTCTGGTCATCGGCGATTTCCAAAAATCGAGGGTCGGACGGTCGGGATTTTTTTAAATTTTCCATTTTTGGTAGAGATAATTTTATTGCAGCTACAGGGATTATACTAAAGGTTATCTAGAAGCCAGGAACAGCCTCAAAAGCTGCTCTGGCATCCATGCCTAAAGGCCTAGAGAGCAAAAGAGATTAATTTTGGCAGATGTGATGCATTTTTGTGAGAAAAAAAAATGTTGTTTCCTGACCAGTCAGAATTTTTGAGGGTCGGTCGGAAAATTACAAATGACCGGAAACACACAATTTTTTTTCTAGGCCTAATGCCGTGTTCACACTAGGGTGTAATATCAAATCGCAATAAAGGCTTATTCTGATACAAGCGTCACACTCCAATCGAAATAGATCACTTTTATACCGATTTAACGAAACCGGCATTTATATCGGTTTCGATGCGCGTTAGCCAAATCGAAATAGTTGCCACGAAACACTTTATTGCGGGTTGAGTGTGACGCGTTTTGTTTCGCATCAAAATCGGTTTAGTTGTAGTGTGACGCGACCCGGTGTAACCAAATCGATTTCCCTATTTCGATTTACGGAAACCGATTTCGATGCGCAATAGGTGTGAACACAGCATTAGCCGCCATAAGCTCAAAGATAATGTATCACGACTTCATTGTTTACATTCAATGTTTGTAAACATGGATGTTTACATTATGATATTTTTTTGGACTTTTGGGACATGCCAACCCACCAAAATGAATACTTTTGGAATCAACAGAATTTCTAGAGGGGGGTGCCACCAACAAATTACTCATAAGACAAAGAAAGACTGGACATAAACAAACAAAATATAAATAATAATTTTCGTGGCCCGCAAAAATACCCATGATACATTATCTTTAACCAACACTGACTGGTTCCAATTCCTCTGGGATAAAACCATCCTTACCCGCTCCTTGTTGATAGATACATGGACTCCATGTGATCAGCCCAGGATGACCTTCCTCCGAATTTATAAGACCGATCTTGAAGACTTCACTCTGATTTATACGGGCATAGCGTCTTGATGCTGGAAGTGTCACAACCTTCAGAGGAGTCTGAAAAAGAAAGGCTTATGTAGGCATCTGAACAAGGAAAGGATGGAAAGACGAAGACAGGATACTTGACTCGAGACAAAGGCGAACTCCAATATGGTGAATTTGTACAGTGGTGTGCATTAATATTCGAACAGAGGGAATTCAGCTTTTCATTAAAGGCAAACTGTATCCAATATCTGTATCAAAAGTATTTGAAGTCAGTCCTAGAATGCACTCCTCTAGTCTGATATGTTTTCGCTGAATTCAGATACTGCATATCACGAGAATGGCGAAAATATCGAAATTTGACATTTCATGAGATTTGCTGTTATCACCATTTTGTCTGGATATTTTGTGGAATTTTTTCCCCTTGCAACAACATGTTGAATGGGGGTATTACCTGACAGCGTTTGGAAACAGAAGTTGATATTCATACACCTGTGATTCAAGTTTGATGTCTTTGATATTTTCCAATATGTCAAATTTCGATATTTTCACCACTTTCGTGATATCCAGCATCTGAATTCAGCGAAAACATATCAGACTAGAGGAGTGCATATCTAGGACTGACTTCTTTTGATATAGATATTGGAATACCGAAGTGACAAATTTTGGTGAATTCCCTCTGTTCGAATATTAATTCACACCACTGTATTTCATTTTTCCATTAGGGCCGACGCTATAGCATTATTGGCCCTGATAAGTACGGAGGGGGCCATCACAAGCTACTCATGTTCCTCACTTGGATGGGGTCTTTTACTTGCCCTTGCAATGAAACAAGGTACAAGGCACCACGGCTTACTGTCCCATGCGACGGACTGAAGAGCCGGGAATTAAATCCCATATAGCCCGGGCTGGATTCGAACCCGGGACCTGCCGCTTGCTAAGCGGACGTGATAACCACTAGGCTATCAGGCTCCTTTGAATACCTTTGCATAGCAGGAGTCCTAGGATTGTGATAACCAATCATAAGCAGGGTTCTGCCGCTGCTGGTCGGCGCCGGACGGCCCCGTCCAGGACGCAGAAATGCTGACCGGCACTCGGCCCAAAAAGAGTATTTTCTGACCATCAGAACTAACAAAGTGTGCCACGAGAGATTCCCGCCAAGCACACTTCCGAATTTCCTTTCTGTTCCTATTCACCAAATGTGCTTCCCGGCGGGGCTTCCTGACACAGTTCAGACCAACGACAACGGCAGGCTGCCTTAGTTGCAATAGAGTGGATCAGGGTCATTTTGACGCCAAATGAGCTCATTATTTCGACTCTCAGGTGCCAGGAAATCGCATTCAGCAAGTTCTGACCCGCACCCTTTCAGTCCTGGGCAGAACCCTGCATAAGAAATAAAGGGTACCGCAGATCACATGGTAACATGATGTGATAGAACAGACTATTTTCTTTTATCATTCTCTCTCATTTCTCAGACCCAAACAACACATTTGCTTGAGGGCAAGTCCACGGTCTCGGACGTGACATTCTTTCACATATTCAGTGCTGTTTCTGCAAATTTTGGAACCACAGAAAGATGTAATACCCTGCATCATGTCAGGCTCTTGTCCTTCTATGCCCCTGGTATGAACCAACTTCGTTGTGATTCATAATTACCGGTAGTGCACTGTTTGCTAATTAGTTGCGTCATGGACACGACATGTGCGATGTCACATCCGTGACGCAACTAATTAGCAAACAGTGCACTAATTATGAATCACAACGAACTTCATACCAGGGGCATAGAAGGACACGAGCCTGACATGATACAGAGTACGTAATGGTCCTTTTGTGCCATGAGTTGCAGAGACAACACTGAACAAGTAAAAAAAAAAAAATATCGGGCATCACCGCGTGCGGGGGGCTCCCTAAGACCATTACAGTGCTTGTAGTCTGTATGGGAAAAAAAACTGCAGAGGAGAAACCCGGGGGGAGGGGGTCTTCTTTCCTTCTTTTCATTGTATGTTTACGCATTATGTAAAATTTTATTTTGAAAATCAATAAAAAAAAAATTAAAAAAAGTAAAAAATATAACGAATTTGACCATGGACTTGCCCCAAAGATTTCCTTGAAACTTCCATTGCCCCAACAGCAAATGCAGAAATCCACTAAATAGCGAAAAATCCCATCCCTGTGTGTTAGTTATTCCAAACCCTGTGAACAACGCACCGCTTGCGGAACTACGGCAGAATCCGCATTAGTGGAAACGGGGCTCTACAGAAGAGAATGTCTACCCACCATTTCATCACACTGTCTGTCTTTCTCTTTATCACAGTAGACAAGTCTGATGTTTGGATGAGTGACGACGTCGGGACGAATGTTCCATGTCACACTCACGTAAGTCTTGTCATAATCTCTTTGGGCTTCAACACGAACAAATGCAGCTGAAACTGTGACATAGAATTGAGGTTACACAAGGAAAAACATGCCCAGAAAACAAAATCAGACCTGATTATTATGCACAGGGTTCTTCCCCCTGGCAAAGCAAAAAAATCAATGACTTTTCAAGGGCTGTTTCCGAACTTTTCAAGGATTTTTGGTACACTGACAGAAGATTTTTGCGAAGAAATAAGTCCTAATATCACAACATACCGGTAATCACGCAGGCCAGACTCGAGAGAATAAAGGAAGAACACAAGAAATCAAGGACTTTCAATAACTCTGACAAAAGTTGTGCAGAATTCAAGCACTTTTCAAGGCCCTTTTGAGGCAAATAGCAAAATTCAATGATAATCAAGGTTTTCAAGGATGCGTATGAACCCTGTATGCAATGGTGAACCGGCGTGCCCAAAGGAGGTGCCGGGGAACAACTCAGTTTTAACACAAAAGCGCATGCGTTGTGACGTTGAAAACGTCATTGATGTTGCGTATCGTTCGTGACGTTATGTGCGATACGTCATTCAGAACCAATGACGTTGCTCTTCGGTCTGTTGTTTACACTAAAATTGGCAATTTTATCGATGAAATTCAACATGTTCCCCCTTTGAATTTTCGTTTGAAAACATTCAGATACATTGAGTCAGTCCTATACTTGATAATGATGATGAACATGCAATTCAAAATTCAGTGGACTACTTCAGGTATATTAGGGCTAGAAGTAGGGCGTAGTTTCAGAATTAAATAACAAATAACGTTGGCTTGACTTTTGATGTCATAGTTTTAACTGAGTTGTTCGTCAGCGCCACTCGTGTGCGGCGGATTTTCATCGTGTGCGGCGGGGACTGGGCCATTTGACTCGCGTCATTTTGCAATAGATCATGTGCAGAAATCACATGACGGCATAAAACGACACGTCGCTGTGGAAGTGTACTGTTCGTTTTAATCCAAAATCATTTGCCGCACATGAGAGGAAATTGACTGAGTAATGAAATGGTCCATGGACCATGTGCTCACTGGGTTGGACATAATAGTCTAATGACAGAGGGAGGTACATATCAGTTATGAGCAATCTGGGTCAAGTCATTCCCAGAAAAGACTTTGTTGATTTTTGGGTTATGCCACCTGGCGGCCATATTGAATGTCCGATCGGGCCGAAACTTCACATGCACATAAAGGTCATCTGCAGGGGGCCACATAGCACATTGGAGCGCTTTGGGTCAAGTCGTTCCTGAGTTGCAGCACTTTGATGATTTTCGGGTTACGCCACCTGGCGGGCATATTGGATGTCCGATCGGGCCGAAACTTCACATGGTAATAAAGGTCATCTCCAGGGGCCGACATAGCACATTGGAGCGCTTTGGGTTAAGGCGTTCCTGAGTTACAGCACTTTGATGATTTTTGGGTTACGCCACCTGGTGGCCATGTTTGAAGTCAAATCAGGCTGAAATTTGACATGCATGTAAAGGTCATCTAGATGGAGGTAAATATCAAATTTGAGCCCTCTGCGTCAAGCCGTTCCTGAGTAATAGCACCTACTTGATTTTCAGGTTACGGCACCTGGCGGCCATACTGGATGTCCAATCGGGCCGAAACTTGGTATATTTAAAGGTATCCCTCCAATGCATGTTTATGCAAAATATGAAGTCGCTCGGTGAAATAATAACAAACTGTGAGAGGTTCGTCACTTTTGTCGAACTTTGACCTCTGTGACCTTGAAAAGTAGGTCAAATCAAAAACCCGTTATATATGTTATGTATCCTTATTAGCTACACCTATGATAAAAATTTGGAGATGATCTAGTCATTAGTTCAGGAGTTATTGCACTTTTTGTGTTTTTGGTTTCCGCCACCTGGTGGCCAAACTGAGAGTCGAATCGGACCGAAACTTGGTGTCGTGGGTCATCTGACCTAGGGGTATATATGTACCAAGTTTCAGATCAATAGCTCCAGCGGTTACGAAACGTGCCCTGCTAACGGACGACGACGACGACGGACGACGACGACGGACGACGGACGCTGCACCATCGTAATAGCTCACCCCAGTGAGCTAAAAATCCTCGAACGACATTTTGCTCAGCTAATTTCTCTCATGTGTGGCAGGCTTGAGGCACTTCACACAATGGTGTCAGTCCACTCTGCAGTCATGACTTTGATTTCTTAAAGCCCCTCTGTGTTCAATTTGAAAAACACGAATCATCGCCACGATTCTCAACGTCAGTGCATGACGTCATGATGTCAGTGTAGTGTAAAATGTACTACGCTCTATCTGAATACATTAGAGCTCTCCCTGCAGTTTTTTTCAATGTGTACTGAAAACTAGGCCTTGATTCTCTGAAGTACGTATCAAACAAGCATTTTGGGGACCTTCACAAGCTATGAGACCTCTATGTGCACTCTCCTAACATTTTGAAAATATCATAAAATTCAATACAGTGGGGCTTTAAAGGGATTCTTCACTGACGTCACAACGTTTACGTGACTGCAATGAATCGATGATGTTGGCCGTCAAATGGCCGGCGTTGACATCAAAACTTATCATGTCATTACATTTGACGTCAGCATCTCTGTGTTGACACTGTGTTCATGCTGTGACGTTGCTTGACATTTTGACGGCCAATATGGCGGTATCGTGTCGTCATGGAAATGTGACATCACGTGAAGAACCTCTATTCGATAAATGAAATAATAACAGAAGTCGTCTCTTCGAAATTTTCGCAAATTTACGACCCCAACCAGGGTCTTCCTCAGGCACTTTCTAGTAAGAGACTACAGAAGACTGAGCTGAATCCCAAATGTAGATCTAAAGTATCCTTTGCAAACAGGAAGTGTCAAAAATTAAGGTTGATTAGAGGCCAAGCCCCTAATCAAGCTTCGACTAATTACAGACTCTCTTTGTAATCAGGTCCAGCAACCAATTATGGGGCTATTCAACCTTAATTTGTGTTTCTTCCTGTTTGCAAAGATATGAAAATCCTGTTTGCAAAGGATACTTTAGATCTACATTTGGGATTCAGCTCAGTCTTTTCTGTAGTCTCTTACTAGAAAGTGCCTGAGGAAGACCCCGGTTGGGGACGAAAAATTTGTGAAAATTTCAGAGAGACGACTTCTGTTATTATATCATTTTGTGTGTCGCCTTTTGTGCTCTATTTTTGGATACTGTGAACTGTGAAATTTTCGCGTGCGTTTTATTTTCGCGATTTTCGCGTTCAAGGGTCAAAACGCGAACATAAATCGCGCGAAAATTACTCTTCTTATTATTCTGTTGAAGCTGAAGGGTTCCAATCGTGAATATTTATTCGTCGCGAATTCGTAGATCACCAAAATCGCAAACATTTAGCGTCGCGAAAATATCACGGTTTACAGTATTCCATCCATGACACAGGAAACTAACCAACCTCTGCTCCATTCAGATACAGCCACCTCAACTTTTGGTAAGGAACGATTTGATCCAATTCTTTCGTTTATCGAGGCAGCCTCTAGTTGTAATGTTTCATCACTTGTTACTTCACTTGTAACATAAGACGTTTGACGACCGGGAAGATCATACTCATGCTTCAAAGAACGATTCTCCCCTTTTCCCCAAATTCGGAGACGGATAGCGAGATCACCATTTCTCTTGATTTCTGGTATTTCCTGAAATAACAACAATTTCCATAACAGTTTCAGGACAAAGTTGAGTACAGGAATCAAACATAAAGGTTCACCTTACAAATTTAGCATTTTATAAATCTGGACAGTATCCCTTTAAACCTCAACAGATTTGCATTCTGACTCTTTCATATGATAGGCAAGACCCTTCTGCATGTTTAGTGCAAATTTTGTTGAATTCAGACTAGCTGATCTTATGACACAAAAGGACTGAATTAATGAGAACGCAGGGTCATCTGTGTACATTTGAATAGGCGAATAACGTACATTTGCAAGTGGAACACTAATTGTGCTGAAAATAGCTCTGTTATCCTCAGAAATGGAATTCAAAGCATCAAGTTGACAGATTCATGTATCTCACTACCACAAAAAAAGTTGAAGCCCCTGCCTATTACGAAAAGTCGAAATTCGGGCAGTGAGAGACATCTGGTGGCAATACATGAAGTGTATCCCTCAGTTACTTCATCGTTCGCAGTTAAAACTTTATGTTTGATTCCTTTATGGTACAGGTAAACCATGGTGGTGATGGGGGTCATGAAGTGTCAGGCTTCAGTGCCCAGTTGGTGTGCAACTCAAAAGCAGTAGCCATCTCGCTTGCAAGATACTGATGCAAAATGGAATTTAATAAAATATATCCCCAAATTCACCATGAAAGGGACCTTGTTAGCTTGGACTAAAGCCTGCAGCAAACGTCACCACTTTCGTTGCTCGTACAGGCAATTTTCGTGGTCGGCAATTTTTGTGGCAGTTGCCGGTTTATAGCAGACGCCACCATTCAGTGGTCTCCTGTGCTGCTGATGGCCACGCATCACCACAACTCGCAACCACGAGCAATTTTCGTGGTGAGAAATCAAACCTCTTTGATTTTCGGCAACTTGAGGCAACTCGTGGTCACCACCGAATTTCCGTGGTGAGTGGTCATTGCCGGCCACAGCAAACTTGGCTATTTTCGTGGCGACCACGAAAATTGCCTGTATGAGCAACGAAAGTGGTGACGTGTGCTGCAGGCTTAAAATAGTATTAAACCTCATGGTGAGGTCGGGAGACACCATACTTGAATTTATGGGGCGTATTCAAATCCTCGTTGTTGACCCACACTCGTGCTGACCCAGATCATGTAGTTGTTGACTCAACTCAAGAACAGCAGTCTCGAACAACGAGAACGCAACCCGTGTCGGGTCAAGAACATGTTCTATCTCACTCCCCACTCAGCGGAGGGTTGAGAAGAACACGTTCTTGGCCCGACACGGGTTGCATTCTCGGCGTTCGAGACTGCCCATTCTCAAGTTGAGTCAACAACTACATGAACTAGGTCAGCACGAGTGTGGTGAAGAACGAGGATTCGAATACGCCCTTGTAGACAGTGTGCAGCATGAACTTTTTCCTCCAATGGCCTGTACAACACCCCTTGTCCCCATCTTTGATAATCGAAGGCCGATCTGCTCACCACTGCGTAACATCGCACATCACCCTTCGAGAAACAGACCGGTCCACGGTGTATCTTGGCATGATGCCAACTTTACCGGTCGACCAATCATATTGTACTTTATATCGGGTCTTCGGCTACCACTATTTGTACCACGATTCAAATTTTACAACACCGGTTCTGATTGGCCTCCTCTTCAAGAGGCAGCGGATTCGCAGCGGACCGGTCAATTTCTCGAAGGGTGATGTGCGATGTAACGCAGTGGTGAGCAGATCAGCCTTCGATTATCGAAGATGCTTGTCCCCTCCCCGCCCCCCAAACTAGCTACAGCACAGCTGAATATGCTCACCTTCCAATAGAGTGAGACCATCCAACGGTCACCACCCAGCTTCTTCATCCCTATACCAATCAGCTGAGGATTCTCTGCGGGGACTGAAAGGAGGAAAAGTGGATCGCTTGTATGTTTGATCAGTCAGAGCAAGAATATATAAGTACCAAGAATGTACAACTCAATAATCAATCAAAAGGGTGGGCATTAGGTTACTTTTTCTGATAATAGAGGGCGTACGGTAATTATAGGCCTTCTAATTAAATAACCAATGTTTAGATTTAATGGTTGTTGACTGAATTGTATTATTTAGAATAACGTCAATATTCTTATGTAAAGTTGCAGGCATATTACTGGCATACAAAATTTTTTTGATTTTGGTAAAACCATGGGTTTGTTGTTAAGGTCAGAGAGCCCAACCCAGAGATCAAGTACGATATCAATCTGTCAAAAATATGGCCCATTCAAAACTGCCCTGTAGCTCAGTTATTTCTGAGTGCATACAACTGCGGGAGGTGTCATTTTGTTCGTAATGATCTTTCCTACACAATAATCCTCCACAAATTAAGATCCCTTCAGTTACATGGTCACCAGAGGCAAATTAGTAAACTCACTTTTGGCACATATTTGGAGTTGTACATTCTTGGTACTTATATATTCTTGGTCAGAGTGACTCGATGGATACCAAAATGCTTCCTACGACAGAGGTTAGGTTAAAGGGAGACATCGGAAAGATACTGCCCAGCGGGCACTAGTTGTTTTTGTTTTGATTAGTGCACAGCGCCGTCTGTTAATCACCGGTGACACTACGCTATGGCACAGGCCCCTGGAGAGCTATCAGTACCAAAATGCTTCGTACGACAGAGGTCAGGTTAAAGGGAGACATCGGAAAGATACTGCCCAGCGGGCACTAGTTGTTTTTGTTTTGATTAGCGCACAGCGCCGTCTGTTAATCACCAGTGACACTACGCTATGGCACAGGCCCCTGGAGAGCTATCGGTGAGTTTAGAACACGTATCTAACCAACAAACACTAGTTTGTAAAAAACACACCCCGAGCTCACGAATTCGTGAGCGCGGGGTGTGTTTTTAGATACGTGTTCTGTTTTTTTAGATACGTTTGGTTAGGTGCAAATGTACAGAGGTCAAAATATCGAGAAAAAGTGGGAGTATCACGATGAAACTTGAATCATAAGATACCGACAAGAAAGACAAATTGATTGATGTATGGTATGTCAAATTTGACCCAGCCGTTGTGGAGATATCGTTGATAAACCTCGTGCCACTCGGAAGTGGAATGGAGAGTAGGCCAATAGTGCCAGAAATGACACTAGGCCAATAGTGCAAGCCAGGAATGACAATACAGTAAGGCTGAGTTTACATCGGATGACACGTGAAACGCGACACGTTCTACTGGTTACGCATGTCATGATGATCGAACAAGGTATTTCCAACTAGAGCCATCATGTGATGGCGCAGATTCGTCTCCATTTGAAAGTTATGAAATGGCATGCACAGCGGCAAAATAGGTGGGCAGGGTCCAACATTACATGGTACAATGCCACGTGGACATTGCCTGGGGCGAGAGTGCGTCCATCAGTTGATACCCGCAGGCTAATATAATAGATTCGTCTCCGCAACTGCTGTAAGATGGCGCTGGGAGACGAATCTAATAAATTGTTTACATCAGAGGACACGTTTCATGTGACATCAGTTACACGGGACACGGGTATCGCGCATGCACGATTTTCGGGCCGTGTAGCAAGTTCACACAGGTTGTATTTGACTGATACCTTTGGAACTCAGCAGCTCATGAAAACTTTCACAAGACATCCTCAGGTGACTGAAGAACACTTCCCGAACTAGGCTGTAGTGCAAAATCTGGGAAGTTGTTTGGAATTCTCCAAGAATGTCTCGCACGAGGAAATGTTGTCTACTCCACAAGCACCGCGTCTTCATTTTCTCTTTTTTCTGCATCCAGAAGGAGTAAAAGGCCAATCACTTCCTCCTCCGACGATTCCATCCTGCCGCGAAGAGCGTAGAATGTCAACTGACCAAGACATGCGTGTCCCCGATGTAAACGGTCGTGTGTCATCTGATGTAAACTCAGCCTAAGAGACAAACTCCGTGGACTTACTTACCATCTGGAGGCATGATCATGGTCATATCCCTTGCATCACTTTCCAGCCCAGCATATTTCGGTCTGACTGTGATCTGGACTTTGTATTCGCCATGAGGGATCAAGCCGGTTACGTACTTTTGGTTTTTCGTAATGTTTGCAAATGTTACCTGAAACCATGAAGAAGACAAAAGAATGAGGCATGGTTTCTGGTGTCGACCGAGGTCGGATCAGAGAATTGGAGGATCATGATGACTTTCCATCATTAAAGCTGCACAGTATCAGGTCTGTTCGAACACCGTTTTTCAAGTATACTGCGTTTATCGAGTACCACCGTCCCATAATCCCTCGCGGAAGCATCCTCTAAAAGGCAGGTATACGCGATATATCGAGTACGGCATCCCAGCATGCAACGCGCATGAGATCGAAGCGGCCACGAAGCTCCCGTCAAAGACCTAAAAGTCAGCTAATTTTCCATCTTCATCACCAACAACGGTCTTACTAAGTATCAAATGCATGTTTCATCAGTGTTTATGCACATCAAGCGTTCTCAAAGCTCAGAATACGCCGAAGAAATCGAAATTTTCAAAGTTGAATTTCTCGAAATCAGCATGGCGAACCGGATGTTTTGCATGGTGGAATTATGGGATAGGGACTTATTGCGCATGTGTAAATGTTTCGTCACCTTCCGATCAGCCAATCAGTCTGCTCGTAACAAAATGTTCAAGGGCTCCGAAAACTCGGAAAGGCGAGTATGGCGCCGGCTAACTGCGCATGCACATACTCGATAACGCGAGTACAGATGGCGCCACGTGTCTGTACTCTGAAAACGGAGTTCGAACAGACCTGAGTATGCACCGCTACTCACTCCCAGTTCGGCTGAAATTATAGTGCAACCTCATTACAAGCATGCATAATATATAATTAGGCCTACCATAGAACCACATATTAAGCATTATCCTGCATCGAGGTTGGGGGAATCCCCAATGCTGCGTGTTGCGGTGTGTATCACATCATGGTTTGACACATGTACGACTTATGTCATCTGTTGCGATACTAGTGTTTTACAGAGTATCGGTATGGCTTTCTTTTCGAATCCAAGTGTGGGATGCCGCTGCAAAAATGTCTGCAACTGGCGGGATAAACGTATGTATCAACAGAAATAATTTTATCCGTAGTTACATGTTTGGCCACTAGAGGGTCACCGATTATGACCCATCTGTCTATACTGTGTGGCTTTAAAGGAAGACTCCATTCATTGTGTAAAATTTTGAATTTTTGAAATATCGTTAATACATTCAAATTCATTGATATCCCCAACATGTCATATTCTTTAAAGCCCCACAGTATTGAATTTTACGATATTTTCAAAACGTTAGGAGAGTGCACATACAGGTCCCATAGCTTCGTGAAGGTCCCCAAAATGCTTGCCTGATACGCACTTCACAGAATCAAGGCCTAGTTTTCAGCACGCATTGGAAAAAACTGAAGGGAGAGCTCTAATATATTCCAACAGAGCGTAGTACATTTTACACTACGCTGACGTCGTGACGTCGTGCGAGAATCGCGGCGATGATTTGCGTTTTTCACATTCAATACAGTGGGGCTTTAACATCAGCAAACTCATCATTTTAACCCTTTAGCACTCAAGCTTACGTAATTTTTTATCCATCTGTTCCTCAAGAGGGTTTGGGAAAATGAGCGTTTTCAACAAAAAAAATGTACTAAACATCAGTAAATGGGCGAAACAATGTCAAGAGGTGCAGTCCGGCTCAGAAAATCAGCTGAGGCAGAAAAATATTTTAGTTCATTATTTTCCCCTCAGATGGCAGCACAAGTCTCTGGGCGTCCTAGACTAGTACCTGGTCCTACCGATGGTGTCGCTTTTGAATGGTAGGACCAGTCGTGGCCGCCATTTGTGGAGGAATTCTGACACTGACGTCACTTGAAAATTTTATGTAAATTATGTAAATTTATTCAATTCTCAATACGGCTGACGCACCAGAATGCAGATAGAAGGTGACCGACCTTTGACCCAGGAAATTCACCAATCACGCCGCGGTTTTCCATGTTAAAAATAGAAAATCTATCAACATAATAGTTCACATACTTACCACCTGCACCAGCACCGACCAATCAGAGGCACGAAGGCGGTAGGCACGCCCGGTCCTAACATATGCAAAAGCCCGATGTAAAATAGTTAGGATCGGGTACCAGTCTATGGGCGTCCACGGGCATTTTGAGGAAATCTGAAGCGGGCGTTTTGAGTGCTAAAGGGTTAAATATTTTAAGTACATCTTAAGGGACCATTGCATAGCACATGTGATGTCATATGTGCTCAATGCATATTTATGAAGGTACAACCAATAGGCCTAGGCAGTTACAGTATTAGCTCATTCACTACAAAGGTCGTCAGCCTATTGACACTAGTGACATCACAACTCATGGCAATAGTCTACAATAACATGGATTGATAAAAAATCAAAAGTTTACAATGAGTGGAGTCTTCAAAGAGGAAGCTGCGAACTAGCACCACTAAGGGCCTACTTCCAGTGTCACAGTAACTGGAAGCAAGTAAATATATCAGACAAATAACAGAAAGGCCGTTAAATGTCATCAGCAGGGTGAGACACAAGAATCAGGGGGATCCATGATTTCAGAAAAGAGAGGGCGCACTGTCTGTGCTAGAAACATTGACATCTGCAGTGAATTTCAATAATTTGCTCCAAATTTCAGAACTTTACGGTCGATTTTAGAGATTTATTGGCCGAAAGGGGGCGTGCACCTGGTGTGCCCCCCCCTTGGATCTGCACCTTAGAATGAAAATATTTTTGATATCTGTATTTATACTTCTTGTGCAGTGATTGTACAACTGACCTACTGACCCATCTACATGTAGACTGATTTTACAGCTCAACCTCCACCAATAGATGTCAATCATCAATGGAAACACAACACCAGTGGGGTATGTATATATACACAGTAGATGATGGCAAAAGGTTTAAGTCCACACCATGCCATTTAATTGTCAACATTCCAATTGTACAGAGAGACACAAACTGGCAGAAAACAAACAATATGATCACATAAGGGCTGTTTAGACGACAGGCAAAAATCCACATGTGATCCGATCCGATCCTGGTTCAAAACTCTTGCATGTAAACATGGTAAACGCTACCCAATGCAGTCCAATGTGGATTTAAAATTGCCCCGAATCCACACTGGACCGCATTGGACCACATACGACCACGTTCAAATCTCGTCTAAACGCAAATAAGACCCGAAACCAGGTCGATCGGATCCAATCGGATTGAATCTGTAGAAATGTCGCGAATGAAAAGTGCCCTTTTCTAGGTTGAAGTGCCCTTTTCACAAAGTTTGCACCATGCCCTTCTGAAATGTTAGATATAACACTGACGTGGCTCTTGATTAACCGGTGCACAGCGCAAACAATCTGGGAACAACCACAAATGGTCAACAGGCATACTAACAAGACGCACGCTAAGCGTGGCAAATAACCAGGTTTTCGAAGTGGACTAGTGAATAAAATGAAATGGTCCATGGACTATATGCTCACCTGATTGGACATACATGTAATAGTTCTGTGACAGATGAAGGTACATATCAGTTATGAGCAATCTGGGTCAAGCCATTCCTGAGTTATTTTTTGGGTTATGCCACCTGGTGGCCATATTTGATGTCCAATCAGGGGCCGGTTGCACAAAACTCATGTTAGCGCTAACATGGTGTTAGCGCTAACTTTTATGTTAGATGACGTCAAAATCCATTGTCATTTTACGTCATTTAACATGATGTTAGCGCTAACATCATGTTATAGCACTAACATGAGTTTTGTGCAACCCAGCCCAGGCCAAAACTTCACATGCACATAAATGTCAGCGAGAGGGAGCCATATAGCACATTTGAGCACTCTTGGTCAAGTCGTTCCTGAGTTACAGCACTTTGATGATTTTCGGGTTGCGCCACCTGGTGGCCAGTTTGGATGTCCGATCAGGCTGAAACTTTACATGCACATGTAAATTATGTAGAGGGAGCCACGTATCGAATTTTAGCAGTGTAGGTCAAGTCATTCCCGAGTTATAGCACTTCGATGATTTTCGGGTTATGCCACCTGGTGGCCATAACGGAAATCAAATCAATCCGAAAGTTGACGTGCACATAAAGGTCATCTAGAAGGAGGTACATATCATGTTTGAGCAGTGTGGGTCAAGGCGTCCCCGAGTTATAGCACTTAGATGATTTTCAGGTTACGCCACCTGGCGGCCATACTAGTACTCCAATTGTGCCGAAACTCAGTATTTTTGAAGGTACCCCTCTTACCTACATTTATGCAAGATAAGAACTTGCTCAGTGAAATAATGGAGAACTGTGGCAGGTTCGTTACTTTTGTACTACTCTGACCTCGGTGACCTTCAAAAGTAGGTCAAATCAAAAACCCGGGTATTATGTTATGTATCGTCATTAGATATACCTATGATAAAAATTTGGTGACGTACGATCCATCCATTTGTTCAGGAGAAATAGCTCTTTTCCTGTTTTCACATTTAGCTCCCTATTGGCCAAGCCTTGAATCGAATGACGCTGAATATCGAAAGCAAACAATGTCTACTCACTAAACATGTCCACAAAATTTCACAAGAAAATCTCAAGTTGTTCCCATGTTATAACACTTCGATGATTTTCGGGTAACACTGCCTGGCGGCCATATTGGATGTCCGTTCGGCCCAAAACTTCGTATTTCAGAAGGTATCCCTCTAGTACACATTTATGCAAGGTATGAAGTGGCTAGGTGAGAAAACGACGACACGTGCCAAGTTCGTAACTTTTGCCGAACTTTGACCTCTGTGACCTTGAAAAGTACCGGTAGGTCAAATCAAAAACCCGGGTATTATGTTATGTATCGTCATTAGATATACCTATGATAAAAATTTGGTGACGATCCGTCCATTCGTTCAGGAGAAATAGCACTTTTTCTCTTTTCACATTTAGCCCCCTATTGGGCAAACCTTGAATCGAATGATGCTGAATATCGAAAGGAAACAACGTATACTTACAAGCAACATGTCCAAAAAATTTCAAAAGAAAATCTCAAGTCGTTTTTAAGTTATCAGGCGGACAAGAGAAAAGCGACTGCCCGGACGCCCGCCACTTTCGGTAATTTAATAACCAGGGCTGGGTTGCACAAAACCCATGTTAGCGCTAACATGATGTTAGCGCTAACATCATGTTAAATGACGTAAAATGACAATGGATTTTGACGTCATCTAACATAAAAGTTAGCGCTAACACCATGTTAGCGCTAACATGAGTTTTGTGCAACCGGCCCCTGGACTTTCTTCGAAAACCTGGTTAACCAGGACTTTCTTCGAAAACCTGGTTAAAAACCACAAAGCTCTGCCACATTATATATACCGTAAACATGACTTCCGCATTCCATTGGGTCACGCTTAGATGTTACCGGACTTCATCCATCGTTAGATCTATTACTTCCTGGTCGATGTTGTGAAGGCCCTATCTCCAGCTCAACCATCTTCGATAATCGAAGGCCGATCTGCTCACCACTGCGTTACATCGCACATCACTCTTCGAGAAATAGACCGGTCCGCGGCGTATCTTGGCACGATGCCAACTTTACCAGTCGACCAATCATATTGCATTTTATATTGGGTCTTCGGCTACCACTATTTGTACCACACCGGTTCTGATTGGCCTCCTCTTCGAGAGGCAGCGGATTCGCCACGGACCAGTCAATTTTTCGAAGGGTGATGTGTAATGTAACGCAGTGGTGAGCAGATCGGCCTTCGATTATCGAAGATGAGCTGAACAGACATTCACCTCATCAGTAATATATTTCTGATCTCATTATTTATTCTAATTCAGGTCACACTCTGATTTCTATAAAACGGAGCACACACATTCCGGCAAAAATGATAATCGTCTCTTATCTATTCTTGATTCCAGTCTAGACAGATATCACGTAGCATTCTGCATGCTGAGCGAAATTCATGCGTCATTAACTCTGCATTTCAAAACCCCGGGTTTAGGGTACACATATGCTTGTTCCTGAGTTTGAAAAGGACCCCGTTATGGAAGGAACCAAGGGAAATTTTCCACCCCTTTCTGCGGGCTTTTTTCATCCAATTAGACCCCCTAATGGAAGGAATACAGTTAGTTCTAACGCATTTTCCCATTAAAGATAATATATCATGACTTCATTGTTCACATTCAATGTTTGTAGACATGGATGTTTACATTATGTTATTTTGGACTTTTGGGACATGCCAACCCACCAAATTGAATACTTTCGGTATCAGAAGAATTTCTAGAGGGGCATGCCACCAACAAATTACTCGTAAGACAAAGAAAGATTGGACATAAACAAAGAAATTGTAAATAAACAATGATTTTCGTGGCCCGCGAAAATACCCGTGATATATTGGGCCAATTTCACAAAGGGTGTTTAAGACTTAGACGCGTGTAACTTCACTAAATGCACGCACTTCCACCATGCATTTGACGAAGTTACACGCGTCTAGGTCTTAAACACCCTTTGTGAAATCGGCCCATTATCTTTAACTAAACTACCGATAGGCACTGAAATTAACAGTCTGACTTTCTGTGTGGTCAGCCCTGCATTTTATACCAACCGTAAATGTCAGTGCTTCACGTAAGACAGGCGCAATCACTCTCTTGCTCGCCCGCAAAATTGCACCGAGGAGCTCGATTGACTGCGCTCCTCGGCATCCTTGAAGTTCAGGCGCGAGTGGGAACAGCTCTCCTCGGGCCTTTGAGGAGCTCAACTGATTGAGCTCCTGCAGATTTCAAACGTGAAGCACTGGAATGTACATGTATACTAAGACTCTGTGTGAAGCTGGTTTTATAAGGGCAGCATCTCCTAAACTTAGAGGAATGAGACCCTCGAAGCTCTCAAGTTTCCCTTCCAGGTTACACAGAGATAAAAGCACATTTCAAGCTGTGGTTAAAGCCCGACTGTATGCTCAGGTGACTTTTTCTCCCTCCCCACCTCGATAAGACTGGTCTCCTGTCCAACCTATATAGCCAGTGGTATCAGCGAGGCTGGACTGATACTATGTCAAAACAAAAATGGCCGCCATACCTTCATCACTTGAGAAGTTCAACAAGCTGTTATAACGCCACGGTGGTGTAGTGGTTCGGGCCTCCGACTAGCGGTCAGAGGATCCTGGGTTCGAATCCCGCTGCTGGCGTGAGACTTTGGGCAGGTCTCTTTGCCTTACTGGCCTCTCTCCACCCAGGTGGATAAATGGGTACCGGTCACGGAAATGCTCAGATTGTATGCGCTGAATGAGCAGCTCATCTGAGTTCTACTGAAGGGTTTCAGGATAGACTGGGGTTAAAGTGTGAAGTCGGATGACACCTCTACCGTTGTTGATATCAGACTATAAACCCAAACTTTAACTTTTAACTTTAACGCATACTGTTGGGCTTTAAAATGAAGCCAATACAAGCAGCCATTAGCATGCTCCCATACAAACGATACTGAGATATACCTGATGAAGGAAATTTGTGGCGTTAAATTTGAGAGTGTAAAGAAACTCGCGTGTTGTACGGGCCTTCCCCCACCACACAAGGAAAGGTGTTGATGCACTGGAAGGGGAAATGTGGTGAAGATCAGGAACCGGGGCAGGCTTCACTGAAATCAAGAAGAAAAGAAAAAATACACGGACTAACATTTAGAAATGTGTGTTTAGAGGATAAGGTACAGTGGTGTGAAGTATTGTTGGAACACAGGGAATTTAGCTTTTCATTAAAAGGCAAAATTCACCGCTTCTGTATTCCAATATCTAAATCAAAAGTATTTGAAGTAAGTCGTAGATATGCACTCCTCCAGACTGATGTGTTTTGGTTGAATTCAGATACTGCATATCGCGAGAACGGCGAAAATATCGAAATTTGACATATTTCGTGAGATTTGCCGTTATCACCATTTTGTCTGGATATTTTCTGGAATTTTTTCCCCTTGCAACAACATGTTGAATGGGGGTATTCCCAGAAAGTGTTTGGAAACAGAAGTTGATATTCATACACCTGATATTCAAGTTTGAAGTCTGTGATATTTTTCACTAACAATTTTGATATTTTCCAGAAATCTTTGTATCACTCGCCAACTGTAAAACGAAGTTGGATCAGATAGAAAACCATATCCTACATCAATTTTAGCGAAAAAAATCACTTTTGATTAAGTCACTTCATCAATATTGCAAAATATCAAAATCGTGGGATATATCAAGAACATGATAAGTTGAATCTCTCCTATTTGCGAATCAGTATCATCATCCAAACAGCGGCAGATGGTACCCCCAGTCAACGTGCTGTTGCAAGAGAAAGAAGTCTGCAAAATATCCAGGCAAAATGTTGATAATAGCAACTCTCACGAAATATGTCAAATTTCGATATTTTCACCACTCTCGTGATATCCAGTACCTGAATTCAGCGAAAACATATCAGACTAGAGGAGTGCATATCTAAAAGTGACTTCAAATACTTTTGATATAGATATTGGAATACAGAAGCGAGGAATTTTGCCTTTTAACGAAAAGCTGAATTCCCCATGTTCGAATATTAATTCACACCACTGTACATGTAGTCTACCCAATGTGACGACTCGGGGAAGATGATTGGGCACGCCCCTGTCTGGTGAGACGATTCTCCTTCGATCTTAACTGGACACAGAGTTCTACCAATGCGAACTTTACTGGGTGGACTAGCTACGTTGCATCCATGATTCTCGTTAGTTGTTCTTCATTCCTAACAGTCAAACTTCATGCTCTGCCCCTTTCTCCTATCTTGGATTCTCACAAAATCTTTCCATGGTCCTCTCTCCATCGTTCTCAATCACCTACTCTCTCCCGAGCCTAAAACTAAACTCGCATTTCTAACAATCTATCCAATTATTGGCCAACACCATAATACACAGATTAGTACGTCATTTTGTTTGTCATCCAGGGTGACAGTGAAACTCTTGCTCGTATTTCTAAAGTTATTTGTACGAAGTGACGTCAGAACAAAACAAATCATCTTATGGAAATAGCGAAGGCCTATTCCAAGAATCACCCCTTTCACATGTTTCAGGACCATTTGACTTGTTAATGCTAAAACTGCACCTGACAAAAATATCACTGCATCACACCAATGCCTGGAGATGAGGTTAGGATCACCACTATGGCTGTATTCGACTCATTGTTCTTAAGTGTTCTGGTGCGACGGTGTTCTGGAAGAGTCGAACAGCCGAGAACGCGTTCGCGATCGTGTTCCTGTTCCCGAATCTCACACCACCTCGGCTGGTGGTGCAAATGGGAACAGTCGAGAACAAAGATGGCGGACACCGGCGGCAATTTTATATACATTTTTCGTCAGATCATAGTGTAATTATTCGAGGTTTAGGATCAAGCAAAATAACCTGAATGACATATCCTTATGCCCGTGTCACACTGTCCCGAAATTAGACACCCGATGGCCACACGAATATGGAATTTTAAATTTTGCGTGAAGATGGCCCCGAAGTCAACTTCCAGAATCTTGCAAATTTTCGATCCCAACCGGGGTCTTCTTCAGGCTGGCACTTATCAGTAAGATTTCCAAAAGTTTCCATTAATGCGTATGGCCATCGGGTGTCAACTTCAGGACAGTGTGACACGGGCATTAATCTAAACTGAATAATTCTGAAGTACATGTATATCGGTTTTGATGCGCGTTAGCCAAATCGAAATAGTTATCGTGAAACAGATGTGCAGTGTGACCTGCTTATCCCGAAACAAGCTGACCGGCGATGACAATCAGACTGCACATGCCCAGTAGGCCTATTGCTTGTCAATCTTATTTCCGTTTTAGCGAGTGGGAAAACGAGTTCATATTTTACTGTACACTAACAAAGGCCGCACCATCATGTACTGCACATTATACATTCAATGTAGGCTTAACACACTTTATTGCGGGATAAATGTGACACGTTTTGTTTTGCATCGCAATCGGTTTAGATGTAGTGTGACCCCGACCCAGCGTAACCAAATCGATTTCCGTATTTCAATTTACGGATTTACCGATTTTGATGCGCAATAGGTGTGAACACAGCAAACGAAATCTCTCTCCCCAACAGAACTCACCTCTTTGGGCCAGATCAACCCTGAACACTCCAGATGAATTTCCAAAGGCTTTATTCCAGAATTCCACCTTAATGCAACAATAATTAGGTGGCCAAGGCCCACTGAGGTCATTGTACTCCTTACGTGGTACTTTGCATGTTGTGCCGTTCATGCCCTTGCATCTTTTATACTCAATATTGGGGTCGCATCTAAAATAAACAATCATTCACAACTTTAAAAAGTGCACAGAATACATGATATCACTCCAAAAGAGTGCAGCACCTGACGGGACAGCGTCATGACGTCCAGCACGTCATTTCATGATGTCTCGAGGCGAGAAGAAAAATGAAATGGTCCATGGACCATGTGCTCACCTGGGTGAACGTACCAGAAAAACAAATGACAAATGTTAAATCAAAATGTTCCAGGGTCATGTATCCTCATTAGATGTACCTGATAAAAATTTGGAGACAACAGGAGTTACTGGACTTAGAACTTTGGTTTTGGCCACCTGCTGGCCAAGCGGAGAATCGAATCAGACTGAAAAGTGGTGTCATAGGTCACCTAACATAGGGGTGTATATGTACCAAGTTTCAAGTCAATAGCCCAAGCAGTTACGAAATGTGCCACCAAATGACTAAGTTTGAACTTTGACCTCTGTGACCTTGAAAAGTAGGTCAAATCAAAAACCCGTTATATATGTAATGTACCCTCATTAGATTCACCTATGATAAAAATTTGGAGGTGATCCAGTCATTAGTTCAGGAGTTATTGCACTTTTTGTGTTTTTGGTTTCCGCCACCTGGTGGCCAAGCTAAGAGTCGAATCGGACCGAAACTTGGTGTCATAGGTCATCTGACCTAGGGGTATATATGTACCAAGTTTCAGGCCAATAGCACCTGCGGTTACGAAACGTGCCACTTAAAAGCAAAATTTTGAACTTTGACCTCTGTGACCTTGAAAAGTAGGTCAAATCAAAAACCCGTTA
>NMRB01000907.1:10776-21566 GCA_002633025.1 Notospermus geniculatus | reverse complement strand
CGTGCCCTCAGTTCGGCTAAGATTTGGTCATTTTGTGGTTCAACCAAGGGATTTTACCGTGTACAATCTAAATGGATATTATATTCGAAACACATCTAGACGAACGGATGATGCAGGTAAGTATATAACGCCCGATCAACCGCAATTTTACTTATTTAATCGAGTCATATCCGTCTGTACATTTTTGTACACAGTGATGCATGACGGAAAACTGACTCGATCAAACATTCGCTTTCAACCCCTAAACCACATTTTTATATGTTATTAATATAGAAATTACTAGTCTAAGAGTGCTAACAGATGTCAATTCAGTTAGTGACAGGCACAGAAAACTCTTATTTCGGTGTGTTTTGTTGATGAAATGAAGTCACTTACTCAGTGTCGGAGAATAAAAATAGGTGGCGCTGTGAGGAGTTTCGGCTTCGGTATTCAAAATAATTAAAACTTAAACAAAAACCAGGGCCTATTTCAGCAATACCTTTATGTTTTCGACATTGAAAGTAGTTAATTTCATTGATCTATACTCGATTAAATTAGTAAGTGTGGAAAAAAGGACTATAAATATTAATTACAACCTTCGGCACTCGGCTTCGGCAATTTCCGTGAAATCCCTAGATTCTGGGGAATTGAGATCGTGATTCCAGGGGTTAGTGAGCGAGTTAGGTCCGAGGTTGTTGTCTGAGCGAACAAAACCCCTGGGGACGAGGTTGCTGATATGTCCGCCATTGTTCAGCATGAGAAGCAAGAAGGTAGTCTTGCGCACAGTAGAAGTACATACACATGGGCATGCTGGCAGGAATGCACAGATTCTGCAATGCATGTGAACAGTCTGATGCTGTGATTTGTGCGAGACTCGTGTTGGTGAAAAAATTAACCCTTGGATTTGAAAATCGGACTTTTTGATGGTTCGTCCGTAACATCGTAACAAAATGCGATTTTCGGTGGAATTCCGTACTAAATACGGAAATCCGTAACGGGTTGGCAGGTCTGATATGTACAAAGTTTGGTGCCAATAGGCCCAGCGGTTACGAAACGTGCCCTGCTAACGGACGCCGACGACGACGATGACGACGACGGACGACGGCGCGTGACGACTATAGCTCACAGGTGAGCTAAAAAATCAGAGGTCCTGGACCTTTCCCATCTGATACCCGGGCCTTGGTTTGCATCTCAATGAAATATTTAGCATCACATACTAGAATAACACCAGGAGTATCTTCCTCAAGGGTCTTTGAATACAAACTTCCAATATTAAAGGATGGAGGCGGATTTGAAGTAAATGTAACGCACAGAGCTAAAAAAAAGCCTTGAGGAACATCAGAGAGCCTTGAGGAGCATACTTTAACTATATCTCTAACTGATCTGAAAATCTCACTTTGATACTTTATGTCTATGCCTTTAATATTTGACTTTAAAAGTCATACTGCAAAATGTTCTGGCTAAAAATTTGGATTTCTCTCTCAATGGGTTTAGGCTTAGGCCCTTTGTCCAACAGGTTTTACAGGCCTATGTGCATTGCTAGTACATGGCTTTACAGTGCGATTGTGTGTTTCGCGGCAGCCAAGAGCAGGGGGTTATTGTTTTCAAAGTTAGGCCTACTAAATTTCACAATTGGTAAACTTGTCGGGTCATGACCATTTAAATGTTATTGATTTCAGACAAATGTGCGTGTCATTTTTCGCGAAATACGGGTAGGCCTACATCATGGCACCGGACCAAATTCATTTCGATCTCTGTCTCTGATTGGCCAGAGGACCTGAAACGTGGTGTGCGTGGCGTCACAGTTTGATCCGAGATGAGATGACGTCAGCGAAAACCCCGCTGCGGCGAGTGACGCTGCAGCGTCATGCTCGACGTCGTGGTGACGCTGCGTTCTTAGGCCCGACGTCATGGGTTGTTGACGTCATGGGCAAAGGTAAAATGCGTTAGGACAACAGACTTCATCTAATTAAACAGTTCATTGTTGGTGGATGACCCCCAAAATCAATAGGTTTCCGTGTAACATGCATATCCACAACTCCTGAAAGTTTCGTCGCGATACGTGGCGTATTTTTTGAGTTATCCTGCCGAAACCACAGATTGGACGGAGAGAGAGATCGAGAGAGAGAGAGAAATCCAGTGAAACCAATGAAGACCGCCACCTTGTGAGGTGGTGGCGGTCTTAATTATCGCATGCGACGTAGTAGTCGCATCTGTAGTCGCCCCCATTTTAGTCGCTGGTGTGCGGCGCCCTTTAGCTACATGTCGCTTCAGATCGAGGTTGTGGTTGCGATTTCGGCGGAAGTGCACACATCTGCGAATTCGAGAATCGTCAATACATAGCGTGTTAATCATTCCGATGCCTGAGAAAACTGCTCCGCTCGCCACAAACTGCGGCGAAATCCATAGTAGTGGAACCGGCCTTTACATGTACATGTAGAGTCATTCTCATAGCAAATTTCCCTAAAACCTGACTGATCTCAAGGAAACTTTCCACTCACCTTTTCTTGAAGGCCTTCATATTCCCCGGCCCTTATCTTTGGCACTGTCTTCCTATGTTCCTCTGTCACGCCCTCACCATAAAGATACACCGGGACACCAAGATCCTGCGACAGGCGCTCACCAAATTCCTTCGCGCATTCTATGCAGTCCTCCATTGTTACACCCTGTAGAGGGACAAACGGACAGACGTCCATTGCACCAAGACGGGGATGCTCACCTGGGAAAGAAAGGGTAGATCAACTGATGCAACCTCTACAGGTAAGAATGGACATACTGCTACGACTACACTTTAACCTGGTTCTACCTTGCGCTGGTGTTTCCTGGCGCTGATGTTTCCATGGTTAGAGGACAATTCATCCCCGGACAATTCGTCACCAGGCTTCGTCCCCGGACAATTCATCCCTAGGGCAATTCATCCCCGGACAATTCGTCCCCATGGACAATTCGTCCCCAGACGATTGTCCCAAAGGACAATTCATCCTGGGACAATTCGTCCCTCAGGACAGCACTGAGTCCCGGCTACAATAAAGTCCCAGCTGAGTGAAGCTACATGTACCTTTAACATGTTTAAAATTCAATTCAGCAGAGACAAATTGTCCTAAGGGACGAATTGTCCATGGGATGAATTGTCCATGGGGATGAATTGTCCATGGGATGAATTGTCCATGGGGATGAATTGTCCATGTGGACGAATTGTCTTATGGGACAAGTTGTCCAGGGACGAACTGTCTGGGGATGCATATCTGGGGATGAATTGACATTGTCCGGGGACGAATTATCCGGGGATGAATTGTCCTAGAGCCTGTTTCCACGGTGGGACACTCTGACTGCCCACACAATTACACTCCACAACCTGATAGTAATCAGACTGATGGAAGGCAAAAATCAAATACATGTAGATGTCTTCTTTCTCACCATGGTGTCTCGTCATATCAATGAGCTGTGATGCAACCCGTGCAGCATGCAGAGCGCCCTCTACCACAGCTTCAGGTGAGCCGACAAACGTGTAGACAGTTCTGTTGGTCGAGACGCCATGATCGACATCGAGGAGAGTACATCCATCTGAGCCAGCGATCGCATTAGCTATGGCCTCAATAACCTGAAATAAGCAGATGAAAAATCCTGTTTGTGAAAGTATGCTGTCCTCTGTGGAAGAGGAGTGAACCCTGCCTGCGCCGTCAACATAAATGAGAAATATGAAATGAATCTGAAATTAATCCCTGCTTCCAAATTTGTATAGATTTTATAGAGGGGGAGGGGGGATGATCCCCTCCTCAAAAATTTCAAGGAGGGGATATCCCCCCCTCAAGTTTGCAGACTAACCTTTTTCATATATCACTATTTTCACTTCAGTAGTATTTTTCTTGCATTTCAAATGCAATTTTCATGCAGAAGGAAGACTAATTTTGCATTTTGGAGTGTTAAAAAAATTACTCTGGAGGACATTTTTAACAAAAAAAAATTTTTTTTTGAAAATTTTTTCTCCCCCTCCTTGAAAATCCTGGCGGAAACCCTGGCTTTACTGTGCCATAAGTCAGTGTTAATTCTAGGATTTCAGAAGGGCATGGGGCAAACTTTGTGAAAAGGGCACTTTTCATTCGCGACATTTTTACTAACGGAATTTGAGAAGCTTGTCAGTTAAAAAGGTCCCTATAACTCCAGTCAACAGCCAATTTAAGCCAGTTTCTAAGGTGGTATGACCAAAAGGGACCATGACAGAGGGTCTGGGGGGTAATAAAACCTTTAAAAAAAAAAAAAAAAATTTTTTTTTAGGGCAGGCATGGCGCCAAGGGGGTTAAAAAAGGGCACAGTGGCGCCCCCTTTTAGGGCATGGCGCGCCGCCACTCTAACACTGCCTAGAATTAACACTGCATACATGTAAGTGATGGACTGAAGATCCAGGGATGATTAATCCCGTATGGCCCGAGATTTGCACCAAGACCTGTCGCTTGCTAAGTGGATGTGACAACCACTCACAAGGCTATCAAGAGGCCAAGGGTTTAGTTAACATTTTTGGACAGGAATTCATGACTTCCTTAACCCAAAAATCAGGAAGTATTCAGGCTTTTCTTGGAAGTTCTATGGTACATGTACATGTACTTCATAAGCTTAAACATGTTAAATACATCAGAAGTGTAAAATTGTTTGGAAGTACTTGCAGTGCTCGAAACAGTTCAGTTGTTCAAAGGTAGCCGTTCGGCTAAATGTCTACAAATTTCCATAGCCAAATATCTACATGTATGATTGAGATACTGCCAATGGAAATAGAAAGGACTTAATGGCGGTTTAAAATGGTGAAAATCAAGTAGCCAATCAAATACTGTAGCCAATGGCGATGACAACAGCTACTTTTATAGCACTGACTTGACATCCTGGAGCCTAAAATTCAAAGTATTTTGACTTCCGTGACTTCCAAACTCCCTGTAACTAAACCCCTGCAAGGCTCCTCAATTTGTATAGATTTCACACCTGTTAGTGGCAGAGAACAACACCATCAATCACATTCACATCACACTATCCACATTGTATTCTACATGTTCTAGCTGATAAAAATAGTGCCAATGGCACTGTGCCCGCTTGGCTTGAAGCAGTCTGGCCCCCTAGAGACAAAGTCAAGAATCAGATTTTGCCGAAAATTCATCTGAGTTGTTACAGCCTAGAGGTACATGTAGATATGTGCAAAGTTTCAAAGCAATAGGTCAAACCGTTACAAAAAGAGCCAATATCGTAATTTCAAGCGAACATTGACCTCCGTGAACTTGAAAAGTAGGTCAAATTGAAAACGCGAGTACTATATCTTATGTATCCCTATTAGATATACCCATGATAAAAATTTGACAAAGATCCGTCTCTTGGGAAGGGAGAAACAGTACTTTCAGTGATTTTGGTTTTGGCCCCCTAGCGGCAAAGTCAAGAATCAGACTTCGCGAAAATTTTGTCTGTAGGTTGCTGTAACCTAGAGGTACATGTGTACAAAGTTTCAACATGATAGTTCAAACCATTATCAAAATACAGCCCTTTGAAATTTTTCACAAAACGCCCCCTGGAGGCCAAAATAGGAATCCAACCGTGGTCAAAATCGAACTCGATCTAGATCTTAGGCCCATATATACACCTACCAAAGATAAAAAAGATTCGTCAAAAAATAAAGGCGCTAGAGCGCTAACGAGCCAAATGTTTACGGACGTACCGCCGTACCGACGTACGGACTGCCGTACGGACTGACGCACGACAGACCACCACTCAACGACCCCAACCACAGCATAAGCCCTGCTGGGCCTTGCGGCCAAGCGGGCTAATAAAGGATTATATTGTACTCAATTTCTGATGATTTCACTGTGGTCTCTGGCCACTGATGTAAAATCAAATGATGACAGAAACTATAAAGTAGCATTCACCTGATGGAATTAGAAATCAATAACATGAATACTGCATAAGACATAGTCAATGAAATAATATAATGAACACCAGCGTTGTTGTCAATGGCAACTGGTGTCCAAGTGATTGCGGGACGTTGATAGTATACTTCATCCGAAGTGTACTGTCAGCGTCCCGGGATCACTTGGACACCAGTTGCCAATGCCATAAATCAATAAAAAGAATAATAGATGAACCCATGTTTGTTAGGTTGTGTAGGCGTATGAATCAATAGGGGGCAATACCGGTAACAATGGTCAATGGCGGGTACAATCATGACAATAACCAGATAACAGACTGATGCTATTAAATGTTGTGGAGCAGCAGCAACATTTTCCCTTCATTTTAATTTTGGCCTAGCCTAGGATAGTTGTAGTGCCTAGGCCTGTAGCTAGGCACATCATGCTATCCAAGCCGTGAATTTCATTAGCTCTTCCATCAGTCGTATGGGGGGATTTCCTAGTATCGGAGATTTTTCTTCCAATTAGGCCTAGGCCTAAGGCCACGAGAATGAAAGTTCCTGTTTTGCGTCCGAGCAAAAATGAAAAGTGATGAGGCTTTTTTTCATTATTCATTAGGCCACAGTTTTTTTATTCTTTGGTTTACGGGCCCGCCGACGTGGCAAAATGCCATTCCGAAAAAAAAATAAAATTGGGAAAATCAGTTTCTTTTATTGCCTCCGAACTTCAAATGAAGTCTTCTAAGAAAAAAACAAATAAATGGAGTTGTTTTTATTCCAGCCGACCTTGATTTCGGCTGTCACGACTGCTAAAATAAATAAAACCAACTGACGTACGCCTATTTCCTGGCAGCGAGGACGGAAAGAAGCAGAAAAGAGGCATTTGTCAAGAATTTTTTGGTTTTTTATTTCCTCCGAGTTGTCTTACTTGTCATTCAAAAGGTGAAAATGAAAAAAAACTGAACTGAACCAAAGTTTTTTTTTATTTTTATTCCGTCCTCCGTACCTGGGCTCAAAATCTTTGTGCCCGTAAACATGGTAAACCAAAGAATATAATAACCGTGGCCTTATTCATTATTTGATTTCTACAAGCAACAAGAGCTTTCCAAGTCATCAAAACATCTTAGATCATGACACTTTTCATTTCATTTACATTTCATTTACTAGTATCTTGAGTAGTAGGCCCTAAAAGAATGAAAGCATGACAAGGTCTTCGTAGCCCAGCTCGCTGGTGACAGCCGACACTACTGAAGGTGAGGCGCAAGATGTGTTTACTGTGCAGATTTGACGATATGGATGCTTGGGAATAGAGCATTTGTTGTGTTTTGTGCGATTTTGGGGGGATTTTTTTGGGGAATAATGAAATTTGAAATAATGAACTTTTTTGGGGAGTGCTGTCGGGACATGCGGGCGGTGGACGCAAAACAGGAACTTTCATTCTCATGGCCTAATGGTTAAAAATAAGGATAAGTAGCAGTTCCGAAATGATGAGAAAGTCGATAAATACTACATGTATATAGGCCCTACCTAGTGACATATCTATTTGAAATAAAAACACTAAATGTGATAGTACCAAAAATGCATATCGAACGGAGGGGTGATAACAGAACCTGAGTGCAGTGAAATACATACAGGTGGGGTGACGACTGCGAAAGATGCCAAGGGTTTGTGCGAGCGTAGTCGGAGGGCGGAGCGATGTCACAACCCTTGGTAGCCAAGAAGGCCTACTGAGACTGAGGCTAAGCTGTACTGACTGTGGTGTGGTGTGCATCAGTGCAGTGCATGATGAGTGTACATGCATAGGCAGACAAAAATTCGTGACATTTTTCTTCAAATTCTGCATTTTAACCGATCAAAGCGCCTCTTGGAGGAGTAACATGAAACTAACCTCTTTATGCTGGCCTTCGGAGAAATTTGGTACGCATTCGACCAATCGCGGCATTTTTAGGCGACAAATAGAAACTCAAAAATCTCATGGAATGTAGGAATTATTTGCCGGATGTGTAATACGTCACGGATATCTGTGCGCATATACACATGTTTTGATGATGCGACAAATTATGTGGCGTGACGTAGCACGCAAGTAGTTATTTCAGAGTTGCGAACCTGCTTGGTAAACCTGCAATTTTAGCAACAAAACCCGGTATATTCTTAAATAGTCATACATCACTGCATGCTATATTGTTCTTCCTTTCTATCTGCACGAGGAAGATGATTTTTCAAACCCGCATTTGTGCAGGATACTGAGAAATTCGATGCTGAAATGGGAGCTTGTTCAGCTTGATTTATTTTTGGAAACAAGCCATTTTGGGACATTCCCTGCACAGGCCTGCAATCTGCATGCCTGTGCTGCTGTGTACTGCACACTGTACTTGTTTGGGTCTAGGCCTGCTAGGCCAAAGTTCACGTGTGTATTCGGAGGTGCATTCAATCATTTCTATAGACTTTTAGTCTAGTCTATTTTGCACAGACGTCATAGGCCTAAACCATGAACGAATTTTAGATAGCAGATAGGCCTAGGCCTACGGTAGATAGGCCACGGTCTTATCAAGTAAGAAGAACACCCCTCTATATAACCAGGTTGAGAAACGGCAAAATGTCGGATGAAAAGATCAGTCAAATTTGGTCAACTCATAGGTTCCAATTGTCCACTGTATACGTCAGCGGGAACATTAAAGTATGAACTTTGTTAACACACAACTTTTGAAACGAATTGATAACCAAAAAGATGATTTTGCAGCCTTTTTCGGCCGCCCCGTTCGGAAAACGTTTTATCCGCAACAAATCAGCTTGGTGTGAGACTAGCTGAGACTACTGCAAAAGCAGTCTCACCAAGCAGTCTCGCGCACGCAGCCTGTGTTAACGCAGAGAGGAAGTACATGAAGTACTGCAAATTGTTGCGGATAAAACGTTTTCCGAACGGGGCGGCCGAAAAAGGCTGCAAAATCATCTTTTTGGTTATCAATTCGTTTCAAAAGTTGTGTGTTAACAAAGTTCATACTTTAATGTTCCCGCTGACGTATACAGTGGACAATTGGAACCTATGAGTTGACCAAATTTGACTGATCTTTTCATCCGACATTTTGCCGTTTCACAACCTGGTTATATAGAGGGGTGTTCTTCTTACTTGATAAGACCGTGGATAGGCTAGATAGAATCTTGACTTGAGCACACAACGAAGTCGCGAAATGAAATGCGAGCGCCGAAGCCAAAGGCACGAAGCCACAGCGGGGAGTCATGGACAGCAGTGATAATAATTAAATAAACTAATGACCAGTGAATGATGATCATTATTCATTGTCATTTGCGACAAGCGCACCTACTTGTGACAAAGTGTATGCCCCGTTTTCACTTAGGCCTATACAATGTAGCTATGCTACGAATATCCCAGATCGGAAATTTGTCCTGTTTGTAGATAATTCTCAAACATTTCTTGCAGTTCTTAAATGATTCTTAGTTGATTCCTAAGCATTCGTACAGTTCGTGTGAGTTCGTCGAGCCGCCACAGAAGTTAAACTTTCGTTGGAGGGTTCATGAATTTCAAATTTGTAGATGTATCATAAACACTTCGAAACCCTTTCTTATCGTCCGTAATAGCTTTGTAATCGATTCTTTTGCATTCTGGGCTATTCTTGGCCATTCGTGTCTCCCTCAAATTTGTGGACCCTTGCCAAAAACATCCCGAAAGCGAAACAGGCACGAATGTCCCAAATGTAGTATGAATCAAGTAGGCTACCGTACATGTACACTCATCCCAAAAAATAAATGGACAGTGGTTTTTTAACTCTGTACAGGAAGTGATGTATAATTTTGGGTTCTAGCTCAGATATATGGCCCTTCAACATCTCTTGTATATGTCCAAGAGCAAATTTTAAGGAAAAAATTAAAAAATATCGTGAAATTATCACTGTTTCAAAATATCATTGAAACTGAGATTTTTGAAATCTTGAAGTTTTTCACAAAAAACAAATTTATCATGAATCTATGATGAGTTCTAAGACTCATGGTGAAGAAATTACTGAAAAATATTTGCCCTATTCTGTGTTATTCAAGGAATTATGCATGAAAAACGAGACACTTTTCAACACAATTTAAAGAAAAAGTTTAATTTCTCTGTGACCGATGGTAATATAGTTACCGAATCTTGGTCAGTCTTAATCTTTTAGCGAAGGTTAACACCTCAACCCAAAATTTCGTGAAAAATCTCAAATTTCAGATTTTTGATATTTTCGATAATCTCAAATATCATCAAAGTAAGCCAAGATTTTCAAACACTTTCTTCACCATATTTCTTAGAATTTTCCATAGATTACTTGAAAAGTCATTTCTGGTAAAAAATGTTAAGATTTCAAAAATCTCTATCTTGATGATATTTTAAAATAGTGATATTTTCATGATAATTAATTTTTTTTCATGAAATTTCCTCTCTGACATACAGAGGAGATGTTCTAGGGCCAGGTATCAAAGTTGCAACCCCATCGTATGCATACCTCAGCAACAGAAGGCAAAAACTTTTGTCAATTTATTTTTTGGTATGAGTGTACATGGTTTAGGTTGATGAAAAATACTGTATTCCCTGCAATAAGTGGCTGCGGCGGCAAACCGAATTCACGCGAAATCATTGATTATACATGTTCGGTTTGAATACGTAATATAGAAACCACGGAAAAATGAAACATGACGTCTGGTGACAATGGCTAGTGTCGGATTTCAAGGCCTAGTTCCTTCATGAATGGCTGAGAAACGCGGCACTTAAGATCTGCACCAACATAGTTTGAATCTTGTGATTCATTGTGTGTTGTCTGTTTCAGGTTGGTATGAAGATCACGAGTGGTGATATCGCAGATAAACTGCAGCCATCTGTCAATTACCTAAACCAAAACTGGGACTCCGTTAGTACATCCTACGAACAAGCGATCCTTACGTATGCACT
>NMRB01000906.1:164690-247345 GCA_002633025.1 Notospermus geniculatus | reverse complement strand
TGGATCATATTAAACATATCGAACACTAAATTTTGCAATTTCTTAGGGATTAAGGTCGATATAACTCATAAATTGGAATGATTTGTCTGGCTTCAATATTGAAGTTGGTGGTTCAAGCTTGAAGATTGAAGTCGGAGTTAGTTCAAGCTTGAAGATTGAAGTTCTACTTCAAGCTTGAAGATTGAAGATTGAAGAGCCTTCTGGGCTTTCGTACATTGTCGACCAAGAAAGTGACGTGAACAGCTGGGGCCCAGTTTCATCAAAGCTTTGAGCAATCTTCGTTTCCGCCAGAGACGCCATATTCAAATGCCACTTTTCATTTGAAGCTTGACATTCTTGACTGAGTATTAAAGAATATACAATTTTAATATAGAAACCTTTATGTTAGGGAACCGATTTTTTCTCCAAGCCTTAGGAATTCCGTAAACGACCTTCGCCCTGATGAAATATTTTATTTCATACACCTGAAATTGACAACAGACACTTGAAAGCAATTCGTTTTTACGATGAAATGTCCCCTTGAAGGGATTATGCGCTGAGGTAATTGCCCTTTAAGCAGCTCCTGTTAAAGTCCTATGTTCACGAGATCTACCCTAGCCGTCGATACGATTTGAGAAAGTTAAACTGTAGTTAGATAATGAAAAAAGTGTTATGGTCACAGTCGATCATCATTTAATGGGGAACCGGAGGAACTAACGTCACGACGTGGCGCTGTGAGCAGTGCGACCGAAGTTTCTTTTTTCTAACGTTATTTCCATTTATTTCTGGGTTCCTCATTGTTTCACATGGAAGCATCCACTTTCACGAGATTTTCTGAACTCGTCTTCGAACAAAAACAAGAATCGACGGCTAGGCTAGCTCTCATGAACGTATGATTCTAAATAATAGGGAGGTTTAGAAGTCAAACGATAAACGTAAACTTTACGACAACGTTATTTTTCATACTACACATCAGCAAATTTTTATACTGTATTTTCGGTACAAAAATAACGTTGTCGTTAACGTTAACGTTTATCGTTTGATTTCTAAACCTCCCTAATACGTGCCTTTCATACGACAATCCCACGGCCATCCTTGCTTCGCAAAACCTCTGTTAACTTCACGCCGTACAATGCACAACAGTAAAAATATTGGACGTATTAGTCGTAAATTTCCTTATTTGACTGAAGCTCTTTATTTTATGACCAAATTTTCAATAACATCCACGCATCGATGCCCCAATCTATACTAAACCAAATTTGCACCTAAAATCTCTTTGGCACTCTCACTACTTCAGCCAACTCCATACAAATCATCCCACAGTAAAATCTTGCATTTCGCCTCAAACCGAACGTGGTTCCTCCAAGTCGTAGATTTTTTCAAATAAATGCTCCATAGATCTCAATTTATTGCCAATCTCCGACAATAAACTTGGCTCCAAATGATCCACATATCGATTTCTTTAGTGGAACGTGCTGAGGATTTGCTTCCCTCCATTCGGTCACTTTTTGCATCGCCATAAAACGTTTCGATCACTGTTAACTGAGGCTGTATGCGATAAACTGCGAGCACTCACAGAAGCCGCCATGGCGAGATTCCACTTCGATTTTTCTAATAGGGCCGAAGCATAGCCATAGCATTATTGGCCATCTCAAGCTACTCATGTTCCTCACTTGGATGGATCTTCTACATGCCCTTGCAGAGGCACAAAAGTTACGAGGCACCACGGCTTACGATCCCATGCAATGGACGTAAAGGTCCAGGATGGTTTATTCCACATGGTTTTGACGACGTAGATGTGTGAGTTGTTCATCTAGTTGTTACGATATTGAAAAGTTAAAGTTAAAAGTTTGGGCTTATATAGTCTGATATCAACAACGGTAGAGGTGTCATCCGACTTCACACTTTAAGCCCAGTCTTTCAGTAGAACTCAGATGAGCTGCTCATTGAGCGCTACAATCCGAGCATTTCTGACCAGTGAGGCAAAGAGACTTGCCCAAAGTCTCACGCCCAGTGGGATTCGAACCCGGGACCCTCTGACCGCTAGTCAAAGGCCCGAACCACTACACCACCGTGGCTCCAGCGTGTTGGGGTGGAGTGTCTATGAGAACAGACTGAAGAGCCAAGGAACATTTATATCCCGTGTGCCTCGAAATTCACACCCAGGACCAGCCGCTGGCTAAGCGGACATGATGACCACTAGGCTACCAAGGCTGTCCTGTAACACAGCCACCCTCCCAGCAGGACAGGCGATATCACACTACAACAGGTGATATCATACTTCAAACACGCTGATTGTTGAATGTTGACACTCAGCCAAGGCAACCATATAACCTTGAATCGATCGGCATTCTCTTTACCAAAGGAAGGACAACACAGTTTGCCAATATAAACGTGGGAACTAGATATGCTGCTTTCCTGTGATGTGAAGGGAGCTGGTTTCGAGTTTCAAAGATCTTAAGAATAACAGATGCAAATATCATATCACTGAGGTTACTATTAACCCTTTCGTTGTCATGGCGAACAGTTTTGGAAATGTCTCCGACCCCAACTTGATCGCTGGCCATCGAATTTACCGACCATGACCGTGGAAATTCTTATAAGTGCGTCATGAAACAAGATTTTCAACCGCATTTGACCAGGAGTTCACGATCCGATGGCGTGTAGCTGGTAGAACTGCTGTCATGACCCATGGCTTGCTGTACGAAAAGTCGTGAATCTGTGTTATATGTTTCCATCAAGGCCAAAGCCATAGCATTATTGGCCCTGGCAAGTATGGAAGAGGCCACCTCAAGCAACTTATGTCCCTCACTTGGATGGGATTTTTTTACATGTACCTGCCCTTGCAAAGGAACAAGGTACAAGGCACCACGGCTTACTGTCTCATGCGATAGACTGAAGAATCAGGAATGATATCCCGCATGGCCGGTGTAACGTTTTTCAGTGTGGCCGTTTTTCTGTGTGACTTCCATTGTTCGGAACACACCGGGAAACGGACTCGCTGTTTCTCTGTGTGTCGCTCATTGTCAAGTCGCGGCTTATTCCGTCAATCTATTGAAATGCCACACTGGCACACGGGCCACACTGAAAAACGTTACACCGGGGCTGGATTCGAACCCGGGACCTGCCGCTTGTCTAGCAGATGTGATAACCACTCGGCTATCAGGCTCCACACATAGTCATTTTCATCGCCGTTCGATGTAGGATATGTGGAGAAACGACCAGGCGAACGTATGAACAGACGGGCAAATTGTCATTTCTTTCCGGAACACGCAGCATCGAAGGGAAGGGTATACTTGAAAGCCCATTTTAAATGTACCTCGGCTAGAGCTGCATCATGAACTGCGTGCATGGCACGGCCTTCATTTATCTAGTAGAGTATTGGTTTTATATCGGAATTTACGATGCTCTCATAAAAGGGGCAGTGCACCGCGGTAAACGACGATACATTGCAAGTTGCCCATCCTGAATCGGTTCCGTTCTGCGGCCGATGCAGGGAGTTGCTATTCCAAGCGGTCCGCAAGTTCTACAGGGTGTTTCAAAAAAAAGTTGTCATCTCTAAAATATCTCCTAGAACCCAAACCCATGAATATTTTTGGCTCAGATTTTGTAAGCTGTTAGGTATAGACATACTCATGATGTTTATATAATGTCTGTATGATGGTGTCTCGTTATGATGGAACAGTGACCCCAAAAGTAAAAGGGTCCGAAATGCAGGTGTCCTCCAAACAATAAAAAGAACCATGATGATGTAAGTGCACTGAGGACATTTCAATGATGGCTGAAGGGAACTCTGCAAACTCTTCTGAATGGCCATGTGGAAGGTAGACTCCAGTAATCCTGGCAAATTCTGTAGCCTACGCAACAAATGAAATAAATGTTTCATTGCTTTCTGATAAATCTTTCCTTTTTTGCATTTTGCACCTGCTCAGTCCGAGGCCTCTTATTCATCCACGCATGAAGCGGTCAAAGCCAAAATTTCTCCAGGACCTCCATGCATCCTGACCTATCTACATACCAAATCTGAGGCAAAAATATTCATGGGTTTGGGTTCTAGGAGATATTTTAGAGATGACAACTTTTTTTTGAAACACCCTGTAGATATGGCCAATGGATTTAAAATAGCGATGTTCCGTGTTGCTTACGAATTCATCGGAATTGGCATATCGCCGAAGTGGAATTACAATGTAACTGCATTTTTGAAAAAAATGGGAATGAAAAATTAAGTAACGGTGAAACACTTCTAGAACAGTGGCACTTGACATTTTGTTTTATGCTCAGTTGGAAGTGGTTTTGAACCCCGTCGTTTGTGCAATTGGATTCGTTTGTATAAATAAGATATCACAGGCGAAGAGCCTGTCACAATCTACCAGCCGAGGGCTGTAATGAACCGCTTTTTACCGGAGTGCAATCAGTCAAATGGTTTTTCGTCGCCTAAGCGGCCACCCTGGCGATTTTCACTCGCATAAGCGGCCATTAGTTCTGGCATGGCGAAGGTAATGACCGGCATTGGAAATTACGTGAAGTCTCATGAGAACGTGAACACAGAAAGAACGATAGATCCGACTGTACCAGTGGGCACTTCGGAGCAAGGCAAATACAAAATAGACAGGTATTAAACGGATTACTCGATTGGCGGAGTCCGATGCTCCCACGCAATTTACGATGTTTCATGTCAAATGTTTGTAGAAAAAACATCCATCCATCGGCTAGAGACGATGAGAGATGATGGGTTTAATCCTACGCATATCAGAAGTATTTTTGTTTTATTTTTCTTTACGGTCTTCATATCAGATAAATTTGTTAACAGCCGAGGCCCAGGAGAACATGCAATCTACCACGTTTTATAAAACATAGCTGCTGGACTACACAATTGAGAAAGACTATTTTTTTTTCGTACAACGAACAAAAGCCACGAAACGAACAAAAATAAGGGTGAGGTGAGGCCCATGGTACAGGCTTGGATGGCCAGCTGCTTTTGTTTGATATTTTCCGTAATTGAAATGAATATTATGGTATCTGATGCATGAACGTTATCAGAATGTGTAACCCTTACACGTCCTCCATAAAGTGCCGGTAAACTTCTTCGCAGAAAACAAAAGGAAAAAATCGGTTAAAAAATTAATACTCGTTGTTCTAAACCGCTATTCAAATCATTGATTTTGGGAAATATCGATTCATTTTTGTACAATTTTATGCTTAATATATTTTGACCTGATTACAGTGACTTCAAAACATGAGTAGGTGTTGGAAGGCAGGTGAAGCGAGAGTGAAGTCAAGAAAATGTAAGGTAAACAATGGGCCAAATGAATAAATACTAGTAAATACTTTTCCTGAATTTCGCAACAAAAATGCACTAGGCAGTGCTGTATAAATCTGAAGTAAAAGCATTTGCTAGTCTTTATTCATATGACCCGATGTGTCAATGACGTCACACTCCATTCATAAGTATGCCATGTGAATGGAATTTGACTGACACCTGACGTCATTGTCGCATCGTTTACTATTCGTTTGTTTTTTAACCTCACTACTGAGAAAATAAAACTACCGACTTGGCACTAGTTTTTTTGCAACGAAGGTAGGATAAAGGTTGTCGCTCATTGCATTTCGGAATACCAAACAAACACAACGTGTGAGGCTTGACCTATTTTTACGTTAACACGTTTATTAGCCTTTGCTTTACCAGATTATCAAGATTGAATAATTTATTACCCTCACGATTTAAACATTTACCGACCTAGTCCCCAAATTCCTGGGGGACTTGACCTTTTAGTGAGAATGGAAAAATGGAGTTATCCTACTTGGAGTCGGTCCAAATGCGGCTTTTATCATCCAACGGAAAAAGTGGCGATGTTGATTATAAAGGATTTGAAAAGAAGGGTGAACGGTTATTAGAAAAGGCTAAAATACAATTATCATTTTTTGGTATTGGGGAAATTGATCGGGAAGTTGCAGAGGAGTACACCCGTATGACGCAAACAGGACCAAGGTGACACAAAAGAAACTGAAAACAAAAAAAAACTGAAAAGAAAAAAAACACATAAAAAATTCAAGAAAAAAAGTATTTTTTTGAAACCAAATCAAATACAACATGAAAAATACTGAAATTACCATTTGCACTTGAGCACCACCATCAAAGCCGCCACCACTTTTCACATGTCGGAGTCGGAGATTAAATCAAATTTCAATATAGATATCGTGGGTTGGATAGGACAAAGTCATCAACTTGTCTGTCCTGACTCCTCTAACAAGAAGATATTGGACAAACATCTTAAATAGTATTTTTATTGTCAAAATTATGTTTATTGTCAGACATTTATAGTATCAGTAATAAGATATGAAAAAAATGCTTCAAATAACCTAGTGATCTAGTGATTATGTGCTGCACACGACGACGATAACGTTGCGACACATTCATTAGCGAGGTTTAGAAATCAAACGACAAACGTAAACGCTAAAGACAACTTTATTTTTGTACCGAAAATGCAACATAAAATCTGGTTAATGTGTAGTATGAAAAATAACGTTGTTGTAAAGTTTACGTTTATCGTTTGATTTCTTAACCTCCCTAATACATATACCTAGACCTTGTGACGAAACTGTACGGCAACACCTACAGTACATACAAGCACATGGTGTATATGTCTAATCGTGAACTATGAACAATCACTGGTGACAGACCTAAACGTACCACAACTTCTCGCTTTGTACTACGATGTTCACTACTCGAACACTTCTGTACATAAATTAAGCGACACTACCCACTTTTCATGAACGCTTAATGCGTCTTTAATAGAACTAGTTGTCGACGTTCCATATTGCTAATGTGCAAGGTTTTTCGGCTCTAACTCAACTAATTCTTAGCCAATTTCAAAACTTTTCTCATTAAATTTCATCATTCTTTGTGCAATGTTTCAGCTTTCGACATTTTCCACGAAAGTCCAACATAACAGTAATTGTTCTTTTTCGCAGATTCAATTTTATTTCAACGCGTTGTTTACAAATTCAGTATAGCAGGTGTGAAAGGAATGTAAGTCCCCCTGGAATCAAAGTCCGGTCTTATTGTTCAGATTAGAATATATGGCTAGAGAGACTATGGCCATTCGAATATAACCTTACAATAGCGGGCTATTGTTTGGCGCATCTGCATTCCTAGGACGCTGATTCCTGTCACACCTGTATGGTGGCCCCCTCAAAACTAGAATAGAATTGGCAAAATACAACTATCAAGTTGGTCGCACATCAGGGCGAGGTGAGGGCGGAAATCGCAAGCGATCTGATCGCCATCGAGTCAAGTCAGCGGTTAGCGTCAGGTTTGTGCTGGGCAGCGATCCGTGCAATCTTCTCGCCAGCGATGATCGACGAATATCAATCTGGTTTGATTTTGCGGCAAAAATGGTTGTCGCCAAGCGTAGCGCCAACCACCACGCACACAAGGATGATTTGCCTACATGTACTCTGCGGTGGATGGCAATCACATCACTTGCGATATCGCACTTATGTCATCTGGTTCGCTGCTCGCCTAAAAATGCAGTTACCAAAGTAGGACGGAGTTCTCTCAACTGTGCAGGGATTGTATGGAATGCTGCAAACAATGCGGGGATAGACAAATCCCAAATTGATGTAAACGATAAAGATCTGTGCACTTCCGCCTAAATCGCAAACACAACCTCGGTCTGAAAGTGAATGACGTGATGCAGAGAACCCCACGACAGTGACTTCGACGACGTTTTGTCAGAGCGACCATTGCTGAATCATGGATTGCGTCACGTCAGCTGGTTTCAGATCGAGGTTGTGGTTGCGATTTCGGCGGAAGTGCGCAGTTCTGCAAATTCAAGAATCGTCTATTGGCTCCTTAAAATTAGTGGTCCTGAGAAGGAAAAACATCGCGCATTAATAATCTGAAACGTCAAGTTACGGTATGTGGTCATGTGAGTAACTCTACAATCTAAGTGCAGACAGACGACGACAGCACCGCAAACAGGAATCACACTCCGACTCCGGGTGAGGGGTGACACACTGGGGGCACTAGACCATGACAAACCAACCCACGGTAACATTGCCTAGAAACTTCATATTGAAAAAAATCTATTCATTTGTATATGTTACTCTGGACTTATTTCCTCAGGTCAGTGTGAAGATATTCAAACACCGTCCACACCAACGTCATGATATCTGTTTTATTAGGAGGATATGTACAGTTGTAATGTGTAATTGAAGATGTTTTGTTGTCTCTGCAACAATATTATGGGTACCGGTACCGGAACAGTTTCTGTATCAAAGTCAGAGTACCTAGCCTTGTTTCTAACTCGATGCATTAAGCCTGCAGTACGCTTTCTTTGCCTGTCTTGTACACTCGAGTACATCTTGTACACGAACTGACGGTGCAAAGTGTGCGGGCCTTGGCAACGAAAACCTGTGACGAACATCATGGAAACAACTGCAGTTGTTGTTGAGAATCATCCTCGACTGTTTTGATTGTTCACCACCCAAAAATTGTTTATTGACGAGGAACGTAGCCCTGCGTTGGCTTGGCAACTAGCCACAAAAACTGTTTTTCAAGAGATAACGAAAAGGTTGGTAAAAAGTGTGCTGCATGGACTAGAAAAACATATGGGATATTCGACGAAGATGCCTGATGTCCAAGAACTGACCTAACGAAAATGAGTGGAGGAACCATCAGGAGTGCTTGTAGCCTACCATGAGTATAATTATTCAATAAGAAATTTAATGGTAATGTTATACTTTCAGCACATCTCAGCAAATCACAACACTCGCTGCTTTCGACAACGTGTTGGCTTAAGTATGAAAGAAGATCGCTCAGCGACGTTAGTCGCCATTTTTGGGTGGGCCCATTAAAGTAATTTTACACATTTCGCCTTTGTATTTGTATTTGATTTTTCGGTCAGGGCCGAAGCCATAACATTATGGCCATGGTAAATACAGGGGAGGCCATCTCAAGCTACTGTTGCTCCTCACTTGGATGGTATCTTTTACTTGCCCTTGCAAAGGCACAAGGTACATGTACAAGGCGTCACGGGCTGAAAAGCTGAACAAGTGATTAATCCCATACGGCCCGGGATTCGAACCCGGGACCTCCCGCTTGCTAAGCGGACATGATGACCACTAGGTTATCAAGGCTCCTCAATTTTCCCTTTAAACTTTTTAACCGATTTCGATCCAATGTGAACAGTCTCTCTTACATGTATGACAACTTGCAGGTAAAAAAGAAAAACCTACTTTCCGCATGACAGCCTAAAGTGACAAGTAGAGAATTCTTGATTGCCTTGTACATATAAATTTTTGATGAGATACTCGATCAGTGAATTTCTTCCAGATAGATGGATTTTCCACGCCAAGTTCGCTGTACATATAGAGGTATTTGTTAACAATGTGTGTAGGGCCGGCATCTTATTGTGTTGAACATGTTGGCATATTCAGTCCATAGGGTAGACAAATGATATCAAAATGATACAGGCAGCATCATAAGCCTGTCATAGGAACACACGTTCGTTACCAATGTGTCAACAATTTGTCCTTTTGCTGAATGTTCCACAAAATTCTTCAAAACAGTCTCCAAAACAGCCCCAAAGATTCGTCAATAGTTCTTTTGAGAACCTTCTCGACCTTCTCGAAGGTTTCTGAACAGAACCTTAAAGACAAACAAAGAGCCTATAAAGAGCCCAAGTAGAGGGGCTACGGTTCTATTTCGAACATCTGTGGCTTCGTTGTGGACCTACAGGGTACTACCCCGAACAATTTGGGATGGTTCTCCAGGTGTGACAGCAAAGAACCGTTCAGTGATAAATAGTTTTGGTTAAAAGTTAACGCTTCGTTTTTGTGGCCTGTGGTTACCTCCCCATTATCTCTCATATCCCATGATAGATAAGATTTCAGGACTGTCATTCCCAAAAGCCAAAAGATGATGCAATTTAGTGAAAACCGATTAGGGATTGGTAGAGGATTCCGGTGCCAGTGGTAAAAGAAGCCGGCGCATATTAGCGACCTGCGATGTAGCACTTTTTTATGAGAGAAAAGTCACGCTTACAAAACAACTCTGTCATCAGGCAAACCAGTGGTAGGTAACCCATGGACATTTTTGTTTACTTTCGCCTAGATGTACGTGATTAAATGGCTTGTCTTTCTGTTATAACTGGAAAACGAGAGAAGTTTCTAGGCAAAGCAACCGCGCGTTGTTAGACTTAGTTTATCTTACTGTACCTTTTCCTTGGGGCCGTCGCCGTCACCATCTGCGTGACCACCGCTAAAACCACCTACCTAAAATGAGAAATCAGGAGACAGTTGAGAATTAGACACTCCACCTGCTAAGGAAATAAGAGGTCATTTCCAAAACGATGTTGTTGCCCAAAAATTTTATTTCTTTGAGAAATCTTCAGTCATCAATACATGTGTACATGTTTTCTTTGGGGCTATGGTTCTTTGGGTTCATTCCCTAGACCGATCTTATCCCGCACCTTATCTCGTACCATACATGTGTCTTTTCTCTATCTGCACCTAGCACTAGTTAGTGCAACTGTATTTCACCCAACGTTTAATGTATTATAATAAAGGAAATAAACTCTATTTGAATTTGAATTTGTGGTAAGAATTCCTCTTTGTAACTACGAATATATCAGGGCTGCTGATTATGATCTGTCCCAGGTCACATCTTCTGAGTCTTTTGGCTTTGTTTTGTATGTACACAATAAATACATTTTTGAAGAAACTGTCTTTTTCGAGCTAATCGCGACAATTTTCACTAGCACCATAATATAATACCTTCTACAAATATGGTAAAAACCAGTTAATGTTTACCATATTCTACAGCTCCTGAAAAACATGCTTTGTGCCCTTTGAAATGTACACATTACATGCATGTATAGAATGTGTGGTTACATAACGACGATGACAAAATATAGTTTTTATCTATTACAGTTTATTCAGCGCTCCAGTATAATGTACCATAAGAAGATCAGACCAACACGCCAAAAGCCTAAACTTGGGTTTGAACGCATGATATGAAGAATACATTCCTGCGAAAAAGAAACAGTATATTCTCAGGTGACATATCTGTTGGAAGCATCGTGCCAAGAAAGGCAACGATGTTACAGTGTATTTTTAAAGATTCTGCGCAGTTATCTGTCCAAATGACAATGCTTGTTTCCTCATGTTAGACCAAGAATGCGAACGAAGAAAAGGCTGATCATCCAGAAGCAGCTCGGCTTCGGAAAGAATAATGCTTTTGTCGCGTTTCCGTTCCGCAGCACTAACAGCTGATCCCTTGTTTGTTTCGCCTTCGGCATCGTGTCAATACGCAGTTACTGGTGAAGTTCGTCAGCTAATGCAGCAACTGGCGGTTCTGTGGTCATCATCATTGGTTGGCATGGAGAGACAAGTGCGGATTGCCTGGAGGACATTGGGTCGACCCTCGCCCTACTACATATCCGGCCACAATGCCCACGATAGGCTGTAGTACAAGATTTGTATTGGGCTACCTGTAAGTCTTTACTGGCTTGGTTCCCCTACCATCTACACGTTCACGACAACTCTAGCGCGGACCTTAAGCATGGCGCACACCTGCGACCAAAATCATGCGACCACCGACGAGACTGGCGAAAACGGCGTCGCAGGCAACCATCGGGTGCGAGGTCGCTCGCCGACCACACTTGCGACCATTCCAGTGAACCATCCGCAAGCGACTGGCGACCTCCGGAAGCGACCAGTCGTCGACTATTGTCGCGTCGCATCGGAATTGTTTGCGGGCGAAAGTTTCATCGTTTTTGTATCAGTGGACTGGTCGCAAAGTAAGTCGGCCTTTGCGACCGAAAATTAAACATGTTGAATTTTTGGTCTCTTGATGTGATCGAAATTCTTTGGTCTCCGTTGGCCATTGAAACCGGTCATTCTGATCGCCAGTGCAACAATCTTCCGCAAAACAAAGTAACGACCACTCAAGCGATCAGATATGAGACGGGATTCGATTAATCGGGGCGATCACAGTGACTGGTCGCTTGCTGCAACGATCTGCCGCAGACTACGCGACAAATCCTGCAAATCTCCAGTCGCTCTATAGCAGTCGGAAGGGCAGTCTCCTAAACAATCGCACGAAAAATCGCAGCTGTGCGCCATGCTTTACAAGGCGAAGATCCAGTACTTCACCACCAACCATGCACCAGACCAAGTCCATGCAAACGGCTTCACCGCCTGTTTCGTCGATGCAAAAATGACCCTTCACACTTTGAACAAAGCGTTTTTCGATTCCTGCCGATCATCATTAGCATCGCCATTCATCCATTTTTCTTCCCATGCATCTGAGTTCATACAGCGATTGTTTCACACGCGAGATGCTCGCTGCATCATCGTGGCATTTACAACATGTCCACTGGGAGCCATTTCCACGCGATTTGAAAACAAGCTGATTAGAAACTCCGTTCTAGGAGGTGGTAAGTACACTACCGGGATGTGAATGGTATCGCCTACAGTGAGAACTTAAAGGACTCAGAAGACTGATCACGTGTAGCAAATTGTTCAAGAGCATTCTGGCTTAGAAATGACTCTTGTGTTTCTTGTGTTCGGGTAGGCGGGTGGCTGGCTGGTCAACTGATCGGGTGCGGGTGGCCGGTTGGCCCACTGGTCGGGTTGCCGGCTTCTCGGCTGGTCAGGTGGCCAGTTGGCTGGGTACCTCGCTGGTCAGGTGGCCCGCTGGTCAGTCGGTATGGGATGGTCGGCTGACTGGCTGGTTGGCTGGTCACTTTGTCAATTGGTCAGTTGGCCGGCAGTTTAGCTGGCCAATCGGCCAGACGAACTGACATTCAATCGCCTGGCCGGCTGGTCGATTGGTCAGTTGATCAGCTGGCTGGCTGGTCCATTGGTCGGCTGGTTGGTTGGTCGATTCGTCGGTAAATCTGCTGGCTGGCTCGAACATTCGTTGGTAGGAGGGCTGGTCACTTGGCCGATTGGTTGGTTGGTGTGCTGGACGATTGGTCGGCTGTCCCGCTGGCCGGCTACCCGGCTCGTTGATTGGTCTGGCCAGCTGGTCCGTTGGTTGTTTGGTCAGTCCAAAATTCTTTCGATACGCCTGTGGGTGGTCCGTTGGTCGAATAGTCGGTTTGTCGGTCCAAAATTCTTTTGACACGCCAATTTGATTGACTGTCCAGAAATTCATTTGACATCCCAGCATTGGTCAGTCTACTACAATTTCACTGATGCACCCTGTAGTTTATGTGGCAATACGACACAAACAGTATTCAAGACCAGTCTTTTACTTAATGACCTTTCACCTGCTTCTTGCCTGACTAATTGATTGCCGGCAGTCTGGTACGTAAGATCGATTTGCACCGAGGAAGCTGACAGAAACAGTATTTCTCGGACGACGTAAGTGTACTTGGCTCGGCCAACTGACAATACCGTACGATTCCAATGCAATAACAGCCAGGGATCATGATGTGCAGCTTCAACTGCACGCGAGAGTTCTGCATTCATCGATTTCAGTGAGAAGACACTGGTCACGTAGGTGTCTACGAAGGGAAGAGCCATTACAGGATTATACGATGAAATCCGGAAAAAAGTGCCATTCTTCTGATCTGTTCTTTTCTTGACAAAACCTAGTCCTGCAATAGGAGCTGTCAGCGAGTTGACCACTAGGTGTCACTAGGGCCCAATTCAATGCATCTCGCGGACCCAGTCATTATCTATCGAGCAGCGATCATAATAGATTTCCTGTACATTTGGTCCGCTAAGACTGTGCTGCCATCTGTTAGCAATATGCGCGGCTGACTGCTCCTATTGCCAGGTGACCCAGGGAAAATCTTCTCCTGTCGTACAGCTTTAAGAAAGCCATTTTCTTGGTTAATTTCAAGATTTGACTGGACAATGCTTGCACCAAGAAGACAATTCCACCAATACACTAGCAATTCAGACCTCAAGGGTACATACTTTTATGGCAAGTCTTTCCATTTTTACTCCCAGCTGAACTTCAAACGCCACTCTCCAAACTCTGCGAAGGAAGAAGATGAGGTTTTCATAATTTTTATTGGTTATTTTGGCACAGGTTGCTTAGTTTTTTTGGCATCGTTTGTAAGGCTGACGACCATGTCTACTTGACCGAGTAGCATCGAACGAGACACAGCGGCAATACCGTGCATGTTTACTCAGTTCTTTCCCAAACCATTCACTGACGATCATCCATATCAACTCCTCCGGTATCTTTTTCTTGCTCGAAAGAAACAGGTCGTCTGGGAAATCAAACATATTCTGATGGTGTTTTCAGGAAAATGAAGAAGGGCAAAAAGGAACCACTGGCATGTACACTGCACTGGACATTCAATGCACGGCCAAGGGGAATGCTCTAGGGCCTTATGATGTGACACTTGGTGATCACGAACATATTACGGCAAAACGAAGTCGACCAAAAAATGACGAGGAAATTAAAGTTAAGAAGAACTTGTTGACACTATAGTAACTTGTGTTGTCACAAAGTAACCAAATACATGTAAAGCTGGAGCAAAACATATCGAAACCTCCAAATGCCTCCATATTCAACCATGAAATATTATAGTCTATTGTTATCTCTATTACATAATAGTAAACATAAGTCGTCTCCGAATTTTGCAAATTTTCTACCCCAACGGGGTCTTCCCTCAGGCACATTCTAGTTGAGATCCCAGAAGTGACTAGTTGCTTCACTTCCGGGATCTCAACTACAAAGTGCCTGAGGAAGACCCCGGTTGGGGTAGAAAATTTGCAAAATAAGGAGACGTTTTATGTTTACTATCATTTTGTGTGTCGTTTTTTGTGCTCTATGTTGGTTATCTCTATTGAGTTTATTATTCTAACTATTTTAATTCTAGTACAGTCTATTACTGTCTCTATCAGTCTACTGTTGTAACTACATGTATTTTAATATGCAACAATATACTATTATTATAACAGACATGACGTCCTATCTCGCAGACATGAATGTGTTGTGTGAGCCATGGAGTAGTTGGCAACCATGGAGAGGTCGGCCTTCCATTGACAGATTTTGTTTGTCAGCCACACTCCACTCCAGAGAATGGTGTATCTACTAGTGACCAACCACTGCAAGGTGACGAACCTCTCCTTTGTTCACTCCAGGCTGCCAGCTTTCACGTACACGTACATGTTATGCACACGGTAAAAAATAGCTAGTTCAATATTTTAGGGAGACAGCCACGAATGTGCTGCGGACATTGACGGTATTGGCTATTGATGGTTTCAAACAGTACCATAGTGCATGTAACTTATCCGTACTATCAAAAACCTATTTTTAGTACTATTTTGGTACAACAAAAAGTAATTTCATCATTTCGTTGCTGGCATTTGGCGGGTTTCCCTAATTACAATAGTCGAACGACTGGAGAATCTGATCGATGCCAACAGCTCGATTTCCTGTCAGATAACTGAACGACTTTATTATTCAACTGACGGAAAATCGAAGATGTACTTTCTTGGTATTCTACTGTCTCGAAGTTTCTCGTCGTATTAAAATAATCCATCTTGGTGAATGTAAATGACCGGATCGTGCCCCGGGGTTGAGTTCGATGGCTTGTACTTCCGCCGTCGGCTTTAGGGGGCTTTAATATGACGGAGCGACGGTCAGGAGGCTGAGGTCGAGGGCACTCAAACATCGCCCGTTTGTACTCTAACGGAAATGAAATGTTGCTGGTAACTAAGCTCTTATGTATAAAACCGCTTTTGGATATTAAAGGCAAGCCCACTTGATAATTGTGCATGCGGTTATTTCGTTCCTTTCAACTGGATTGAACAACGGGTAACAGCGACATTAAGTCGTCTGGTCTTAAGTTCAACTACTAAGACTTTTCCAACAGAGATGGTGGCTACTAGTTCTCGTCATTGTCCAAGTATAATATAACACTACCAAACGCATCCTCTCGGATAATTATTTTACCCACACTTTTGTGCCGATGACCCGCTTGACCAGCTCAGTGTGCCAGCGGCCATTGAATGGCATTCAGCTTCTGACGTCATAGGGTGAAAACTGTTAGACCGCCATTTTTGTTGGAACGGTCTATAAACCATGTAATGCCACTGTTAGTAGAAGCTCATTTTTCACTCGTCATTTGTGCCACATCCCGAAGAATGAACATTTAACTGTTCACACAAGCGTTCATTTTCTGATTTTGATTTTGAATGGAAAATGAGAAGCGAAAAATGAAAAGCGAGTTGTTCGTTTGTATGTAACAGCGGCCATAGGAGAGCCGCGTCTGCGCCATTTTAAAGGGTCTACCGTAGTCTCCTGAGTTCTGTCTGCCGCTGAACGTTACATGACAACGACACCGTCGGCAAGGGATCCATATTCAAATAGGCGGAAACGTGCATCATCCAGGATGATATTTAGATACGATTATCCAAAAAGCAACTGTGGGAATTGCCGCGAATATTTTTCACGAATGCCTCTTGTCGTTGACAGCGATAAAGGAATCAAAGTAAAGCGCTAAATTCCCTTAGGCTTTATCATGCCGTACTTGTACGTATCAAACAGTCTAATGTCTATGATAAAAAAAGGTCAACTCCATCAAAAGGCAGGCCTGCTTCCATAGAAAAAGCGGGCTTTATGTTAGTTGTTTCACAATGCACACATTCAAATCGCGTTTATGTGTAACCTGAGATTTTTTCACAAAAATGCTTCTCAGGGCGACATTTTTTTCAACATACGTCCACTTTTCGTTGAGGAAAAATGATATTCTGATGTATACTTCTACAATGTGCCTTTGAACTCGGAAGTAACGCTACACTCCTACTTTATGAAACTGTTAGAAAAAAATACAGAGAAGAAAGACCATGATGTTCGTTCACCAAGGCAACATGTGATAGAAGAAATTATCAAAAAGAAAAGTATCCAGAGAACAATGGTTTCACAAAATTCACATAGCCTATAGTTCTACTGATTTTTACGGCAAAAACAGCCACGCCCATCTATGGGGAAAATGCATTTTCTGCATTCGTAACCAGTGGGAACATGCCTTAGCAGAGGAATGGCTATAAACTGTGTGCTAGGGCCTATAGGCCTACTTGTGCTTGGTAGGACGCGACAGCGCCATCACTTCAACCGATCATGTTCCCTTAGATTCAATACTTTTTGAACATAACACAAAGAAACAAGCTCCCGATACCTTTATTGACCTTTTGACAAAAGAGCGAAACAATATCCATTTGAAATCAGCAATAAAATAGCAAGGACGCAACTAATGGGCATGACAATTGATGTTGAAAGCATTCAAAGGTCACGGAACTCCCCGATGATGCTCAAACACTCCGTGACTTTTGTAGTTGCTTAACTCTTGGAGGAATTATAATTCCTCCTAGCTTTAACTGCACAATTTTAATTCCGAACATCGGTCAAAATAAATATTTTGCATGACTGAACCTTTATAAACCGTTTTAATTCACTCAAATGAACATGTTCTCTACGCGTATAAAAGGTTCGTGACATTGTGTGTCTCAACGTTTTTTGCCTGTACCTTAATATACATATGAAAATGCACATAACTGCAAATCAACATGTACATTATCTCTATGGACTGTGTCTTTGAAATTTTATGGACTGTGTCTGACATTATTTTTATGGATTGTGTCCCAGAAATTTCATGGACTGTGTCTGACATTATTTTCCCGGACTGTGTCTTCAATTCATGGACTCTGTCAGTAACGTCATTTACAATGTATATGGTTTGCGTCTTTGAAATTTCATGGACTGTGTCTGACATTATTTTTTTTATTGACTGTGCCTTTGAAGTTAATTGGAATATAATTGAAATTTTATGGACTATGTCTTCGACATTTTTATGGACTGTGTCTTCGACATTTTTCACTGTGTCTTTGACTTTTTGTGGTCTCTGCCTTTGACATTTTATGGACTGTATATTTGACATTTTATTATGTACCATGAACTGCATGGACTTTTGTCTATGTACCATTCCATAAGTGATATAAGAATAAACTATCCAAATGTCGAAAAACAACGAAGATGAGAACACGTACCTTTGTTGCCAATTACCTTATCATTGAATACATTGGGTACTTTTCGTTTCCTGTTACAAACATTTCTGGCGCACACCGTTATTGGGAAACAGAAACGGCTTATAATTTCTCATTTTCTGTCAGGAACTCTACCCGAGGGCTACGCTGACATTTCTCTCGTAAATATGGAAAGGTGAATTCTGGAAAGGACTTTTTCATCCGTCGTTTCCTGTTGATTGCACCATGTTTGTCTCCGAGGAAAATCTTCTGGCTATTCCGCTCCTGAACTTTGCTTGGTTTATAAATGACAACGCCCACAAAAGAATTACCATTGGGTTCGGCGTCGAAAACACATTAGGCCTGGCATGTACTTTACGTGCACATCTGTCACCGAGGGGGATTTGCAACACCTTGAATTTATCGAGGCATTTTTAGCTCACCTGGTGAGCTCTTACGGTGGTGCAGAGCCCGTCGTCGTCCGTTAGCAGGGTACGTTTCGTAACCGCTGGGGCTATTGATCTGAAACTCGGTACATATATACTTCTAGGTCAGATGACCTATGACACCAAATTTTGGTCCGGTTCAGTTCTTGGCTTGGCCACCAGGTGGCAAAAACGAAAACTCAGAGTCCAATAATTCCTGAACTAATGACTGGATCGTCTCCAGATTGTTATCATAGGTGTATCTAATGAGGATACATGACATGTAACAGGTTTTTGATTTGACCTACCTTTCAAGGCCACAGAGGTCAAAGTTCAAAATTTTGCAATCTGGTGCCACGTCACTGCTGTTCTTCATTGCACTTTGATCACTTCAATTTAATTAGTGTGGCCTTTTCGAATTTTTTAAGTGTTCAGGAAACAGGATTCACCGTAAATTAGGTTGCGTTTCAGCTTAAGCTAGGGGGCCAGACCACCCTGGCAAGAACCCCCGTTAAATAGCGTTCTTCTTCGCATTAGAACCATCCTGTTTCATGCAGGTAGGCCTTACATGTTTTCTTCACCCAGGCCGAATATATCGAACTTCCTCTACTCAGCATGATGACGAATGGTGACGTCTTTATTAAACAAAAACTGAAAACCCACAGTGAGCAACCCATCAGGATGAAAAACTCACTGAGGTGGGCGAACATCCGTACGTCTTATCCTTACTTTCTTAGCGTGTTGTCAGAAGGTCCTCGGGCGGGGCCTGTGCGTAGGGGTTGTCATGGTACCGAAGCCAGGCCTATTTGATCGCTTTTTACAATGATACAAGTACATTGCCATAACGGTGTAGTTGCGGAACATTTTTCTCTCTACTGAGTGGGTGCAGCCCAACTGCCAACGGCTGACATCATGTGGAAAATTCGATTATGGTTGGGAAATGCCAAAACAGGAAAAAATAGTCTTTCTTATCCATTTCTCATGTTAGCCGGGACAATAGGCCTATGATTATTATTTCCGTAACTCTGTTTGTCAAATGGACAAACCCGACAATTATTATCCGAATGATAGAACGCAACACATGAAAAATACGTCGGAGTTGCTTGTTCTGTAAATACGAAAGTGAGATGACGTCTCGTGTCAGTGCTACACTCCTTTCGCAGTGTCTTCTCACTCATACCTATCGTTCATAGACACTGCTTACAATAGCCAGATTCCCGCCGATTTACCACTAGAGGGCGTTTGCGTAACTAACGAAATATATGAAACATTTTCTGATTGATTCACTGTCAGCGTCCTTGACAACCGCGGCAGACTGGTCACTCGTCGTAAAGCATTTTATATGGGACTGTTGCATTATGACGCGGCACGACTAGTCTACAACAACAGCAATGGCTGCCCCCCCCGCCGTGTCCAGCATGCAGTATCACTTTGCACTTTTCAGTGTTTAGCTCGTGCATTTTTTGTTTTGAAACATCGCTAAAGAAGTGGATAACGGCGCTCTATACGAGATTATTCTGTTTGTAGGCCTATACTGATTGATCTTGTAAACAGGCCGAAGCACGGAGCAACGCTGTTTGGCCGCTGACTAGTGCTGCCATCATGCGGTAAATCGGCGGGAATCTGACTATTGTAAGCAGTGTCTATGAACGATAGGTATGAGTGAGAAGACACTGCGAAAGGAGTGTAGTCAGTGCCTGCAGCAGTGGTTTGGCTATTCTACATGTTCCGAGGAGTGGCTCTCTCTTACTCCCAAACAAATGCTACGGATGAAAATGTCAAAACACCACTGTTAGGATTTATGCCTTGATTCTGCATGCACGTCGAATATATCACCACATCATGACCTACCACGCTACAGTTATTTGTACCTGCAGCAGTGGCTTCGCTATTCTACGTGTTCGAAGGAGTTTGTCTTTTCACACTTCCAAACAAATGGTGCGGATAGAAATATCGAAACACGATTTTTGCTGAATGCCTCGCGTCTGTGCTTGGAACAAACGCTTGCATTATCTACATTTTGATTGTGCCTGCAGCGTCAGATTGGCCTATTCGCTTGGCCACATTTAAAAAGAGAAGAACGGTGTGATGTGCAAAAGCGTTGAATTCTGCCACGAATCTTTGCCTGGGATGAGAACAGTATTTGCCTGGAGTGCTGGCTTAACCTCCTCTACGTATTGGCATTGTCCAACAAGGTGTTGTCACTCGGAATGTTTGAATGAAATGGTCCATGGACCATGCGCTCACCTGATTGGGCATAAATGACAGAGGGAGGCACATATCAAGTCATTCCCGAGTACTGGACTTTGATGATTTTTGGGTTATGCCACCTGGCAGCAATATTGGATGTCCGATCAGGCCGAAACTTCACATGCACATAAAGGTCATCTAGAGGGAGCCACATAGCACATTTGAGCGCTCCGGTGAAGTCGTTCCTGAGTTTTTGCACATTGATGATTTTGGGGTTACGCCACCTGGCGGGTATATTGGACGTAAAAATGCTGCTTGTGGGTACCGACCTTTTTGCTTCCAGACAACGCCTAGAACAGATCGTTGCATCATGCAAATTGACCGTCAATTACCAAACATACACACTCAGCGACACGATTTGATTTGAGTCAAGGCATTGTAGGCGAGTGCATACACACGGCGACAGACGTTCTAAAATGGACACAAAACTACACAAATAACATAAATCAACGGAAAAGCCGGGCAGTGACCGATCATGCCCGAGCACTAAGGATATCCATCAGAACAAATATTGTCCATTTCACTCGCTCAGCCGTGCAATGACATTATCGCGTTATCTATGGATGTTTGTCGGTGGAACATATTACCCTATAAACATGATCAATGAGTGACTTGGATAAGCCAGAGTAGTGTCCAATACCAGGCAGTCGTTGTGAGGAGATCGTACTCGTGTGGTAGTAGGGAGTTTTCGCAAATCTGACGAAAAACGAAGTACGAAATACTGAGGGACATTTGTGGTACCAGCCATTTCCTGAAATACATTACGTCATGGATATGACGTCCAATTTCGTATTTCGTACTTCGTTTTTCGTCAGATTTGCGAAAACTCCCTAGTGATGGTTTTCTCGAGAGCCGAAGAATTTGTCGCATGTTTGTCAAGCAGTCCCGAAGTAATGTTGGCCTTGTTGCATATATTGGGGAGTGCCAGCACACATGTAGTCTACTAATTCCTTATGTTTGACCGGCGCAACTCGAATGTTGGATGAGGTGTACTTGAGACTAGAAGTGTGAATCGCATGACACATTTATTGTTGCCGACATCAGACTATAAACCCCCAACTTCTTTTTTAACTTTAGAATTCTACCACGCAAAGGGTTGGTTCTAGCAGCTGTCATCTCTTCTTACCAATAGTACTTGCACCATTGCCATCGGCCAATCATTGGAGACAACTAGTGATATATAACAGAGAAAGCTGTCCCATCCGATTTACACTCACTTTGGTCTTTAGCTGGTCTCAAACAAGGATCACTTTGATGTTAATCCACTCAAATCAAGCAAACAGAGGTCTTATTGCATTACACGAACACAGTGAACCCTTGAATTATAGAGTACGATGGCTCGTAAGTAATAAAGGAGGTCTGGTAATTACGAGAGTGTAGACCGGTAGGCAGTTTGTTTTTGTCTAAAAGGTTCCCTCTATCTTATTATAATGGACGATAGCCATGTTGGATATGTTATCAACCTGAGTTGACCTGTTACCTGCTATACTTTGCTACATGTAATGACTGTACACAATTCGGGTGGACCGGACTTTGTGCCCTATCTCCTCCTCAGTTAGGGTTTGAAGCCTACGAAGAGCGGCCTATGTGTACAGTACAATAGGAGGAGAGTGCCCTTACGGCATTTTGGTTTTAAATGAAGTGATTATTTGTATGAAAAAGAGATTAGTGTGGAGAGAGTAGTGTGGTGACCTGTGCTGCCATCAAATAATAAACCAGACATGATGCTGCTGTTTAGAAAGTCAAAACTGCTCATCACTTCTCATGGATTTGATGGTAAACGATTAACAAATGGATTTCCAGCCATGAAACTACTCCTCTCCAAACACACTCATCACTAAAACAACAGACCCTATACCACAGGATATGATTCATGGACACACTCCCTCAAAATGTGTTCGCCACGGGACAATATGCTAGTTAGAAGAATGGTCTGTTGAGGTGTCAACTTCCTCCCTTACTTTGATGGTTGTTGTGCGTTTAATGGCAGGTAAATATACATCATTGAATACATGTACTTTGAGTGGCACTCATGAAGGAAAGTATAGGGTGAACAAGGCATCAGCTGACCACCACAGAGTTACTCTTCCCCATGTTTCGAAAATGGCTCATCACTTGCTGAACCGTAGGACAGTGCCGAATTATGTGACCTAATCCGTCACGAGGTGGGATCATAGCGTTACATATTCCACGGCACACGGACGTACCGATGACTTGCATATCTATTCCACCGTGTCGTACCACACCCGGCCGAACAGCAATCAATGCATAGCAGCGTGTCTCTTACAACGTCAAACCAAACAGCAATTACCGTGTTCGTGTCTCGTGNGCCATGCACAATGGCACATGCACATGTAGGCCTACATGAAAATGACATGTTTTCTTGTCTAGCTGGCGAGTTGATGAACTTCCTCTGTCGTAACCATCCGAGGTTGAAAACTGTCCAGCTAGTCAAAAATAAAATTCTTCCAACTTCTCTTCTTTAGCTTTTTGCAGGCACAATATCAAGTGACTTCACCGAGAACAACCTCGTCCCTAGGTCTCTAAATCTGAACCTGGGTACAGTTTCTAACAAGAAAGTGGACCCAGGGTACAATTTCACTTGACGACATCGAACCTGGGTTCACTTTATGTGTACCCAGGACGACAATAACCCCTTCAGCGTTAATATTGATCTGATATCAAATGGAAATGGCAGATATCAATCAGTATTGATCTGATATCAAAATAGAAATGGCAGATATCAGTAAATATTATCTGATATCGAACAGAAATGGCAGATATCGGTAAATATTGAGCTAAATAACTATTAGCAGCCGGATATTCGTCAATATTGATCTGGTATCAGGCAGAAATGGCAGATATCGGTCAAATTTGATCTGGGCCCAGTTTCACAAAGAATCTTAAGTCTAAAGTTTGACTTAAGTCATCATGTGACCAGGTTTCAGCAAATCAGATGGCTTCATTTCAGACTTAAGTTTTTTCTTAGACTTAAGATTCTTTGTGCAACTGGGCCCTGATATCAGACAAAAATGTAGATGTGAATAAATAGATGTAGATATGAGTAAATAGATGTAGATACATGTATCAGCAAATATTGAACTGATATTAGTCGAAAATGGCAGGTGTCAGTTGCCATTGAACTGATATCAAAAGGAAGTGATATTTTTCACACCACAGCAATTTTGGTAATATTGGTATGGGAAAGAAACAGCAGTCATTATAAGCATTGTTTCCCTTCTTTCTGCATAATAGGTGAGAGAAGGAAGGTATCATGTTCCAACCAGGGTATCCTTTTACCTGATGACGTATTCCTTTTTCGAGATCACTCGTAAGGGACGCAAACTTTCATAAATTGAATAAAAGATTAAAGCGTCATTTTCATCATATTTCTGGAGCGTTCCAATGTGATATTTGAAACGAAGACAGGAAAGAAATGAAATGTGAAATGTCATTGACGATGGCGTATTGATGTCATCCGACTCGACTTCAAATTTGCTTGGTAAAAAGGAGCAAATGGCGCTAATGGGTGTACAGATTACATGGTAGGTCATGTCGATTTCTTAGTAATAGACTCAGGCTCAGTTGACAGCCTTCGTTCAAAAGATGCATTAGTTCTTTCAATTATTTAAATTACTCAAGGTCGCCGGTATTAGGGAGGTTTAGATTTGCCCCGAAAACGTAAACGCGGACGAGAAGAGGTTTTATATAGAGTTCAAGAGGTCGTCCCCTAACGGTGCACAAGGAAATTTTCCTTATATCCATTGGATATCCAATGATTTTGATATAGAATGGATATAGATTGGATATCCATTGGTTATAAAATTTGGGTGACAGTTTGGATATCCATTGGTTGACATAGAATTCATATCCATTTCTCATAGATTTGATATAAAGAGCACTATGTAAAATTTATATAATGTATATAAATTTTATATAAACTCCTGTACTCATTGGTGAGGTGTGGTTGCAGCACAGTATAAGAGCTGCCAGCTATTTGGAGTTACTAATTATTCAATGTACCGTAGTCAGAGAATCAACTCAGAATGGAAATTTAGGGCATAGTTAAAAACATCTTCATCTCTGTGTCATCACTACGTCAGCCCTTTCCTCAGAGTAACGAGAAATTGGTTGTACGGCTGCCCAGGACAACTGATTTTCCCAAACGGACACATCAAATGGATATCCATTCTATATCCAGAAAAAAGGATCGTGAATGGATTTTTTGTCTTTTCTATATCCATTGGATATCCAGTTCGGACATCCAATGGATATAAGGAAAATTTCCTTGTGAAAAACTAAAGTTTTCACCATTTTTACATTGCAAATTTTCGTCACAAATTGTGTTTGTTAATAGCGATAGTCCATTCTTCAGAAACCTAATGGGTGAATTACACTTCTGGTGTAATTGTGAATATAATATAATATTATCTTTTCCCGCTTGCTGTACTAATTTTCGTCACTCCAACTATTCTTCTTGAGTACATACCCATGTCATTATCCGGCGTGGGTGCAATCCCATCTGCTTTGATCAACTTTTCAAGGAAAGTCAACTAATGTTGGCCTAGGGTATCATTACTGTTCTAGGGTAAAACGTTACATCGATATATCAAGTCCATTACTTAAATCAATGGCCTGCTTGACCTTGGGGTTTCCTATAAAACCTGGGCACACACACAGTCTGAATACAAGTAACGTTGATTCGGGTAGAGACGCAAAGGGAACAAAAATTGAAGGGAAAGAAAAAAAGAGGTATTGAAGGAAAGTATGATACGATCGAGAACGAAACGATTATACTTCTTACTGAAATTCATGGCCAATTCATCCTTCTTGGCAGTGTGTCGTTTAAAAGGACACATAAAAATGGCATTTGTGTATTAGTATTAGTATTACGTCATCCATTGTGTGCGAACTTTAAGTTAAAGAAATCGCTCCGTTAACGATAGCACTGGCAGCAGCATTTTCATTTCATCAAAATTGACTTCGCAGGGAAGGGTTAAATAATTTTCCCCATTGATGAGACACCTAAAGCTAATCACTGAAGTCTAAACCGCCAGTCTTAGACAACCGGTAGTCAAACCTCATCTATCTCAGCACATAGATGAAGATTAAGCGGGACGTTAACAAAGGTTAAGGACACATTTGACCACAAAAGTGGTCGTTAGCTAAGATTAGCTTGATCTTTGACATAAATCCCTATCTAACAGTGGGATACTGACAGTAATTGCTGGCGATGGAACACTATTTACCATATAAAGAGAAGGGAGAAAGAGACTGGCATTTCCATTGAGTAACCTGACAAGTCCTTGGAGACCCAACCTTTTGGGAAGAATCAACTTCGGAGCTAACAGAAACCATTGGTTCTTTTCAATCTTAGTAGTAGTATCATGGCTCATTGCCCAATCCTTTTCACCAAATACCAAGGTAGCTATAACCCACTGGACTATGCCTTGATAGTCTAGTGGTTATCACGTCCGCTCCGCTCAACAAGCAGGATTAATCATCCCACGGTACTCAATCCGTCGCTTGGGACAGTAAGGCTTGGTGCCTTCTACCTTGTGTTTTTGCAAGGGGAAGTAAAATACCCCATCCAAATGAGGAACGTGAGTAGCTTGAGATGGCCTCTTCCATACTTAATCGGGCCCAATAATGCTACGGCTTCGGCCCTGACGCAAAAATCAATTACATGTACAAAATACAAATACTGGACTATGCCTATTGTTTTTCCCAATCGCCCACCAACGTGTGTTAAAAACATATGGCTTCTGTCCCTAGTTGCCTATAAAACACTGAACCATGCCTAATTGGTTATCTCTGTCACCTATCACCTTTTTGCCTCTAACACACCTGACTGTGCCTAACTTGGCCCCCTACCACCTTCAAGGGTACTTCTGTTCCTAGTTGGCTTAGAATTATTGTTTTTCCTATCACCTATCAACGTGTGTTAAATTTGGAGTTGCTCAAAGTGGCCAATATACCACATTAGACAATGCCTGGTTGCATTTGCTATCACGAAAAATCAACATGCGTTCAAACAATCCGGCCTGTTCATAAAAGCTTTTAACGAACTTGTTCTTGACATACATGTAGGGCCTATTGCTGCTCCTCCGTTTATCAACAAACACACACAGTTAAAAACAGAGTTAGTTTCTGTGATAAACAGCTAATATTTTCTTCATTTCGTATAGTTCTTCCTAAAACCAACCAGAGCGTGGTATACAAAGGTAAACTGGCGAGAAAAAAACTGAGTGAAGAACCTGGCGTGCCTTGCTCTCAGGCACGGGATTCCCGGTGAGATGGACGAGGTTAGGCGGTGCTCGCGGCTGGATCAGGATCGAACAGATCTCCGACAACACGCCAAAGATGCCGGACATGACAAGTCAATTAAAACTCCACAGAGCTATGCATGATTACCGGTAGACGTCAAACGTGAAGGAAACCCTGTAGCACATCACACGAAAGTTTTATATTGGATAGTTCTATTTAACCCTTTCAGACCGGTGTAGTAGAATGTCATGTACCCCGATATGATATGTCCCCCAACAAAAGATTCTAACGGAATAAGCGGCAGCTACAATAGGCCGGACACTAACACACAGGAACTTCTGTCACGAGATGTCCCCTGTACAAAAGAAGCGGACATCTGGTATCGGGAACATTAGATTTCATTACACCTGTGTAATGACTCAGAATGCCTCCGTTTTCCAGTGCACACTTTGTTCGGTGGACATGAAATAAAGGACATGTTCGTCAGTGTATTTGTATTTGATTTTTCCGTCAGGGCCGACGTCACAGCATTATTGGCCCTGGAAAATACGGATGAGGCCATCCGAACCTACATGTACTCATGTTCCTCATTGGATAGGGTATTTTACCAGAAATCTGGTTTGCCCAGCTGGACTCATGAAGGTGCTGCTCAATGTCACAGTTTCCTCTTGTGAGTTGGTTGTCAATAGAAGTAGTCAGCCGCGCGTATTGCCAAAAGATGGCAACAAAGTTCCAGCGGACCAATGCAAAAGAAACTTCTTTTGATTGGTGCTCAATCAAAAAAAATGTGTCCGCTATATGCATTGGATTGGGCCGTAGTGACACCTGTTGGTAAACTCACTAACAGCTCCTATTGGCGATTTAGCGTTGTTGTTTTCCTTACGACTTACGCTAAGACCAACGACTCCTGCCATTTTCTGTGGATAAATTGCCCATACATACATACTGAGCCATTTCGTGCGCGAAAGCAACTTCAATGGTCAGCTCGACCCTCAGTTGGAGCTGCACCATTGGGGTCAGCAATGCCTCAGACCTTGTGTCGCCCAAACACCGCAGCCCAGAGGCAAAATAAGACACGATTGACCAAATGAGCCGTAGTTTCGAGGCTCGCCAGAAAATTGCCCCGATACCACCGCTCTCCAGGCTCTTCCGTGTTCATTTCAACCTAATCCTTCTCCATTCATAATCAATGCTGGCGCTTTTCGCATACCGGATATTGGCGATGTTACGTGGTGAATAGCCCTGCTGGAGAAGCAAAGAGAGGCTTCTGTAACCAACTCCATCTCAATTGAAGAAGAACCGCTCGATGTGTGAAGTGACTATAGAACCCCAATGAAACATTCATAGGTTTTGCAAAATATGAAGTGTTAATTTCACTTTAAGATGAACCACGCGTTGTGTGCATCGCGTGTACACTTCCATGTGCATTCCGTGTTCCTTCCATAACGGAATTCTTGTATGTGATTAAACTTCAGTTCCTGACAGCTCAATTTTAAATCTTTTATTTTCCGGTCGAAGGAATCTTAAACGTCACCCAGTGCAAAACAGAGCCCATTTCCACCTGCAATAAGAAATTTGGTGTCTTTGAAAAGGTGTGCTTGAATCCATAGATCATGCACTCTCATCAGTAACCTAGTTAAGCTGAAACGTGTTTCATTCGGAAGCAATTTATATTCAGAGCGCGCCGGGCTCCATACATTTCAAGAATTGAAAGGTCGAGTAGAATATCTGTCGGATAACGCAAAATGAATTATTGGAAATTGTCAGAATCGGACATAATTGTATCTTGACAAGGCCACTGGGAACAAATCTCGTCCCCAGTAGTGGTTCCCGGCGAAATAATAGGGAGGTTTCGCAAGCGCCCGGTTAGGCCATACGACGACGTTTATCTATTGTTTGGGTATACCCACATAATAGATAAACGTCGTCGTAAAGCCTAACCGGGCGCTTGCGAAACCTCCCTATTGTTGTTCGCCGCCAACCACTGGCAGAGTTAGACGGACCAAGCTGGAAGCAACAGCAGGTAGTGAGATTGACCGATGACAGGCTGTTATTGGGGTTTAGCCGAGGAACACCAAGAAGACCTTTCTGACTGGCAGACACAGTGCACATGATATTCAGACCGCATCCATTCGCCAAGCTCGTTTGCAAGCTGATCGTTAGGTGGCTGCTGAAGGTGTTGTTTAACATAGCGAACACAGCGCCGTCTATTGGCTAAACTACTAAGGGCCATATTCAAGGGTGTTTGAGACTTACACACGTGTAACTTCAGTAAATGCACACACTTCCACCATGCATTTGACGAAGTTACACGCATCTAAGTCTTAAACACACTTTTTTTTATGGCCCTAAGTGTCTAAGTACTAGCGGAAGAGTTTTTTCTCATCCCTACACCAAAGTAAGACCTCACTTCACTATATAAACATCACAAAAAGAATTCCAATATTGACAAATTAGCCATACCTAACGATGCTTCACCATACGCTGAGATCTTACCTGCAAAGAAAGAGAAAAAAGGCTATGTAAGAAAATATGACGTGAGGAATGACACTGGAAAGGGAGACATACTTGGTAGTTTGAAGAACGCTTTCGGGAATCTCACTGCAACATGAAGTAGAAAAATTCGCCCCATCACTAGAAGACGACGAAGAAGAACGTGAAATAATAACGGGTTTTTACGGTGAAAGACATAGCTTCCTAGCGGACGCCAACCCACGAAACCACGGACCCCCATCACCAGAAGACAATTCCTTTATTACGTATTACACCAGCGAGTCCTGCTAATTACACCAGCGAGTCACTATGGGATTAGCAGGACTCGCTGGTGTAATACGTAATAAAGGAATTGTCTTCTGGCGATGGGGGATGGGATTAGCAGGACTCGCTGGTGTAATACGTAATAAAGGAATTGTCTTCTGGCGATGGGGGATGGGATTAGCAGGACTCGCTGGTGTAATACGTAATAAAGGAATTGTCTTCTGGCGATGGGGATGGGATTAGCAGGACTCGCTGGTATAATACGTAATAAAGGAATTGTCTTCTGGTGATGGGGGTCCGTGGGTTCGTGGGTTGGCGTCCGCGAGGAAGCTAAGACAATTCCTTTATTACGTATTATACCAGCGAGCCCTGCTAATCCCATAAATTATGGGATTAGCAGGACTCGCTGGTATGTATTTCTTAAACACCCATACCAAATTCCACTACATCACCACCGTCGGTCTAGTGGTCATCGCTGTCGCCATCACTATAACTACATGTCCATACAGCTACTGTCACTATCGCACCATCACCATATCACCATCATCATCACCATCACAAATCCATATTCACAATATACATGTATTTCTCAAAAACCTATACACCCAGTTCCAGTACAGCAGTGACAACATGCCAATCTACCACACATTTTTTTCTTTCGTGACAGGTTGGCGTCCAAAATACTCCAAACTACATAAACTTCCTTCCCATAAACGTACGTGTCAAACAAACAGCGAAGTAGCACTTTTTCAATGTGTTGACGAAACGCCATCTACAGCCTTAAGTATTCCCAAGTGCTGTTATCGAGTTTCCAATAAAAACGTAGCATTCTTCAGACGGACCAAACGGTACTGGTACATAAGAGTGCCAATATGCGTGATAGTCAGTATCCTTGTGTTTGTGATTTTATTTTGACCCTCAAGATTACCCCTAGTGGCCCCAACCTATTCAGAGGAGTATAAAGAATGGGAAGGAGTGGAAATTTTGAATTGAGACCTAAACGCAAACACGTGATTCGTGTGGTACTGCTGAAGAAAGTATCAGGTGGTAAAAATGACAGCAAGAGGTGGTCGGCAATAGAGTCACCCTCTGTATTATATGAAAATTGAGACCGACAGGGAGCAGACACTAACCGCCAAAGGAGACAGATGCCTATGTTTTTACTGTACCGCACCCACAACCTAAAAGAATCATCGACTATGAACGGTTTGTCCATCAAGTAGTTTTAAACGCAAACATGGCATTCGTACGGTACCGCTGAAGAAAGTATCAGGTGGTAAAAATGACAGCAAGAGGTGGTTGGAAAAAGAGTCACCCTCTGTATTACATGAAAATTGAGACCGACAGGGAGCAGACACTGGCCGCCAAAGGAGACAGATGCCTATGTTTCTACTGCACCGCACCCACAACCTAAAAGAATCATCGACTATGATCCTGGGTTCATAACATCATAAAATGTGATACTTATCGTTTGTGTTGAACAAAGGATAAGTGTCACACTCACACTGAAGTAGTTTTAACATGGACCCTGGCACTTTCTGACGAAGTTTATTAAACCGCTGTGTTCCCTTCAAAAGAACGTGTCGCAAACGCCAAGGGAATCAGGAATGGTTCTTGGTCAAGCTGGGGACATTTCCTCCATAATAGACTCCTACATGTACTCTACGATTTACATTCGCATGACAAGGACAAGTCACTAATCAACGGATAATTCCTCCTGCTAATATTCTTTGTGTGGTCTGCCAATATCCAGTTGCAGGGCAATGGATCAGTCTGGATTTGATGTCAATGAAGCACGGAATGAACCTTGTTTTCTTAACTTTAAATCTCGATGTAACATTAGATGCAATTGTTGCTTTTTATTGGAACTGTAGAGAAAAACTCCTCTTGTGTAAACCGTAAAAGGAGATGACAATTTAAATCTCAATCAACTGAAGTGAGAGTGAATCCAATAACAGTTCAGTTGAAAAAGACGAACCAAAATTGCATCTACTGATCATGTCTAAGTGCTAAAACATTTAGCTTCAAGTAGTGCACAAAGAGACATCAGAGATCTTGAGACGGAAGTATGTCACATTCTGAGTCGGTTATTTGAATGAGATCCGTGGGAGTTGAAAACAGAGACGACATCTGTTTAACTTGTTGAATGCTTGTATCTGGTAGCTGCTGCGGTCTGCCGAATACTTAATAAGTATTTTAGCGGAAACTCTTCAGGGATGACACTCATTTGTTTAATGTAGACGTATCTCAGTTCCAGCAGTTTTTTTCTCTCATTTTTTAACTGGTAACTTACGACTAAACATGATTTGTCAAAGACTGAAGTATTTTATTGGAAAATCTTCAGGGAGGGCAATTATTTATTTAGTGTGTTATATCGCATTTTCGGCGTTTTTTTTTTCGCCGGAGAGATGTTTAACATTTTTTTTTCTTTCTAACTGATAACCTCTCAGCAATGATACAGGATTTTAGTATTCTAACCAAAACTCTTGAGGGGAGGCGTTTATTTGTACATGTATAGTATAGATGTTGGCAATTCTTAACTCTTTCCCTAGCAAAGGCAATTTCATGAAAATTAATAACTCTTTCCCTGGCAAGGGCAATTGCATGAAAATTAATAAATTAACTAACGCTGAATAAATTTACCAAATCCCGATATTTTTCGCTGGAAAGTACTCACTGGGAGCTTTCCAATGAATACCTATGTGACAGTTTTCTGACGACTTTCAAGGATTTTTACGTACTCTCATTTTCGCGAAAATAGGTTTTGACAGTCAAAGGGTTAAAAATAAGATTTATATTTCAGACCAATGAGGAGGTGCCTACACTGCCCTCCTGAATAATTTAAGGCAGTTCTCCACTTCTGGTGAGTGTAACACATTCTTCTTGAAAAACCGATACTTTGTTTTTATCATTCAAACCCATGTCCGACTACTCAAGTGACTTGCATGAGAGGTGCTACTATTAAAACGCAACCGCCAGTTTTAGCTGAGAGGTACATGTATTTTAGAGAATGTCAGTCACGATAGAAAGACCTGTGCAGCCATTTTGTCTGTACGGGATTATCAAAAGTGACCCGGCACAGCAAAATGAGTCGGAATGCGCACAGAAGAAGACCCAACATGTCCAAGGTGACACCAACGGTTTGCTGATTTAAGGATTGTCTGCCCATTGTGAAATTTGACTTTGTCGATTTCTGTAACTGTTGTCTGGTGTCATCTTCGGTCTTCTTCTGTGCGCATTCCGACTCATTTTGTTGTGCCGGGTCACAAGTATCCATGCGTGAATCTGTGCAGTAATGCCCTAAGAACATCTGGCAACATGCAGAATGATATAAAAGTTTAAACATCCATTGATACACACTCCCAAATCTTGAACACTTACAGATCCCATTACTGTATACTCGGAACTGCGGCTTAATCAAAATGTTTTTTTTTATTTCAGAGTGAAAAGCCGACGCCAATATTGCATCAAGTCTCCGATCGACGCTCATTATTACATCATAACTGCGACGGGTCTGCACTTGGTAGTACTAGCAGGAAAAGCCTTACACTGACAAAATCAGTCTGTTCAAACAAATATCAGTGAGGTTCGCGAATCTGACGAAACACGAAAAACGAAATTCAACTTCATTTCCAGGACTTAATGTATTTCTCGAGATGGTTGCTGCCAGTGCGTCTTTTAGCATATCATGTACGACCGAGAGAGTTGTGGTGCATCTTGAATTTTTAAATTTCCACTTCGTAGCTACGAAGTGGAAGCGAAAGATAAATTTTAAAGTTTAATATACTAGTACACCGTAACTCTATCGGTCTAACGTCACACGCTAAAAGACGCTCTTGCAGCAGGCGATATTTGTGGTACCAACTATCTCCTGAAATTCATTACGTCATGGGAATGACGTACTTCGTGTTTCGTCAGATTTGCGAAACCTCACTATTATTGAACATCATACTGGCAACTAAAAGATTGTCATCAAATCAATGCAGTCAATATCAACCACAGAGAGCGAAGAGGTGGTTAAAAACCATACCTCCGGCTCCTAACATGATTTGCAATCAGCCCAATCCTCTAAATTACGAGTTTCCTCCACAAATCAGCGTCAATTTTGTACATCAGTTGTGCATCATTGACAAGATGAGGCAATACCACGCGCCAGGTCTCTTTCTCATTAGAGAAAGAAGTCCTACCCCAGCCTATTATCTGTTCGAATAAACTAAACGCGGGAGTGTTAGGATCTATGGCACCGCTCTAAACCGATTTTAACGCTGTTTTCACTAAATTCCATCATAAATTCGTTGGTATCAATCTGCTGCCTTCATTTTCGCAAGGAGTTTGGCAAAATATCAATTTAAGAAATTGCATTTGTTCTTGATGTGGTGTTAACACTTAACCTGCGTGTACACTGACAACACATGCTACATGTAGGACGAGTCCTGATAGCCCGGTGGTTATCACGTCCGTTCAGCAAGCGGCAGGTCGACGGTTCGAATCCAGCCCGGGTCATAAGGTTCTTCACACCGTGGTGCCTTGTACCTTGTACCTTTGCAAGGGCGAGTGAGGAACATGAATAGCTTGTGATGGCCTCGATACATAATCACACCAAGTTAGAAGACTCTAGGTCAAATAGCCACGAAACGTGCCACCAAATGGTTTGAAATTTTTGAACTTTGACATCTGTGACCTTGAAAAGTAGGTTAAATCAAAAACCCGTTAAATATGTCATGTATCCTTATTAGATGTACCTATGATAAAAATTTGGAGATGATCTAGTCAGTAGTTCAGGAGTTATTGCACTTTTTGTCTTTTCGGTTTTGGCCACCTAGTGACCAAGCCAAGAATCAAATCGGACCGAAACTTGGTGTCATAGGTACAAAGTTTCAAGTCAATAGCACCAGCGGTTACGAAACGTGCCCTGTAACGGACGACGGACGCTGCACCACCGTAAGAGCTGACCAGGTGAGCTAGAAATGAGTTATGACTCGGAATGTTGGAAAAATTCCCTTTATTCAGACCATTGCGCATGCAAACTGTCATGCACTATGGTGCGCATGACGGCCACAGTACAACACGGGCTAGTTCAGCAGAAATTTGTTGGCGTTGCGTTGACTGGTAAAAAAGGACATAACTGGCGTGTGTAGTTGAAAAAAGATGGACCCGAAATTGGCTGAGAATAAACAGAACCAGAAAACTTAGTGCATAAGCCAGTCAGAACGTGCTATAGCGTCAGAGAGCATCAGTAGTCGGCAAATAACATTTTTTATCCAATCAATATCGCTGCAGAAAATCTGCAATTTCTCTGCGATGAAATCCAATTTGGAGGTTGACTCAGATGCTTGTAAAAATGTTCGCCTTCTCAATACGAAGATATCAAATTGACCGTAACCTTTTGCAAACGTGAGTCGATTTTTTTTGACAAATAGACACAGATAATAGGTTATGGAAGTCAAACAGGCCAAGATTATTGAACTAGAATGTGTGCATTTTACGAAGTCAAGAAGTGGACATGACATGATAGGGTACGGTTCTAAACTTCAAAGAAATTGATTTCTGTTTGAAGTTCTGTAGACAGCATGTGGGAGGGCCATGTGATGTGATCTGAATTAATTTCCTTCGCACTTTTGAGCCAACATTCTGCTGTAACTACATGTATGCGATGCCGTCTTCAGACTGGACACACTTAGTGACCTTGTTTCCTTCCATGATCAAAGTTTAAGTTTTGACTTTTAAAATGATTCAATGTGGAGGCAGGGAAGCTTAATTTCTAAGGTCTCTGAACATCCCAGGTGACCCACAAAATAACCCTATGCTTAGATAGGCCTATTGGTACCGAGTTCGTCTAACCCAATGTCTCTGGGCTTCCGGTCTACACTACCTTTACGTGAAGTGTGAAGTGTAAATTCTCAATTCTGGGGATCAGAGTCGATCTTATGAGCAAGTGGCATGACGTTCAGGTGTCCGAAAATAGATATTTTATCCGGAAATTGTCAATAATACTAGACATTGCCAAAATTATTTCTCCCTTTTGGAATTCACACACCGAAGTCATCTCACAGCACTCTTTGAATGTGTTTGCTGCGCGGGTATGTACTCAGTCGACTGGGAACTATTAATGTGGGGTTATAGCTCAGTGTTTACTCACATTTGATTGGTCATACGGAGCTGCCAAAATGAGACTGATTTGGGTATCGCCTGACGTTTTCTGTGCTTTGTCGGATTTATAGCTGATTATCCTCTCTACGCGACAAACTCGCGAAACTGCAGGGTCTCCTCATCTCTTTCGACCAGTGTAGCAACTCGTTTTATGTGAAACTCTTCTAGTGTGAATGTACCATTCTCATACGGGCAATGCACGGGGCAGTGGAAAGAACAAGTACATGTACACCGAACAACACGAATTTATTCAGACTCACATCATTGAACCTCTAGCTGTTTTGAAATCCAATATGGCGACATGTGACGTCATTTTTGATGATTCCGTTCGATTACCTACAAGTGGTTTCGCATACCTCTCGTAGAATTCAAATTATCACCGAAAGACCATTAGGGAAAGTCTTTCTAAAATGTAAGAGATCAAGAAATAATCCAGTACTTTTTTTACAATAAGTAGGAAAGGGAAAGGTATTGCTGATACATAATTTTGGATTTACTCTACCTCTTTTTCACTTTTTTATGGGTTTATAGGCCTACAAATGTATCCCTTATTTTCGTCAATTATGAACTATTACCTCTTTTTCACTTTTTATGGGTTCATATTCCTTATTTTCGGCAATTATAAACTATTACCCCTTTTTCACTTTTTTATGGGTTTATATTCCTTATTTTCGTCAATTGTGAACTATTACCCCTTTTCACTTTTTTATGGGTTTAGGCCTATATTCCTTATTTTCGTCAATTATGAACTACATGTATTACCCCCTTTTCACTTTTTTATGGGTTTATATTCCTTATTTTCGTCAATTATGAACTATTACCCCCTTTTCACTTTTTATGGGTTTATATTCCTTATTTTCGTCAATTACGAACTATTACCCCCTTTTTCACTTTTTTATGGGTTTATATTTCTTATTTTCGTCAATTACGAACTATTACCCCCTTTTTCACTTTTTATGGGTTTATATTTCTTATTTTCGTCAATTATGAACTATTACACCTTTTTCACTTTTTTGTGGGTTTATATTCTCCTTATTTTCGTCAATAAATTATGAACTACATGTATTAATGTCAGTGTCACGCTTACGTGCCATCCCTCTTCAGTTTATCAGCTTCAAAAGAAAAGTCGATTCGGCTTAAAAACTTCCACTCTTGAAGCAAATTTCCAGCTCGGCGCAGGATGCTATCGAATTTCACAGCCATGTATTATTCAACTGGTCAGACCATTACATCGGCGGGTAATAACACACTCGCTAAATGCACTAATAGCATACCAAGTCCATTTGCCATGTTTACGCTAATATGATTCTGCACATTTTCATCCCGCTGGGGTGAGGATGGAGCTCCTGTCCAAATAACTCAATAGAGAACCATTTGGGTAATCTGATGGGGAGAATATTGACGTTATCAAGATAGAAAATGTGTTGTAATGTGGCCACAGCTATAGCAACATCCGAAAACTTCTGCAAACATGTACTAATAGCATATGAAAAACACGGGAAGATCTCAAGGGTAACTAATGCCAAAAGTTCTGTTTTGCGGAGGCGTTTTCGAAACCGACACTCCTAGTTAGAGAACTAGAGGCTAAACACCCACGTTTTCAACACTACCTACTTTTATCATGATATCTTACATGTAGCATTTTTAAGTAATTAGTGCTGAAAACGTGGGTGTTGGGTGAGTCCATAACTATAAACCGTACTAAAAGCTTTCACACACCATGACAACGGTCAATATCAGCCACTCTCAACTGTCTATTTCGAACACTTGCTGCAAGATTGTGGTCAAGGCAGATATACTCACGACATGGACGAGGGCATTGCAGGGGACTGCCAGCCAGCATTACGTCAGTCGGCTCTTCAAGTTCTCAGTAGGCCTATCTGATGCAGCTATGGAATTTTCCATTGTGTTCCCGATACTCTCTTATATTCACCATGGTGAAAAAAAATTGAAATTTTCTGACATTACTTTACAAATTGTTGAAGAATTGATATTGGCTCGATTAAAGATAATGTATCATGACTTCATTGTTTGCATTCAATGTTTGTAAACAAGGATGTTTACATTATGTTAGTTTGGACTTATGGACATGCCAACCCACCATCTTGAATACATGTACTTTCGGTACCAAAAGAATTTTCAGAGGGGCATGCGACCAGATTGGACGCAAACAAAAAAAAACGTAAATAAACAATGATTTTCCTAGCCCGCGAAAATACCCCTGATACCTTGTTTAAAGTATCGTCGAATGGTGTGTTGAGTCAGAAATTAGTATTTTTGACCTACGTCCATATTAGGAAGCGCTCGACCAAACGGTGAGGGCAACTCCTGATTTAGAGATAATTACCTCCCAAGCAATTACCAAAATGATACAAGTCGGGAATGAACCAAATTTCGACTCGGAAAGTAGCCACACCAATCAGTGTGGAACTCACATTGAGCTGTCTCGTTGATTACTCGTTTCACAGCGGGATCGGTCCAGGTGTTTGATTTCGCAAAGCCGTTTATTACAGCTATTGCGAATCATCAAATAACGCCCATCGGGGATTGAACCATTACGGCGGTAACCACACGGTTGATACCGGCGCTGCGGTTCGTCGTGTCCCGGCCCGCCATCGTTTTATATCTCCAAACAAATATACCATTTGTATAAATTGTGCGCGTTGAATAGTCGCGGATGGTGCGTTGATTACTAAGCTGTCAACAGAAATGTTACCTTTGGTATGTTGAAAGTGGTTTCGCGGCAATATATCACTGATGTTGGCGCTCGGCCAATGGAGCAATGAACGCAGTTTGATATCAAACATTTACTAGTTTATAGCGGATGGCTGAAAGCTTTGCCAAGTTAGGGGCACACTAATACGAAGCTATATGAAGCTTTTATGTAGCTCTTGCCAATTTAATACAGCCTCAAAGCGTTAGGTTATTACCAACAGTCTCTACAGCAGCCTTTCTGGGGAACTCAGGGAGCATCTCACTCGGCACATCACTTGGCCCTTTCAGCTGTTGAGAATACGAGGAGTCGACTCGGGAGGAGTTCTGCCAGTGTTTCTGTGTGTCAGTATGTCTCCGTATTGCTTGGGAAACGTTGGCAGATAGATCGACACGTTTCTCCGTGTGTACCCTCTCCGTGTGTTCGCAGCTTATTCAGATGCAGAACACTGAAAAACATTACATCGGAAATCGAACCAGTGATCTCAAGGTCTCGAGTACGACGCTCAGCTACTCCGCCCGCCACCGCAACAGAATTTTGCGCATACTCCGTAATGTGCCCTCTAAATATTATTGCCGAGACATTTTTCTCATCCAAATACATTATTGTTTTAGTTACAAACTGTAATTTTTTTATTAAAGGACCACGGTATTGCCACGTTTTCTCGACAGTCGGCGCCACCGCGCCACTTTCCAACCCGAGGGTCTAACTACGTTTCGGCGAATGACCCGATTTACTGCGTACATTTTGTAATGCATTTTTCTAGTTCGTCTTACTGCCGCTAGGTGGCTTCCTCTACGTCGGCAGTCAAATAACGCATTTGAGATCCAATACCGTACTCCTTTAAACGAGAGGCAGTTGGGCCAAACCTCAAAATATTGTTGCCAGGAAATGACCAGTTGTTACGAGAATCTAAGTCCCCTGGAATCTAAGTCCGTTTTTACTAACCAGCGAGAGGGTAGGATGGATGGCTAAAGAAACCAAGACCATTCGAATATAACCTTACAAACAGCACATTGCTATAGCTCGGACTTGCAATCCTAGGACTCTCATTCCTTCTACACCTGATGAAATGAATACGGAACCTGGAGCGCTATGCTTACGCCCCGCGTTAATCTTTAACAGCATCAAGAAAAATCGATGCATCAGAAACATAAACAACCTCGATGCAGGAAATAATCTAACGCAGTTTAGATAGGAAAAATGCCGTGCTATAGTCCTATGAACGAAGTAGGAACCGCCAAAGGTTTTTTAAATGTAGGCATGATGTGTGTGTATACAATATTCCAATTGCAAAATGGGAAGAATGTGCGTTACGTACATGTAGTTTCTGACAAAAACTCAAAGCAAAGTGCGGTAAGAAAGTAATACTGCTTAAAAATTAATATTTGATATCTTGCTAAAGGCACATAGGTCGTCAAGTACAGTTCACTCATACCGTGACAATCCATTAGAGTAGAGTAATTTCTTTAGGGCATTTAATCTTTGCTGTTATTTCAGTTATACTAGATGCTGCATGTGGGAGGTATCGTAGGTAAATAGTCAAAAAAAAATTATCTAGTCATCGGGAATAAAATCTTACTCCCTGTTCCGATTTATTAAAGGGCCACTAAAGGCAGCTCCCAATCAGCATTTGATATGGTTATTCTACCGAACACATGGTATGAGGATCTAACTGAAAAACATTGCAACTAGATGTAAAAAGCAAAATTTTTCAACTTTTGGGCCCAAATTCACTGTTTCCCATTGCTGGCACCTCCCGTAACGTTGTTGCTGTACCATCAGTAGCCAATAGCAACCTGCCTCTAAGGTACCTCTAATGCGCTCGTTTTTTCAAAGTCTGGTTTTCTTTTACTTATTACCTTCAACCGGCTTAAAAACGACAGTAACTACATGTATTATGTACTTAACGAAAGTATGATACAATTAATTTAAAATTAATTGTATCATACTTTTGTCGCTACAAGACCATACGTTCATTGTTCCAATAAACGCGACATCAACAATTCCTTTTGAGAGTTCGCACTGCATGGCGGTCATCTTGAAACCCATGATGGTGTACATGTACAGTCATGGACACAAGTTTATACACACCCGATTTTTGTAATCATGTTGTATAAATATCATTAGAAATTTGTGCTGAACGGGATCTGTATATTGGGCTGTCTTCAGAAAAAATATACAGAATGAATGTGACGAAAAATATAATGAAAGTTAGTGAAAACTCTGTCGAAATTGGTTAAATGTAATTAGAAAAGCCAAATGGGAGCTACAAACGCCGTCGCTTAATATCTATTTTTGAACCATGTTTTAGTTGATCTATATTGTGGTTGCCAGAGGGTTAATGTATGTATTATCAGTTTTCACAACTCGTTAATTTAAGTAGGCGGGGAATGTTTACCGAACTGTTCAAATATTCATTCCACTGGTCTCGTTTTTTTGTTATTTTGAACACACTCCACAACAGATCTGACGCAACACTGCTGGGAGTATAAACCGATATTTCGCTCATTCCCTGACAGGCTGGTTGAAAATGTGGCTTAAAAATTGGCATAACACTGCAAACGTTTGGCCTGATAAGTCTTCATCCAAAAAGTTAATTTCTCTCTCACCTAAACAAAACTATTAATCTTTTTATGACATAAAAAATAAAACTAAATATACAAACCTAATCTTTTTATGACATGATATAAAACTAAATACAAACCTATAGGTATTAATCCTTTTATGACATAAAATAAAACTAAACACAAACATCTTTTTATAACATGAAATAAAACTAAATACAAACCTACTAATCCTTTTATGACATAAAATAAAACTAAAAAGAAACCTATATGTATTAATCCTTTTATCACATAAAAAATAAACACAAACCTACTAATCCTTTTATGACATAAAATAACACTAAATACAAACTTAGTAATCTTTTCATGGCATAAAATAAAACTAAAAATGCCTCAGTACGACAGTTTGTTTAAGTTGCAAAAATCTCACACCAAGAGATTTAAGGAGCACTGGACAGTATCTGAGCGTAGGACTCCTGACCAGAAGGACGCGGGTTCGAATCCAGTTGAGCCGTGCACAATTTCGACAAATGTCTCCACTGTACAGTTACTCAGCTTTACTGAGAAAAAAAACGTTAGTTTTGGCAACAGACTAACTGGACGTTACGTTCGATGATGCAAAAAATTAATTAGATCTTTATCTACTAATAGTCTATAATTAATTTCTTCTATATAAATTGTCTATAATTAACAACATCAGGACATGCAACAAGTAAGCAAACGCAAGTAATTGAATTTATATTTATCTCCATACGCGTTGTACATGTTGTACCAGTTATGGGGTGTTTTGTTGACTGCTTTTCGAGAGAAAAACACAATGACCAAGAGGTCCAGGAGATAAACACCATACAACGGTGTGTCACTAACGTGTATGTCAGCCGCAACTGCTAAATATGCTGGATTAAATCAAAACAAAAACTCGTTTGGTGTACATTGTAAATTGTAAAAGTTGATGTAAAATATATTGCTGCTGGGCATAATTCAGTGTCATCCTAAAACTGATCAGTGTGTAATGTACTTTGATACAATTCTACGGGACTGATTTTCGAGGAAAAAATTTAAAAAAAAACAGGCGCCAATCGGCCCATAAAATATACATCATACAAAGGTGTAACTGGCCTGTGTGTTTGCCAAAACTGGCAAAACGCAGAATGCTGGAACAAAAACTCGTTTGACGTAAATTATTAAACTTAATGTATAAAAATTGCTGCTGGACATATTTCAATGTCGTCTCGATATAATTGACCAGTTTAATTTGGTAAAAAGTTCCGTATCACTGATTTTCGAGAACAAAAATGGCGCCATAGTTGAGTAGATCCATAAAACAAACATCACATAAAAGTGTCGATGACGTGCAGAAACTGGCAAAAACGCAGAATACTGAGGACACAGTTACAAAGTGGTCATTTTTCACTGGGATCATCCGCAACCTGAAGAATGAACATTGCACACTCCATTCTCTATTAGCTACACTCTTAGCCAAAAAGGTTCTTTAGGGGTTCTTTGTGCCTCACAAGAGGAACCCTAAGGTTCTATATAGAACCTTCTGTAAAGAACCCGAGAGGATTCCATGTAGAACCTTTCTGTCGCCAACGAACCCATAAAGGTTCCAGACAGAACCCTTTTTCTGACGGAAAGGTTCTGTCCGGAACCTCTAGGGGTTCTTAGACAACCCGAGGGTTCTTAAGTCAGAGGGTTCTCCTGGTGTGGCACCAAAGAACCTTTTCGGCTAAAAATGTATTCACACACCGTAGTTGTTCATTTTCTAATTTTATTTTGAGTCAAAAATAAGGAGTGAAAAATAAAAAGTGAGCAGTTCTTTTCTACGTAACGACAACCTAAAACAAAAGCTCGTTGGACGTAAATTATTAAAGTTGATGTAAAAATATTGCTTCTGGAAATATTTCAATGTCACATCGATATTGATCGTTAATTTGATACATTGCGTTTGATATTAGGCTGCTGTGTTTTTCAAACACAAAAACAGGAATGCGATATCAGTTAAAGATCAAAGGTTATGCTGCTTGAGTTACATTGTTAAGGCTTTTTTATTACCCTTGTCATTATTTTTGTCGAGATGATTAGCAGAAACTGTTGTATAATTGGAGGTACTGGATTTTAGAAAAATATAAGCCTGTCATGACAAAATTAACTGCATCAAATTGGATTAAACATATCAGAATGTGTGTAATATAAAGCCAGATATAGACTACATGTAAGTGTACAATGTCATAATATAGAATGACAATGAACTCGTGATGTATACTGGCAGCATTTTCCGAACATTTCTGAGCAACTCGATCTTTTGACCCTGTATACACTGGTCGGTAAATTGTCGAGTTTCTAAACGCACCGTTTTTTTCCTTTTACATACTCCTTATTAAAAGTTGCATATGTACAGGAATAGGCCCAAACTAATGGGATGTTGTTTACCAAACACTTTCTTCGATCAAAAGTGTGACATCTTTATATATACAACATCCAGGTTTTTGGAGGGACATTAAAAGTTAGACTTGTCTCGAAATGAACAAGGACACACCCAGTGTGTTGGTGTGTTGTTTTTGGGCCTAGGTTATTTCCACAACATGGATATTCAAATATTTGTGTACATGTATATGGTGAGTTCTATTGATGGCTGGATAAGACAATACATATACATATACAGTATAGTACATAACCAAGCCTCATGCATGGAAACAAAAAAATCTTGATCGGAATTCGCTGATGAGAACGTCCCTGCGTTTCACCCTAATGGCTCATTTATACATGCACTGGCTGTACAGTAATGGGGATAATATACGACCGATCAAGTCTCTGCGTCCAGTAATGGCGATACATTGCCCCGGCAACTCGCTGGGGGAATGGTCGTAATTTGTCACGAAAAAAACTTGTCGAGATCCAGAAGGCATGTGTTTATATCGCGCGAGAACAAAAGTTGCAACGACAGTTGTTTATTCATGAGAATGGTATATGATCACGGACGCCATTACCACACATATATCCTGATGTTCAAATGAAAAAAATACAATGCATACAGACAAGATAAACAATTCACAGTGTAGATGTTCCAGGGGGATTTGGCTTTTCCGAGGTTCATATGACGTCATGCTAGACTGCTGCGGAGGGTGTAAATCTCGTGGCCTCAAAGGTATAGCTGTCTAGACCTTTTCAACAACGATGTTGGGCTACTAGTTCTCGCATATGACGTTGTTGCCATTCATTGTCCAATCACGATATAGGCTTATCACAACCAAATGCATCCTCTTAGGCAATTATTTTACTTAAACTTTTGTGCCTATGGCACGCTTGACCAGTTCAGCGTGCCAGGGTCATTCTGGCATTAAGCCCATGACGACATATGCCGAATATGGCCATCCGAATATAACCTTACAATAGCAGGCTGTTGTTTGGCGGACTTGCATTCCTAGGACGTTGATTCCTGTCACACCTGCTAATTGATGAGGATATTGAAAAGACTGCCCACATGTTGCCTACACACAGAAACGGAGTTTCCCATTCTGTTGCATATCGTCAATGGTGGGTTAACGGCACTGTTTGAACAATAACCCGCCATTTTTATCCAATACATTTCGCGATATAGATACACAAACAACCAGTTGATGACTATGAGCATTTTTTGGATAGAATATCGCTGTATTCGTTTGAGTTAAAAGCATCCTGAATGTCACTATTTGTGTCATTATGTGCGATATTGATAGAATCCTTTCCCGAGGGCAAGCTACCATAGAATCAACCGTTGAAAAGCAGCCATGCCCTCGGAGATGACACATCGACTGAAGGTCGATATCACGAATTCAACTGAGATGAATTTTCTGCTATTTTTGGAAATTCAATGAAGAAAATTGGTAGAAAAACATATGTTTGAAATTTTTGGAGAGTTAGGATTACAGCCCTCCAAACATTGCCATCTTTGAAACTCACAAGGAATTCGTAGTTTGATTGGCTAGAAATGTCACATGGTGTTGAATCCTATTGGTTCGTTTGAAATAATGTCCCTCCCCCATTGGTTGAAGGTCAATGGCCAGATTGCCTATAACGTATCAAGTATAAAGCAATACATGTACTAGACAGTGACAGTCGATAGATTCTTTCCCGAATTTGCTGACGTGGTGACGAAACAGCTTTTTTCACAGAGTACGTTCTTTCCATGACCATTAGGGAGGTTTCGCAAATCTGACGCAAACCGAAGAACGAAATACGAAATTCAACTTCATTTCCAGGACCTGGTGTATTTCTGGAAATGGTTGGTACCACAAACGTCGCTGCTGCCAGTGCGTCTTTTATCATGTCATGTAAGACCGAAAGAGTAACGGTGCATCTTGAATTTTTAAATTTCCACTTCGTATCTACGAAGTGGAAACGAAAGATAAATTTCAAAGTTTAATATACACCGTAACATCGGTCTAATAACGTCATACGCTAAAAGACGCTCTTGCAGCAGGCGATATTTGTGGTACCAACCATATCCTGAAATACATTACGTCATGGAAATAAGTCCAATTTCGTGTTTTGTACTTCGTTTTCCGTCAGATTTCCGAAACCTCCCTAATGTACTCTAAGCGTACGAAATACGAACTGTATTCATGAAAATGACTTGTAGACGTGTAGACTTCCGTGGTAGTATTCGATGTTGAAAGAACACCACGCTTGGCTAAAGATAGCCACACAAACTCAGCTTGCCGGAATTTCGTGTAGCGCTTCATGCTGGGCCTACACGAAACCTGGAAAGGTAAGTAGCAGTTTTTGACAACCTAGGATGCTCCCAATTACATTACTAATAGCTCACGGAGTATGGTCATGTCTGTGTCTACCTTGGCAGATATTTCACAAACAGTCTGAACGGTGTTTGATCAGTTGATGTTCAAGCAAAAGATGGTTTGTTTTTCAGGTATCCCAGGTGGCACTCAGGCAGTCATAGTGTTTCATCTAAACAAGTTGGAGATCTTCAAGATGTAATAAACAAATGTATTTTTCTCAAGAGTTTTTTGTGAATAAAAACATGTATTTTTACCATCAGCATAGTTTCGGTGTGTGTATGTGTAAATGCCAATTCAAACTCTCCGTCTGGCGTTCTGCTCTGGTCCATTCCTATGAGCGAAGTACATGTACCAAAACATTCGTTGTTGTACTATGCATACATGTAACACTAGAAACGCAAAACGCTGTTGCCTTTTCGTTATCTCTCAATATTTTGCAAGGTCCAATTTTAATGGGCAAATTTTGGCCACCATGAGTGCTGTCGCGTGCATAATCATCTGACGTGTATCCTCTGTTTAATGATATAAGACTGACCCTAACCCTGGCCTTTTCAATCAGCCAATAGTGAGTAACAGGTACATGTATTCTCATTGGTTCCGACAATTTGACACTCGAAACTGGTGCTATGGAATAGATGTTGTTGCCGAAAAAAACTACCGAAGCTGATCAGGATATGGCCCCATGTCAATTTCCCGTTGAAATCAATATTTTTTTTCAGGAACAATAAGTACAGTATGCCCCTTATTGGCAAGAAAATCTCGCAGAATTTCCAAGGCACCACAGACGGATCAGAGAATAGTGAGTTTAAGAAACCATACGTTAACGCTAACGCTAACGTTATTGACATCATTTTGACGTCACATCGAATGAATCTGTTGTATTTCTTCTGGGGGTGACGTCATTTTGACGTAATTAGCGTTAGCGTTAGCGTTAGCGTTAGCGTTAGCGTTAACGTATGGTTTCTTAAACTCACTAATGTCCTTTGAGTTATGACTTTTTCTACCGACTTGAGATGGCCTCTTCCGTACGACATGTGCAACATGACCAATAACGCTTGGCTTCGGCCCTGATGGAAAATTCCAGCACAATACAAAGCAATTGCTATAGCATTTCTTGGGAACGACCTTCCTGGTATTGAAAATAATGTACGAGCGAGCCTCATGTACTTTTGATCATACGTGCCAGCCAGTATTTAACTTAAGTTCTAGACGTTACACCTGCAGCTGGCTGGATGGATTGGTTTGCAATAACAACAGAGGCTAAAGATGATTTATAAGTTCATCCGCAGGCGAGTGCTGGCCTGTTGAGGATTGAAGTGGCTAAAGAGGCAGGCTGGCTTCTCAAGTTTCAAAGAAGGTACAGGGCCTACGGCAGTCCATGCATTGCATGCATTTACATACAGCAAAATCACAGTTGATGGCCACACGCCGATGTCTGGCATTGCCGGCCTCCAGTTTCCCCTGTTGGGGATGGTCAGCATTGCTGCGGCGAGGAAGTAGGTATTCGACGTTGTGTTGACCAGAATACTGTGTTCTCTTTTGCTTTACTCTAAAATTGCCTGAAATAATCTGGAGGTGAAACCACACAATAACAGTCGTCAAAATGACAGACCATTAATTTGGGGCGCTGGATACGAATCTGGCAAACTGCAACGAGTCAGAATGGGATGTTCATCTCAATCAAATTGATGGAGAAAAACACTGATCTGAGTAGGTGACTCAGGTAGCAATTCCCACTTTGAACTAGGAGCCAGTATGTCAAACTAGAAAATGAGAAAGGAAGAGACCATCTCAAGCTACTCATATTCCTCACTTGGATGTGGTCTTTTACTTGCCCTTGCAGGCACAAGGTACAATGTAGAAGGCACCACCAATAATGCTGTGGCTCAGGCCCTGACGGAAAAACCTTATACAAATCGCGTTGATCAGGTAGATCAAATGTAGTAAGAACTTGAATTATCGGTGTAGGAAATATTCCCTCAATAAGTTTATGTTAGTAGATCATGATATAGAGGTTACTAATGTGATAGTCGAGGAAGAAGTCGTGAAACAATAGACACTGCCTTGGCAATAAAAGACATAATGTCTGTGAGGGACAGCCATGATTATTCGCTGTTCACTCAGGCGGAATTAGAAGACTTCATCAATATACTGTGCACAGGTTAGGCCTAAAAAAGCCATTACTCAAGTGATGTCGTAGTCTATGTAATGCGCCACCACATGTGTGCCGTGGTGGATCCTTTTCTTTCTGGCACCGTTTTCTGATTGTATATGTACTACCACACTGCACCTTCTCTACTTTTGTACTTCTTTTGTACGAAATAAATGATATATTATAATTTTCGCCAATGTACATTCAGCTTAACGCTATAAGACCGATGACACAAACGGTAGCCAATGGGTCATATGAATACACATGTAGAGTAGTAAATGCGTTTACTTGAATTTTGCAATACAATTGCACTCGGCAATTCTGTACAAATCTGAAGTAAAAGCAATTGCTAATCTTGTGGCCCCATAGAGAGTCAAGTTGCCCGAGAAACCTCTCCCATGGTGAGACGCCTTAACAGCACGTTCCTTTCGCCTTGGCATGGTGATTAGACGCGTCAGACCCTGAGGTACACAATGAGATCATCCTAACTAATTACTTCGTCAATGTGGCTTATTCAGAGTAAGTGAATATCAAAGGATTGTAATTAATGGGGAATCGATTCAAGCCAAAAGCATGACAACTTAGGCTCATGATTGGGTAAAATAAAGCGAAGCGAAATTGTGCAGCGAATGAATTTGATATCACCATCAGTATATGTGACCCGGCAAAACAAAATGACTCGGAATTCGCACGGAAGGAGACCGAAGATGAAACCAGACAACAACTACAGAAATCGACAAAGTCAAATTTCACAATGGGCAGACAGTCCTGAAATAATCGAACCATTGGAGGTACCTGGTGGTACTTGTTTACTGTCGGGGAGAAAAACCGGTTTTGCCGAGACATTCGAAAAGTTAGTAGACAGGTAGCGTTCAGGCTATGTTCAGCGCGTGCTTGTACATGTAGAGGCAGATACATGTGCACGGCCGGGGTAATGACAGAATGATGCGAAGCGCTTTTACACTGCGTTGGTGGAAGCACTTAATAAAAAAAGCGTCACATTGCGTGCATTATCGTATGACTAATCCGGAAAATGCATCACAGCTTTCTGAAAACGTATGCTGTGACGAAAATCCCTGGGGTAACCTAAATCGCCAAACTCACGAAACGCATTTTGCTGCATGGCAGAGATTGCTATGATGTCGGAAGACAAATTGACGAAGCACACGAACGAGATTGCGACTAATACAAACAAACGGGTGAAAAACAGCTTGTTCAATCACTCTATTTGTTTTGGAGATTGGCGCAGAAAGATCAACAGATTGATCGATGCCTTTTTTACACAAAGAAACCTCGATGTGATAGGTGGAATTAAGATTGATATGGGGTTATAAGGACAAGAGTGAACTGATTTGCAAGTTTTTCTTTGTTGATTGAACGGAACGTGGTTGTGCGATTGGTTTGGTGAGGCACGCCTGTGTGGACATGGACGGTATCGGCTAACTCTCTCTGTCCAGAAATAAAAAAGCCCGTATTTATACGCGGGGGATCCGTTACGTCGTCCTGTTGCAAGACAATCCCTGCGTTATGGAGGTGAGAATTCCTTCATTCATCAAAGCACCTTTTAGTTAGGCTGCCCTTACAAAGAAATAAACTACTCATAGTCCATTTTTCACTCATCATTTTCCATTCAAAATCAAAATTACAATGTAGGAAAATTGAATGCCTATATGAATGGGAAATGTAATGTTCATTCTTCAGGTTACGAATGATTCGTGCCAAAATAGTGCACGGTGGTGCAGCGTATGTACCTACATGGTAGCCTCTATGCGTACATCGAATTTTGACCCGTTTCGACTTCAAACATGGTGGCCAATCGGCCATCTTGAAAACGGGGCTTTAGCCAATACTTCAGGAAGTACAGCTGCTAGAATGTTGTAACTTGCTTTGAACATACTAACATTTTGACCCGTGGCGAGGACATTTTGAGGGAGTGTGTTGTCCTTGAATGTCCTGTGGTAGAGGGTCTGTTGCTTTATTGATGAGTGTGTTTGGAGAGGGGTAGTTTCATGGCTAGGAATCCATTTGTTAATCGTTTACCGTCAAATCCATGAGGAGCACTTTTGACTTTCTAGGCAGCAGCATTACGTCTTGTACGCCTCTTGTAGATGGCAGCACAGGTCACCACACTGCCGATTTTATCTCTTTTTCATACAAATAATCACTTTATTTGAAACCAAAATACCGTAAGGGCACTCTCCTCCTATTGTACTGTACACATAGGCCGCTCTTCGTAGGATCAAAGCCCTAACTATGGAGGAGATCGGGCACAAAGTCCGGTCCACCGTAAGTGTGTAAAGTCATTACATGCCAACGTATAGCCGAAAACAGCTCAACTCAGGTTGATAAAATATCCAACATGGCCACCATCAATTATAATAAGATGTTTGTAGGTAACCCTCTGTATGTTTGCCACATTTTGGCTTTATTGCACTTCAAATATGGCCAGCAGGTCGCCATTTTGAAAATGGGTCTTTGGCTCATATCATATGAACAACACCACAAACAATGTTCTAACCTGGTACAATGATGTTTCTCTGGAACATATCGACGTGACACTTGTTGTTCGTTCTTCACCCAGGTGAGCACNCCGGACAGCACTGGCCATTTGCCATTTTCCTCTTCATTTTAGTGATCACTCAATTTTTTTAAGGAACTGTTAAGTAATGATTTCCCTCTAGCTTCCTTTTCCCATAAGTTTGTGATTCATGATTATTTAAGAAAGCAGTTGGAATCATCTGCACTCAGTCTCTTTTCTCATGTCTAATGATGCGTGTAATTAGTAATTAGCCAGACCGCGTGCCATGTATTTCCACCAATCCAATTATTAATTCTTTAAATACTTAATCAATGTGTAGCACATGTAGGGAGTAATAAACAAGATCCACCAGGAAGGAAGTAATGGATCTTAAGCTAATAATACCAACGAGAGTGGCTTCTTACAGTAATGATCTAGAGCAATTAAACAAGTAGAAAGGATTTCCTTTCTTGGACGCCGTCTGAAAATTTACGTATTTGAATGAGATTCGCTTCTTCTCTGGCCAGTGTAACATTTCTGAATGTTTCCCATCTGTGAGTGTTCCCCTGCTATTCTCTGACGGAAAAGCTGTGACTGGACAAACGGGAACACACACAGAACCGCGTTGACCTATCTGCCAGCGTTTCCCAAACACATAGGGAAACACTGGCATACGGAAACACTGGTAGATGTCACACCAGTATTAACGCTTTTTTTGTGTTCCCAATATCTCAGTGTTACCACACAAAGACAGCGAGAGAGACTATGCATGACTTTTCTGGTGGGAACACAGATAAGTCTGTCACTTGCTTTTTATAGTGAGTGTACCCCATTCAATGAGGGGACACACTGAGAAATGAGAACCGCTATAACGTTTTTTAATGTTTCCCATATCTTAGTATTTGAATATAAAAGACTGCTAGAAAGACCATGGGCCGTATTCTAGAAGCTTCCTTAAGTCTAAGGTCTACCTTTAGCTATTGTTTGCAGGGTAGAATACAAAAGATTAAAGTGGACCTTAGAGTTAAGGAGACTTCTAGAATACGGGCCCAAGACTTCTTAAAGTTAAAGGACCACAGTATTGCCACTTTTTCTCGACAGCCGGCGCCACCCCGTCGCTCTCCAACACAGGGGCTGACTACGTTTTCGGCGAATTGACCCGATTTACTACGTACATTTTGTAATGCATTTTTGTAGTTCGTCTTACTGTCGCTAGGTGGCTCCCTCTACGTCGGCAGTCAAATAACGCATTTGAGATCCAATACCGTGCTCCTTTAATATGGTAACACAGAGAGATATTCCACTCTGCTTTGATAGCGAGCCCCACGGCATTGAGAGGAAACAGTCGTTGAGAAACAGAAACCTAGGCCGGATCCTCTCTGATAATTCCGCGCCGAAGCCGAACGAAGGCAATGACACTAGGACCTTGACCATCGTTGACGTGATGGTCACAGAGGGGAAGACAGAGAGATACTCAACTCGCCTTTGAGCCCCATGGCATTGAGCGGAAACACTCATTGGGAAACGGAAGCCGAGGCGGGTGTAACATCTCTGATAATCCCGCACCAAAGCCGAACGAAGACAATGACACTACAGTTCATTCCAAATCCCAGTGGCGCGAGGTTTTCAGCCGATATCTCCGCAACGGCTTGGTCAAATTCAACATACCATACATCAATAAACTTGTCTTTCGTGCCGGTATCTTTCTGCTATCTTCATTTTTCGCGTAAGGCCTGCATAACGGATCCCCTTTTCAAAACCCATTTCATTTCGCTATGCTGTTCAGTGCAGTTTACACGTGCACGATGCATTGCGTCATTTCAAAATGGCCGCCATTTCGGCCGTAAACACGAACTGTGATTTGTGGAAGAACTTTTTTTCTGTCACGTTTTTCGGGAAAACGACAGTGATGATGGCTGTACCGCCAAGAAAGACAAGTCGATTGACGTATGTTTCATCAAAATCGGCCCAGCGGTTGAGGAGCTATCGTTGATAAACCTCGCGCCAATCGGAACTGGAATGGAGAGTAGGACCTTGACCATCGTTGACGTGATACACTGCCGCTATCAGAACCCACCATTCACTGACCAGACCATGTCAAGCAACACAACCAATGATTGATTGCGGATGAGATCAACTCTCTGATTGGTTGATTACCGCCACTCATGTCCGGATTCACCATAAAACCTTGTTATGTTGGACTTACGATCAAAAGCAGCTGTCACGAAGGTGTCGTGCAGGTGAAATCGTTTCTGATATTACTGTAAGCCGATATGTCCTTTGCGTGTTGTAGTTCGTGTCGAACATCATAAGGATTTAAAAGCTGCCAGGCATCGCTGCTTTAGAGAAGAATGTTGGGGCATCCGAGCGTAGTGCTGCATACAATGCACTACTGTAGTCGAATGATATACATGTATAAATTTCGCAAGGACGTATGAAAAGTGCATTCCTGTAATAGAATCTAATGCCCCCATATACAGTAGTATGCCCCAACAATACACTGACGGATTAAGCAACACCGTTGAAGTGGACTCTAGAGATACCAAGACCCTTAATCCTGTGACAAACAGTACAGGGGGACATCAGGAGGACGGAGCCACTAAATTCGATCACATCGGCATGTTCTTCCCCTTTATCGGCCTTGTCCACCCGATAGCAAGGGCCAAGGCTCAACAAACCACACCTACAGTGTTCAAGGGATCACAGACCACGCGATTTGGTCGTAGTGTCACAGACTGTACATGTACCTGTACCAGTGCATAGTAAGCACATCTCGGAACATAAAGTCACGTGTACAGTTTATTTAAGAAGTCAAAATCGACGTCATAGACTTCAAAAAGGAATGTAACACTTTGTCTGGAGGCAGTCTTTGTTGTCAAAAAATAGGGCTTAAAACTGACACACTCGAAGAAAAAAATCCAGGTGAGGTGTTTGAATGAGAATTTGTCATCACCATTAATAACACTGGTTGCTGCGCTACCGGTGGAGAGATATTGTCCAGTTGATTTTCATCGGTGCTTTGGCAAGATATAAACACACTCCTTGACTCGTGACCAGTTTCTTATGGCGGCTTGCCACCGATAAGTACCCGCTGGCATACCCTGGTTCCGTCTTCACTGTCCTCAAGGGGCGATGCCTTCGAAGACGGCGACTGAAGATAAAGCTTTAGGCAGAACTTAGCAACTGATGGAAAAGTCTGATCTGCCAGATGGAGCCTCACTACAGCTTATTAGCCAGGGATGCGGAATAAAAACCGACTATCCTCAGCCGCTGCAGCCGCATACGCCTAAAGGCAACATCTGATCATGAGAAAGATTGGGAATGTTTTCATCGGCGATGTCAACCGCAATGACAGGGCCGCAAGCAATCCTCCGTCAAAGCGACTCCTGCAGCCCAGAGCTTGGTTATAAACGCACCGCTGATTCGGTAAATGGGATCACTGATCGAAAAACACAAGCAATGCATTACATTTGGATAGCAGTCTTGTTTGAATGGAAATGTCTTGCAATAAATCTTTGTTGACGGGTGATAGTACAATTGTGTCGTGAACAAGATGGCTAGTATCATTCCCAATTACGAATCGGCAATTTTTTAAAATCCTTAACAGAAACATCGAGTATTTACTTTTTAAGATATTTTCAGGAATGCTACTGTTACATACGTCTTATAACTTTCTAGAGTGAATTTACGCCTCGACGGATTTTGTTATCTTTGAGAAATCTTCTTCGGCCAAACTAAGTCTGACAAAACGGCCAAGGAACTCTGTGCACACTTACGCAGGAGAAGCAGGTGCGATGACGTGTAGGACCAATGGGGATCATACATGTAGATAGAGGGTAGCACTTCGTAACCAGGTCCTATACACAATGGAGTCGGAAATGATCAGGACCGGTATTTCACTTTCATTTCGATAGTTTTAGACATTCGGCTATCCCTAAGCCAGGAACTCTAGGCTTCGTCACAAAACGTGCTGAGCATTACCTACAGGACTTGGTCTGGGACCCTGGTGCATTCAGGTTTTGCCCACAACAAATTATGGGGACAATAAATTATAGTCTCCATCACGCAGAATTCACCGTCACCACGAACAGCATCAATCCGTCTTAAAACTTTTTTGCCCTTAGGTCCTTTAGGTCTTCACCAAGTTCACCAATTACTTAGCTAGCGTGCTAAAGAGATTCAACAAAATGTCAAACTATTGATCCCTATTTGGAGTACATTCATATACGTCAAGTATGTCACGCCTTCATGCAACTGCTCCTGCCAACATTGTATAATCACAAGGGGATGAAAAATGTCTCGCAAGAGCTGACATGACGTTTCTTAATTCCAGTCTGTCTCCAGAAGAAATTTACATAATGAGCCGGAGCCAGTAGCCATGTATACGTCTTGTCACGGCTGTCGTCCGTTTCGCTAAAGACCTGAAGCAATATGAAAAAAACCGGTGCATTATTAGGCGATGAGGGATGATCTGTCGGAATTGGCCGGGGGTGCAACATGGTACAGCCACAGTCTGAGTGATTAGGTCGTCAGACACTGTCTACTGCTTTCCGGTGGAACAAGTACCTTAGTAAGTCACGTAGCGACGTGTGAACTACAAAACAGGCCATAACCCATTCCGGAACCGTAGGGTGCAGTTACATTTCAGCTCATTTTTCAGTGGTCATTTGTGATTTGCTACGAATCATCCGTAACCTAAAGAATGAACATTGCAATCTCCATGAACTGTTCACATAAAATAGAAACGGGTTTCTAAGGTGAAAGAACATCGCTTCCTACCAGATTCGAACCCACGGACCCTCGTATCAGGCATCAATCGCAAGCACTCAGGGGCAGCATGCCTTGACCACGAGGCCAAATCCCCGTCTTCCAAAAAGATGGTTCAATGACTTATATTAAACGAGGCGTCCATCAGTACCCTGCCAGTTGTCCAAACAATCTCCGAACCCAAACAGTTTTTTTATGTTATGCAAGGGGTCACCTACAAAGGAGAAGAACTGTTCACATAGGCGTTCATTTTCTGATTCTGATTTTGAATGGAAAATGCGGAGTGAAACCTGAAAAATGAGTATACTTATATCTATGTAACAGCAGCCTTAGAATTCTTGTGGAGATACACTGCAAATAACCTGCCCATACATCATTTCAGAAATTCTTATTTCATGGTATTTTCTCCCGAATCATCGATATTTTAAAAATTCATCGCATTCCACTATCTGTATCATTGTATCGTTAGAACTCAAACCTGAGCAAATGAAACGCAGAAACAACGCTACGCAAGACGACACCCTATTGGCTAATTCGCCGTCTCTCTGGAGGGCACAAGAAAGCGCACATTACATTGGCTAGCTATGTTGGCAATGCAGCAGCGACGCTATTTCAAGGTTTCATCTTGTTTATGCCATTATTGTTGCTGGGATATGTGTCTCTTAGGTATTACACTTACCATAGTGTACATGTACATGTGTTTATACATACACTGTCTGCTTTGTTTGCTTGCTTGGATTTGGATTAAAATACCGAGGTGTTGGGTTACATAGGTAGAGCGATGTAAATGGAATGTATCAGTCAGAACAGTCGTAAGTTTGAACCTTGCCATTTCGCGACCATGGCATTGAATGGATGATATGACAAAGCATGTGCTCAACGGCTTCTCTCTGCACTAAGAGTCTGCGAATGAATGTCAAGATCGCCGATTTTTTCCCCCGAGTAAGCGTGTAGAGGATTGGAGTACCTGGGAAACCACTGGCCGGGTCGTCCTGCCAAAATCGGACATCGAAGTTTTCCCTCGGTCAGGTTGCGTCACCGAAAAAGAATTTGTCTTTAAACAAAATCTTCGTCTTCCCAACATTGGACGTGTAAATTTCATTTTAGGTCCGAAAGTTGTCGAGCGACCTTCCGGTTTCGACTGAAATGCCCTTCTGTCATGTCCATGTAGCCGTCAGGTAGACCATTCCATGTGCAAATTTATTCCCTGTAGGTCTCGACTCCGGATGTTGTCGAGCAACCTTCCGGTTTCCGCTGAAATGCCCTTCTGTCATGTCAGTACACATAGCCATCAGGGTTACAGTGTAGACCATTCCGCGTGGAAATTTTCCCTGTAAGTCCGGATGTTTTCCAGCAACCTTCCGGTTTCGGCTCACTCAAATGCCATTCTGTTATGTCAGTACATATGGCCATCAGGGTTGCAGTGTAGGCCATTCCATGTGGAAATTTCCCTGTAGGTCCGGATGTTGTCCAGCACCCTTCCGGTTTCGGCTCACTCAAATGCCATTCTGTCATGTCAGTACATATAGCCATCAGGGTTGCAGTGTACGCCATTCCATGCGGAAATTTCCTTGTGGGTCTGGATGTTGTCCAGCACCTTCCAGTTTGGGTCAGGATGTTGTCCAGCACCGTCCAGTTTCTTCTCAAATGCTCTTCTATCATGTCAGTAGCCGTCAGGTTTGCAGTGCGAAGTACAGCTTTTCAACACTTTGAACTGCAGCGTGAAGAAAGATATTTACACTACCTCAAACATCATTTTATCAACGTTAATACAGCAGTATGAATGATATGCTCCAGACGGCTCATGTCGAAAGTGCCATTTTTCATTCTCCGTAACAACTCAGCGGAATGGCCTCCCCACTGATCGACGTTCGGCAGGCATAAAGCCTTGCGTCCTTTCAAAGAGGCACATGACCTAAACATTGAGGAAATTCTTTGGTTACTCTATCTACGTTTTTATAGAAACACAACGTTTCAACCAGAGTGTACCCTGGTCGTAGTCCTGTGTACAAGTGAATTCTGTGTACAAGTGAGTCCTGTGTACAAGTGGACTACGACCAGGGCACACTGGTTGAAACGTTGTGTTTCTATAATAAACGTAAATAGAGTAACCAAAGAATTTCCTCAATGTTTAGTTCCACCTATCTAAAATGTCACTCAAAGAACTTGCACATGACCTATTTTTTAATAAGGTAAATTTTCATATACTGTAAATCCGCTTTATATCTGAAAGGGGCGCCTAAATTAAAAAATCGTACCTCTGCAATGCATTATCTAACAGGCTTTGCCCACCGAGTATGCCTGGGATCAGGCAGGGGATCGGTAATCGGCATCTAATCCTGCGTACCCACCCACTGATACTTTTGACGCATGCATTTCACAATAGTGAGTTTAAGAAACCAAACGTTAACGCTAACGCTAACGCTAATTACGTCAAAATGACGTCACCACTAGAAAAAATGCAACTGATTCATTCGATGTGACGTCAAAATGATGTCATTAACGTTAGCGTTAACGTTAACGTATGGTTTCTTAAGCTCACTAATATCGCCACACTTTATATTTACGTATACGTTAAAGCCGTTAATGCCAACTTCTGTACATATCACGGCCAGAATGACGTACCGTACCGGTAACGTATCCCATGCCTCGCCTCCAATCTCCGGTGAGAACATATATCTTCAGATAATGATTTCAAATGATTGGGTCGACCAGGTGATTCATCTCGTTTCTAAAGAGCACGAAAACATCCCGGCAGAGAGGTCGAGTGTTTCCCACAATCCTTATGATTTTTTAGAGAAGGATTGTACATTTCTTGAATATCTTAATACAGAGTTCGTTATAAGTGGTTGAAAGGCACAGAACGTTATTGTTTTGGGTAAAATACTGCGGCAAAACTTCCCCAACCGATGTTCGTTCTAAAGGAATAAGTCCATTATTTCAGGGATGTAAGCAATCTCGTACCCAGAGTTCAATGCCACATTAAACTCTGGAAAGGGCTAGACCGGTACTACTTTTGCACAATGCAAATGCATTGTTCAAGGCGGATGAATTTCTGACCGTTGCACAACCAATTGCGTAGGGATTCGAAAGAGTTCGTACTTTGTTCCTTTATAAAACATTGAATACCCAACGGAACGTCAAAATAGTAGTATTTTTACAAATACTTGAGCAAATTCTAATTTTTGGTATGATTATTTTATCAAATAATTTGTAAAATCGACGAGCACAAGAATCTTGTGCTGGGTTCCAGCCCTTTTCAGAGGTCTTAGCCAAGGAACGATGGTGGCGACCTCTTCAGATTGAGATGTAAGCCCCAACTCAGGGCTCTATACATGTAGCTACTCATCAAAAAATATTGGACGATATGCACGTATCGCACAGGAGGAAACCGGAGCCCCCGTAGGAAACCTACGACAGCGAGGAGAGATCGGCCCCATTTTTTAGTACGACATGAAGCCACTGGAACGTTTTTCAGTGTGGCCGTGTGCCAGTGTGGTATTACATGTACATGCACAATAGATTAACGGAATATGGCGCGACTTGACAATGAGCAACACAGAGAAAACAGTGAGTCTGTTCCCAGTGTGTTCCACACAACAGGAGTCGTCACACAGAAAAATGGCAACACTGAAAAACGTTACTCCTGTTTCGCTTGACTTCACTGCCGGCGGGGACGGATGATTTCACTTCTGCACCCAGACAAACGGTTCTGACAGTGTCCGTCTTCGTGTAGAGCCCTCTGCACCAAAACTTGGCAGGTCTCCTTGCTTGTCGAAGCACTTTCTATCGTCACCAGTTGCCTGGACAGGTAAAGTGACAAAGGAATAAAAATGACAGGTCCCATTAAAATTTGCAAATGGTCTAAAGTTATTTGCACCTAACTCGCCAGTGACTTTCCATTGAGTTTCCATTTGCGACGACCCAATAACATTAATGTTTCCACGCGATTTGGTCGTAGTGTCACAGACTGTACATGTACCTGTACCAGTGCATAGTAAGCACATCTCGGAACATAAAGTCACGTGTACAGTCTATTTCAGAAGTCAAAATCGACGTCATAGACTTCAAAAAGGAATGTAACACTTTGTCTGGAGGCAGTTTTTGTTCAGTTGTCGAAAAATAGGGCTTAAACACATAAATTCAAGGAAAAAAATTCCCAGGTGAGGTGTTTGAATGAGATTTTGTTATGCCCATCACTACGGTTGCTGCGCCACCGGTGGAGAGATAATGTCCAGTTGATTTTCATCGGTGCTTTGGCAAGATATAAACACACTCCTTGACTCGTGACCAGTTTCTTATGGCGGCCTGCCACCGATAAGTACCCTGGCATACCCTGGTTCCGTCTTCACTGTCCTCAAGGGGCGATGCCTTCGAAGACGGCGACTGAAGATAAAGCTCTAGGCAGAACTTAGCAACTGATGGAGAAGTCTGATCTGCCAGATGGAGCCTCGCTACAGCTTATTATGCGGAATAAAAACCGACTATCCTCAGCCGCTGCAGCCGCATACGCCTAAAGGAAACATCTGATCATGAGAAAGATTGGGAATGTTTTCATCGGCGATGGCAACCGCAATGACAGGGCCGCAAGCAATCCTCCGTCAAAGCGATCCTGCAGCCCAGAGCTTGGTTATAAACGCACCGCTGATTCGGTAAATGGGATCACTGATCGAAAAACAAGCAATGCATTACATTTGGTATTACTTAGCTAGCGTGCTAAAGAGATTCAACAAAATGTCAAACTATTGATCCCTATTTGGAGTACATTCATATACGTCAAGTATGTCACGCCTTCAGGCAACTGCTCCTGCCAACATTGTATGAAAAATGTCTTCCAAGAGCTGACATGACGTTTTTTAATTCCAGTCTGTCTCCAGAAGAAATTTACATAATGAGCCGGAGCCAGTAGCCATGTATACGTCTTGTCACGGCTGTCGTCCGTTTCGCTAAAGACCTGAAGCAATATGGAAAAAACGGTGCATTATTAGGCGATGAGGGATGATCTGTCGGAATTGGCCGGGGGTGCAACATGGTACAGCCACAGCCTGAGTGATTAGGTCGTCAGACACTGTCTACTGCTTCCGGTGGAACAAGTACCTTAGTAAGTCACGTAGCGACGTGTGAAATACAAAACAGGCCATAACCCATTCCGGGATCGTAGGCTGCAGTTACATTTCAGCTGTTTTTTCAGTGGTCATTTGTGATTTGGCAGGAATCATCCGTAACCTGAAGAATGAACATTGCATTCTCCATGAATTGTTTTACACTTCTGGTAGCTCGACAAGAAAGTGCATGAGGAAGACCCCGGTTGGGGTCGAAAATTTGCGAAATTTGGAGACGACGTTTCCTTTTATATCATTTTGTGTGTCGCTCTTTGTGCTTTCTGTTGGATAACTGTTGACATAAGGTTCATTTTCTGATTTTGATTTTGTATGGAAAATACGGAGTGAAAAATCAAAAATGAGTAGCCTATACTTATATCTATGTAACAGCAGCCTTAGAATTCCAATGGAGATAGACTGCAAATAACCTGCCCATACATCATTTCAGAAATTCTTATTTCATGGTATTTTCTCCCGAATCATCGACATTTTAAAAATTCATCGCATTCCACTATCCGTATCATTGTGTCGTTAGAACTCAACCTGAGCAAATGAAACGCAGAAACAACGCTACGCAAGACGACACCCTATTGGCTAATTCGCCGTCTCTCTGGAGGGCACAAGAAAGCGCACATTACATTGGCTAGCTATGTTGGCAATGCAGCAGCGACGCTATTCCAAGGTTTCATCTTGTTTATGCCATTATTGTTGCTGGTATATGTGTCTCTTAGGTATTACACTTACCATAGTGTACATGTACATGTGTTTATACATACACTGTCTGCTTTGTTTGCTTGCTTGGATTTGGATTAAAATACCGAGGTGTTGGGTTACATAGGTAGAGCGATGTAAATGGAATGTATCAGTCAGAACAGACGTAAGTTTGAACCCTGCCATTTCGCGACCATGGCATTGAATGGATGATATGACAAAGCATGTGCTCAACAGCTTCTCTCTGCACTAAGAGTCTGGGAATGAATGTCAAGATCGCCGATTTTTTTCAAGAGCAAGCGTGTAGAGGATCAGAATACTTGAGAAACCACTGGCCGGTTCGTCCTGCTAAAATCGGACATCGAAGTTTTCCCTCAGTTGCGTCACGGTCACGGAAAACGAATTCGTCTTAAAACAACGTCTTCGTCTTCCCAACATTGGACGTGGAAATTTCATTTTTGGTCCGAAAGTTGTCGAGCGACCTTCCGGTTTCGACTGAAATGCCCTTCTGTCATGTCCATGTAGCCGTCAGGTATACCATTCCATGTGGAAATTTCCCTGTAGGTCCGGATGTTGTCGAGCACCCTTCCGGTTTCGGCTGAAATGCCCTTCTGTCATGTCCATGTAGCCGTCAGGTAGACCATTCCATGTAGAAATTTCCCTGTAGGTCTGGATGTTGTCGAGCACCCTTCCGGTTTCGGTTCTGAAATGCCCTTCTGTCATGTCAGTACATATAGCCATCAGGGTTGCAGTGTAGACCATTCCGTGTGGAAATTTTCCCTGTAAGTCTGGATGTTGTCCAGCAACCTTCCGCTTTCGGCTCACTCAAATGCCATTCTGTCATGTCAGTACATATAGCTACCAGCGTTGCAATGTAGGCCATTCCATGCGGAAATTCCCCTGTAGGTCCAGATGTTGTCGAGCACCCTTCCGCTTTTTCGGCTCACTCAAATGCCATTCTGTCATGCCAGTACATATAGCCATCCATCCGGGTTGCAGTGTAGGCCACTCCACGTGGAAATTTTCCAGCAGGTCCGGATGTTGTCCAGCACCTTCCAGTGGTCCCGGATGTTGTCCAGCACCTTCCAGTGGTCCCGGATGTTGTCCAGCACCTTCCAGTGGTCCCGGATGTTGTCCAGCACCGTCCAGTTTCTTCTCAAATGCTCTTCTATCATGTCAGTAGCCATCAGGTTGGCAGTGCGAAGTACGGCTTTTCAACACTCTGAACTGCAGCGTGAAGAAAGATATTTACACTATCTCAAACATCAATTTATCAACGTTAATACAGTAGTATGAATGATATCTTCCAGACGGCCCATGTCGAAAGGACCATTTTTCATTCTCCGTAACAACACTGCGCAATGGCCTCCCCACTGATCGCTGTTCGGCAGGCACAAAGCCTTGCGCCATTTCGAAGATGCACATGACCTCAACATTGAGGAACTTCTTTGGTTACTCTATCTACGTTTATTATAGAAACACAACGTTTCAACCAGTGTACCCTGGTCGTAGTCCTGTGTACAAGTGAATTCTGTGTACAGGTGAGTCCTGTGTACAAGTGGACTACGACATGTACGACCAGGGTACACTGGTTGAAACGTTGTGTTTCTATAATAAACGTAGATAGAGTATCCAAAGAATTTCCTCAATGTTTAGTTCCACCTATCTAAAATGACCTATTTTTTAATACCGTAAATTTTCATATACCGTAAATTTTCATATACTGTAAATCCGCTTTATATCTGAAAGGGGCGCCTAAATTAAAAAATCGTACATCTGCAATGCATTATCTAACAGGCTTTGCCCACCGAGTATGCCTGGGATCAGGCATGGGATCGGTAATCGGCATCTAATCCCGTGGTGCCCACCCACTGATACTTTTGACGCATGCATTTCACAATAGGGAGTTTAAGAAATCAAACGATAAACGTTAACTTTACGACAACGTTATTTTTTGTACCGAACGTGCAATACATAATCTGGTGAATTCGCAGTATGAAAAATAACGTTGTCGTAAAGTTAACGTTTATCGTTTGATTTCTTTAACTCTCTAATAGCCTATCGCTACACTTTACATTTACGTATTCGTTAAAGCCGTTAATGCCAACTTCTGTACATATCACGGGCCAGAATGACGTACCGCACCGGTAACGTATCCCATGCTTCGCCTCCAATCTCCGGTGAGAACATATATCTTCAGATAATGATTTCAAATGATTGGGTCGGCCAGGTGATTCATCTCGTTTCTAAAGAGCACGAAAACATCCCGGCAGAGAGGTCGAGTGTTTCCCACAATCCTTATGATTTTTTAGAGAAGGATTGTACATTTGTTGAAGAGTTTGTTATAATGTGGTTGAAAGGCACAGAACTTGATTGGTTTGGGTAAAATACTGCGGCAAAATTTCCCCAATCGATGTTCGTTCTAAAGGAATCAGCTTTATTTCAGGGATGTAAGCCCTAACTCAGGGCTCTATAGCTGCTCATCAAACAATATTGGACGATATGCACGTATCGCACAGGAGGAAACCGGAGCCCCCGTAGGAAACCTACGACAGTGAGGAGAGATCGGCCCCATTTTTTAGTACGACATGAAGCCACTGGAACGTTTTTCAGTGTGCCCGTGGCCAGTGTGATATTACAATAGATTAACGGAATATGGCGCGAGTTGACAATGAGCAAAACACAGAAAAACAGTGAGTCTGTTCCCAGTGTGTTCCACACAATGGGAGTCGTCACACAGAAAAATGGCAACACTGAAAAACGTTACTCCTGTTTCGCTTGACTTCACTGCCGGCGGGGACGGATGATTTCACTTCTGCACCCAGACAAACGGTTCTGACAGTGTCCGTCCTCGTGTAGAGCCTTCTGCACCAAAACTTGGCAGGTCTCCTTGCTTGTCGAAATAGTTTCTATCGTCAGCAGTTGCGTGGACAGGTAAAGTGACAAAGGAGTAAAAATGACAGGTCCCCATTAAAATTTGCAAATGGTCTAAAGTTATTTGCACTAACTCGCCAGTGACTTTCCATTGAGTTTCCATTTGCGACGAACCAATAACATTAATGTTGCTGAGTGCAGATTAAAATCATTTCAGTCGAAACTCGGTTGGTTTTAAATGACGCTCCGTGTCAACACTGAAGTAAAATCAAGGCACGTTAGCAACGAGGTACGGCAGCGGATTTGCCGAGCAGATAGGTGATATGAAGTATGCATAAAAGCGATACATGCGATTTTGTACATCTGTGTATATTGACATACGAGATATGATTTTATAAGTGTGTTCAAAGACATCGTGCATTTTAAATTGAGTCGAAGCTAAACCGGATCTGGCGGAGCTTTGATGCTATGTTGCGACATGACAACCAGCATGAAGATATGTCAAGGAATTGGATAAACCAAAGTTTATGGGTTCCTGAAGTTCGGAGAATCGGCACGATGTGGCGCATCTCCTTCTTCCGTGTTCGGTGATAGCCATCGTATATCAAATAGCACGCATATCTTGTCCTTCGACAAAATCTGTCCACCGGAGGTCCTCCGCCCATTCCGCACAGCTTTGTCTTCAGGGTGGTTGGTTCCTGCCAGAATCCCTGTCGTCTGGTCATCAGCCTGAGGGTCAGATCTGTACGATGTTTTCAGGGCAGTGCTCCTTGTGTATTGTATTGGGATTTTTCGGTATGGGTTGAAGCCAAAGCATTATTGGTCCTGGTAAGTATGGAAGAGGGTATCTCAAGCTACTCAATGCCCTTACTTGGATGGGGTCTTTAACTTGCCCTTGCGAAGGCACACGGTACACGGCACCACGGCTTACTGTCCCCTGCGGCGGTCGTGAGGAACCAGTGATGATCAATCCTATAATAAGGCCCAGGTTTGGGCGCTGCTTCTGAGAACGGCAAATCGAACATTGAAGAAGATACAAATAGGAGCCCTTTAAACTCTGACATTCATAGTCTAAACTTGCTTTTTCTACAATCCGTATTCAATTCTTACTATTTACCTTAACAATCGATACAACTCAGTCTAAGAAGACAACTTTCTACCATAGAACTGTGTACGCTATAGTAGGCAAAATACCAACAATTTAGGAGGATCTATGTCTGGATGCTGAGACGCTGTGTAGTACTGATAAGAGCTGGAAGCCTCTCAATGCGTTCACCACGAATATCCTATCTATTATACCAAAGGTGAACTTCGAAGTAAAGAACTGTTTACTTATGTTATATATTGATTCAATACGTTGTGGAGAAAGTGCACCAGATATCGTAGTGGGAAAATATGAAAATATGCCGCAGGCGCTTGCAAAAAACTAAATTCATAAATTCATCGCATTCTGTACTTAGATTTGCTAGGCCTAGTTATAGGGAACGGATAAAAAAGATGACAAAAACTAAAAAAAGAAGATATTACACACTAAGTGGTTCGGTACTATTGGTACACACGCCTACATGTAGCCTACTTGAAACTTGCATGGTGTTGTTGAGTACATATCGATCAAATCATTTGTCGCTTAGTAAGAAAAATCTTAGTAAGATTTTTCTGTTAAGATTCTTACAAGAAAAATCTTACTAAGATTCTTCTTATAAGATTCTTACAAGAAACAGTATCGAAGATTTTTCTTATTAAGATACAAATAAGAAAAATCTTACTAAGACTTTCTTGTAAGAATCTTGTCAGAAAATCTTACTAAGATTATTCTTACTAAGATCGTACCAAGAAAAGGCTAAGATACTTACTACGAAAATCATAAAATTATTTATTTGTTAAGATCAAAAATAGATTAGCTCGCTTATTTATTTTTGGTAAGATTTATATCATGGGAAGCTCCTTTAATTAAAGAGGCTGTGTCCTCTTAAGAATTCCAGGTCCAATAAGGACGCAACAAAATTTGTTATGGCTTGGAGGAGTTCCAGAAGAATCACATGTTATTTTTTTACGTTTGACAAATTTCTTCATCAAGCTGATTAAAAGTTCAATATGTAAAGGAGTAGGCCCTAATAATTATTAATGGGGTGTTGTTTGTCAAACAGTTTCTTTGATTTAAGAACATCTCTAAATTCAAGATAGAATTATCAGTCTGAATGGTGCGCTTCAGAAGTCATGTACACCAGTGAAAGTTAACAAATAGTTAACAAATAGCCCAAAGAGATGAATTAGTTGTTTGAACCCAGATTTACGAAGCACTTGGCGCCATATCATTGAAAAGGTACGAAAGATTCATGCAAACTACACCAACTGTAGCAAGAGTCACTCATCGTACACACAGGCCCAGGCCCATTCGTTGTGACCTTGACCTCGATCATGATAAGGTATAGCTCAGGTGTCGGGTATCCCTCTTTTTAACCGACATTCGGTTGCCTACAGGGCCTTTAGGTACTTGCAGAAGGTTTTTAAGTTGAGTATGCTATACTTTTAGAGATAAAAAACACATACTACGAAGTGTATAATGTAGGCCTATGTTTTCGTATACGCGTAGGCCTACTGCATAAAGAACAGTAGTGGATCCAATATGTTCACCAATGTTCACATCAGCATCAACATTGTATTATATCTTCTTCATGATGGGCAAAACGTTCACGACCACGATAGAGCGTTTTCCTTAGTTTGAAAAATCATAGTTGATTGATTCTCGATCTCCCGCTGAAAAACGCGCTGGTTGGTCGCTCATATTCAACAAATGATTGAAATGGCCCATGTACCATGTGCTCACCTGGGTGAATGTAGGCCCACCAGAAGAACGAATAGCAAATATCAAGTCAAAATGTTCCAGTGAAACACCATACCAGGTTAAAACATTCTTTGTGGTACTGTTCATGAAAAAATATGAGCGAAATACTTTTTTCAAGATGGACGACTGGCGGCCATATTTGAATTCCAATCCGGCTGAATTTTCCTGCATTTATATAGGGAACATAGATGAATATCATCAATGCAGGGTAAAAGCATTCTAGCTGCTGTACTTTAGGCAATATGAGCCAAAGACACTTTTTCAATATGGCGGCCAGGCGGCCATATTTGAAGTGCAATAGAGCAAAAATTTGGCAAACATATAATGGGGGTGGTGAAGCCAGCATTGGCGATGCTAATTTGTACAATTTACATGTAGTATTTCAGAATCTAATCCTATCGGCAAGATCAGGAACCAATCTAATTAATAATTTAGGGCGTGTAGTTGGCTACACAATGTCAAAACATTGTTTACCATTATTTGTCATGCTTTTTTCGGGTGTCAATTTAGCACACCTCAGTGCCCCCAAATCCATTAAGAATAATCAATAAATAATCCGTTAGAAAACGATTATATGGCCGCAGTGTTTCCCCAGAGGGCACTACGGGTAATATGTTAGTACTACCCTCAACGGGCCATATTTTCTATAATTTCATGAGGTTTTGATAATTTTGAAAAAAAATTAGTCCCCTCAAAAAATTTTCTGGCGGAAACTCTGATTGCGAACATTTGGGCGCCATAGATTAGGTGTTCCTGCCGTAGAAATATATTTAAAACCATCCAGGTTTCCGTCCCAAGTCAATTTCTTTCTGGAAAAATAGTATTAAAGCTAATACTGAAAATACATTCCCTTAACTATGAGCTCACCATTTCGGTGACGTCATGACGTGTGAGCTCTTCTAGGGTGTTCGGAGATGTCAGCTGGATCTTTCGCGAAAGATAGGTGTAAAAGGATAGGATATCCCGTGTAAAAAAGTCCCCTTTATTGTTCCATGACGGATCAAGGTATATGATTTTAGAAACCTTATCGCCGCCTGGAGAATAGACTGAATCTAACAATACTATAGGATCTTTTTTTCCAGAATAGCTTTTCCTGGGTAATGGGGATCATAACTGTGATAGAGGGCAGCACACAGTAATCAGGTCCTATACAATGGATGCCTTTTGCGTGGGAAATTGATCAGGACCTCAATGTCCCTTTCAATTCAATAGATTTAACCACTAGAGACACCTATTGAGGCAGTGAGTTACATGTAGGTTCCTCATTCTTTCCTTTCACACACATGTTCCGAGATTTTGCTCACGATGTCGTTATCCATGTCATTCTGCAGTCGTTGTACAGCGTTGTACAGAATGATGTACATCAGTGCTGAAATCCAGTGGAACCTGACTGTATCTATACATGCAGTGTGTAATGTACATTGTAGAATTTTTACGGGAGCATAAAAACATCACCAAGGCCTGCTCAGCTTAGATGAACCACGTCTACCTGTAACCCATAAGTATCCAGACGCAGCTAAAGGTAGGTACGTGTATAAATAGCATAATGTACCCAAATTCCAAGCGCATAGCAAGGCCTATACATGCTGAGTTCGCGCTGCAGTAGAAAAGAAGTTATGATAAAAGAGTCGAACTGCGAACAATATAGAATGATGCACATTACAATGCACGGACGTGTACCAGCAAAATTAGATGTACGTATTATGTACACTAACGAATTGTACACAGATGTGGCCCCTTACTACGTCATGAAAAATAGGCCCCACCCGAAACTACAGAGGCTACAGGAATGGTGCCGATGCTGATACTGCCCCACTCCGTCAAGGTGTAAAAGGAATAGCCAACCGTTAGACCCCCATCTACAAACCAGGACTCAGAATTCATGGGGGACTCAAGATTCCTAGCCATCTTGTCCAAACAATGCCATCAGCTGCGTCTTTAGCCTTGTCCCAATCATGTCATCTTTTGCGTTAACTCATAAATTATAAATGACTCTGACCCCTACTTGACCCCGCCTCCGAGCCAATCAGAACTCGTGAAACAATAGCCGTTCGGCACTACTCTTCTCTTCGCGCACAAATTTGTAACACGGGTTTTGATTGGCACGTCGATTAGCCTTCGCACACCGATGATTGGCCGAGGCTCTGAGCACCTCAGAAGCGGGAAATGTGATGGATTCAAACCAGGCTGTGGATGGGCGTCCGGCCAGATAGACTGGTGAGTATCAGATGGTCACACCCGACCAATGGAACAGCCATCTGGTTTCCAGACGGAACCTTTTCCCAGGTCTTCAGCCTGCAGTGGTGACAACAGTTCTTTCCTATTTGATCAGCTACATTACCCTGGACAAAACCTTCCTTTTATTTACGTCATCAGTTGCAATGCAGATTATCTACATATGAGTTGGCTCTGTTGTTTCTCCTCAAAGCACGACTTTCAAGAGAGATACTCCAGGAAAAAATAGCTAGTACGATTCTTTGAAGTGCAACATCAATAGATAAAGACAGAGGCACGTTTTTGTGGGACCATTTGAAGTGTGTGTTTCCTTATAAGATACCTGCAGATCCAGTGCACAGAATCGGCTTGACGCATTTGTAAGTGTTTTTGTCTGAACTAGAGCTTAAGGTGTATTTTCGGTTGCATACTGTTTCTGTTACTGCATTGGTATCAGCTTGTAGTTTAAAAGTCAAAAGTTGACACTTTGAGTATTTTTGGTTACATGGAGCTGTATTTACAAAGGTTGTAAGTTAGAAAACGGCAGTCAGGTATATTTTCAGTTGCAAGTTGTTGCGTTAATAGTAAAAGCTGTTAGTTTGGGTTGCATAACAGTTGCCTTGGCAAAAGCTATTATTTAAAAGAGGATAAGTGCATGAACTGTGAATTTCCACTGTATACATGACAACAGAAAGTCATTTGATGAATTGAACCTACTGCACCTAAGGCCACATAACAAAATCTTTAGTTTAGCATCACCTCCCGCCTCCTTCTTGCCTCCTCAAAATTTTTTCACTTTTTTTCTCCTACTTTTACCATTTTACAATAAACTCTGATGATCCTCAATGGGGCCACTGACTCATATTTGTATTTTTTGAAGTAAAACCTTTTTTTAGTTCCTAAGGGTTTGTCCATTGTATGATTTAAGCTGCAATGCTTCAAAGCTCTCTTCCGATAATCACATCTCAGTATGATAAATAAAATAAAAACTAAAAAACCTCCCCCCTCCTCTCTTTTTACAATGACTGATGCTAAACTAATGTTTTTTGATATGGCCTAACTGAATCTGCAACCTTATTTACCACGCGGCCAGTTTGCCACCATCCGTAGGACGCTGTTGCACAATAGGATGTAGTTCATACAGTATAATGTATTTGGGCGTGCGGGTGTAATGAAAGGCTTTTTTTCGAATGACAGAAACCTCCTCCTCTACAAGCCAAATCTATTCACCACATTGGCGGATGACGTCACTCCTTTCGTCAGCGGTGGTATTCACGCTGACGTCACACAAAAGGATTGCTGGGTGAAATGAGAAACGGCATTCTGTGAATGAATACCAGTTGCAGAATTAGATGGTGGCTGGATGCTGAAGGTTGTCATTTTTTCCCCAAATCAAAGGTTCTGGATTGAAAAGCGAAGTTTTAGCCCACTTCTTTGTGGGTGTTCGGCGTCATTCGTTGCTGTTATGTCCAGTTTTTCTGTTCAGTTTATGGAACATGCTGGGAAAGATTCGAGAGTTTTTTTGTATAGACTAGAGAGGGATTTTTCTCTGGTTTCCATCGCTAGTCAAACAGCATTCTCGTGTTTTTTTAGATTGGGATCTGCATGGTAATGTCGTCAATGCATAAAAAAATCCATTCACTTTATTCAAAAATCGTCCATGGGCCTTGTTTCTAAGGACACTTTGTGAATAAGGTCCATGTGAGGTCTCTCTATTGCAAGAATATCGCAATACAGATCACGGTTATGTTCTTCAGCGTGCACTAAACATGGTGATCTGTATTGACCATTTCGCTATAGATGATGGGAACTGCAGAAATTTTCGCACCATTGCGGTAGCTGCATAGAATCTTCGTATGTATTTTATGTAATTGTTGTAATTTCTATTTATGAAGTTGCATATGTATTGTGACAGGGATCATTAACTTGTTTATATGTCTAGTTTTTCTGGTGTAGATACAGTAGTAGCCGCTCTAACTGTATACGATGGATGAAAAATGGGTAATGAATAAAGTATCATCAAATGTGCCATAAAAACTGTTGTGCCGCTTTCGAATACATAATGTTTAGATACATACTATAGATACAGTGCTGGCCAAAATTATTCAAATGCTTGGCATGTAATAAATATTTTAGTTGTTTATATCGTCTTTGCAGTCAATGTACCAAATGAATTTTTTTCCTACTCAGAGCAATGCACCTTTTCGATTATAACATGTAGAAGTGAAAAAAGGAAACCAGACTTTCTCCGGCAACGTTTTAAGACAAACCTTTGGCCACCAATGTACATGCATCTAAGATCGCTCTTCAATAACTCAGGGCAAGGTCGCCCCGGTGTCGTAGAATGTCATGCCCCCCGATATGAGATGCCCCACAACAATAGATTCTGACGGAATAAGCGGCAGCTACAATAGGCCGGACACTAACAGACTGGAACTTATGTTACCAGATGTCCCCTGAACAAAAGAAGCGGGCATCTGATATCAGGGGCATTACATTCTATGACACCTGCACAAAATTGCATTATACAGTCACTGTCCCTTCAATGTCCCTTCAAGCTGACTGGCCTGAACTTGACGGTCAATGTTGGTGGTGGGAAAGTTGATTGACAGTTCACACCCTTTAGAAGGCAATGCATCTTTTAAGGGGACGCCACAAGCCATCGGATGTTTCAGATTGGTCAATTTAATTACAAAATTTGGGCTGTGTTTCCATCAAGGAAATTAGAAAAACTGGCACAACCAAACAAGAATATGTTTTTGCATTATTTATAGCCAGAGTCCAAGGCTTGTGGGTAACGTTAAAATTTTCATGAAACTATACTGTTGAATAAAGACATGATATAATAACCGAAGTCGTCCTCCAGAAATTTTAGTAAATTTTAGACCCCAAGCGGGGTCTTCTTCAGGCTGGCACTTTCAAGTCGAGCTACCAGAAGTATAAGGAATAAAGACACCACACATATTTCCATGCAGGCTTGGAATTTCAGAGGTTTGCCTCGCACTATGCCCCGAATCTGGCCGGTAAGGGTAACAAAACAGTTATCTCAGAATGTTACCTACGATGTAAATCATCATTGGCAACAGGAAATCAAAGCTAACGCACAAAAGTGGTATCCCTATTTCCGAAAATCTTATCGACAACACCGCCTCCATTTCAATTAGCAAATTCTAAACACACCATGATCATTGCATTATTACGACCACAGCCTGTTTTTCTTGTTCCAAACTAATCAACTGACGTCCCAAGAGTGGAGTGCTAATGTGGATAGACCCCTTCTGCTTTCGTGTATTGTGCTGGCGAGGCTGTGTTTGGTTCCACTGGGTGGCTGTTACTAATTGAAAACTGTTTGCAGTCGTGTTGTGTTGATGCTAACGGGGAGTCTGGGTATGTTGTGGCCGATTCGGATAGGTCTGTTGTCTCGGGCCGAAATATTTTCTGTTTCATTTTGAGTCAAAAAGTGTTTCGAACCATTTTGTCCCTAAAGTGAGACTCTAAGTCTCCACTCGAGTTGATTTTTTTTCTGTGTGGATGGGGTCATTAACTTGGCCTTGCAAAGGCGCATGGTACAAGGCACCACGGCATGCGAGGGACTGAAGAGCCACACGCAGGGATGATTATTCCCATACGGCTCAGCCACCCGGGACCTGCTGGTTTTTAAGCAGAGCGATATACAGTAGGCTATGGAGGCTCCTCGAACGATGTATCAGAACAGGCAGGATGGAAAAAGCAACTGTCCTTGGGTACACTTTTGTTGGTTTGAGGTCAGCCCATACATTATTTTTCAGCTTACAGTGTCACTTTGAAGACATCCCCGTCACTGCTACAATCTATTGTACGTGGTTCTCGTAAGAACCAGTTCACAGCATGAGCAGAAGGAACGCTCTCAAGGCTACAAAAAAACTCTCACTTTTTGCCGCTAATGGAATTGCCTACTATGTTTGACGAGAGAAAGGTCATATTCGTATAAGACGTCCAATCACGCACTCCTGGGTGACTTTTGATGTGGCTAATCCAAAATAGAGGGTCTCCACCTTTTTTTCAAAGCACGGACCAAGGTCGTTACCAGTCGCGGTAACTTCAAAGCATTGTGACATTTGCTTCATTGATTTCAGCGGACATGACTTGGCTACATTAAAAATCAACTATTCCATGTTTGCCTCTGAGCCGCCGTAGCCACTCCCCACGCAGGGAACACGCTCCAACCACATTCTAACTCTGATGTCATGAAAATTTTAACGAAAATACAAGATTTCTTGGAGTAGAGAGGTGCTAAAAATGTAATCTGTTGAAGGAGCTTCGGTACCATATCTTACCGATAACACTGCAAAAAAATCGTCCTGTATCGTGGATGCAACACCCACGGGTATAGAGAACCAACATGGGTATTGAACACTCACTGCGAGGAAGACGGAACTACTGTCAAAATATTCCATGGCTATGGGTTCTACTTGGTAGGGGAGACCGGGGCTGGTTGTAACACTTTTTCTTTTGAGGTCGATTACTTCCTAATTACAGGAGGTATTTATAACCTGCTTGGTCTTATGAATATTTGATATCAATGGTCACTTGTGCACTAAACAAAGTTTAGCCATCTCTATCCATGTCTCTGAAAAATGGGTCCAAAGTCGAGTGGTACCACCTGCCCCGTCAAAAAATTTCGGGGTTGGTTGTAACACATCTCATAAAGTGAGCATGGCAAATTTCCCTTTACTTCTTCATGTGTTTTTCAAAACGACACGGGTATTTGTCTCCTAAATAAACTTCTAAACACAGCAAATCCGTTCTTCTTACAAAAAATAATCGATTGAACAGTCTATAGGATGAGGGGTGAGGATTGATGAAAACCTTAATTTTGCCTATCTCCAAGTGGTGAGGTAAGCAATTTGGTTTTTTGCCATTTTATCAAAACCTGAAAAAGTGAGATAGGCAAATATCTTAGCAGGGTGACGATGTTACCATGTTTGTTACAACCAACCCCACCCATAGTTCAGGTCAAATGTGGGCTGCAATACCAAAGCACGTGGAAGTGGGCCTTATCACTCTGGACCAGTTGTACAGGCTTTACATCATTATTCAAATAGTATCCAAACAAACTTCTAAAACTGCACAGGCAGTGAAGCAGAACAGATTTTCTGATCAGGTCATTTTTTACTTTCATGTACTAAAAACGGTTTTTGTCGATTTTATGGAAAGTCAATTCGGACATTCAGATGCCCTTTGGTACAAAGGTGGCCGGTATCAATGTCAATATATGTGAGGAAACTCAGCCCTTCCCAGTGGATATTCAAGGAAATATTAGCTCTGTTACAACCTACCCCTGTTACAACCAGCCCCGGTCTCCCCTACTACTTTATGGTGTCGGAGCGGTTCGAGAACTTGAGGCAGGAACTGTAGTCGTCGCAGGCGGCGACTGTGTCGGAAATAAGAAAGTAGAATTTTGAGGAACCACCCAAGTTTCGAAAAAACGGGCACGAAGAGCAGTATAAATTCAATTCTAAGGTCCTATCTCACTTTAGCCAAGGAAGCAGTGGATGGTGTCGCCCTAGGGGATTCCGGCAAGATTTTGGATGTACGCAGAAGCATTGACGAAGGTTTATTCCAAGACACGGCTGACAGATGCGATTTCCAATCTCACAGACATGACCTATACGTGCGTCGCCAGCTTAAAGCCCAAACTAGAATGAAATGATCCATGGACCATGTGCTCACCCCTTTGGTCATAATAGTGTAATGACAGAGAGAGGTATGCACATGGTCCATGGACCATTTCATTCCAGTTCGCGGGGATTCGCCCGCCTTCGCCACAAAGTGACAGGGGCTTTAGGTGTGCATGTCAGTGAGGCGATCTATGAGATGGTCCCATACCCATGATTCTGTGTGCGTGTGTGGTGACCGCCTTACCAGCCTTCGGCTGTCATACATCAATGACTTTATTGATTCTATTTTTGTAGCGTACTTGTTTAAAGGTATACATCAAGACCGTTAATTTTCGTTCCCACATCGAGGAATTGTCCAGAAAATGAAGTTGTGAAAGTTACTTTTTTTTATACATGTATCACTAACGTTAGTTTTATGGAGGTTTATATTCGTCAAAATCCCCCCCCCCCTTTTGAAACGAACGCGACGACCATAAATTACAGTGTAAAGGCAGTTTATTCGCTCTTCAGCACCCTTTGAACAAACTATCTTCCATGATAAAAAAGGGCAGTTTAGCATACATTGGTTTACACCTGTTCTGTAGCATAGTAGAAAAACACAAGCAGTAGCATCGAGTATGCTCCGTTTGTGCACGTTGGCTGTGTACACTATGAACGGTTTCTGGTTCCGTTGCTTTGCCATCGTTGAAACATAATCCTAGCCGAGCTGGAAAGGTTTCAAGTTCATATTATAATACACTTGAAGTGCTGGCTGCATCTTACACCAATAGAAATATATCAGGGTGCAGCGCTGTGATGTTGACGACTCTTGGTATCGTAAACCAGGCATTCACGCTGGATGTTAGTATAGGCATTGTGGACCTGAACTGTGGGTAGGCCGTGGGTTCGATCCGAGGTCAGGTGATAGAGAGGATCAATCTCTTAAAAACAGGTGATTTTTTGAGGACACTCCGGTTTCCAACGGCTGTAGATGAAATTCGCCCATCTGGCACTCAGCTCTCAATTCTAAATTTTTAACTCTTGTCTGCAAGATTCTGTTTCGGCAGCTTTGCCGTTGGCACTGCACGCTGGCGCCGTAGAAAACAAATGAACATGATAAATTTGAGATGGTGAGATATCATGGTGTAGCAACGGAGAATGCTGTTGGTATTTTTTAACAGCAATCATAGGCCGGTATCTTTTTTGTTGGCAGCACCAGCGAATTAGATGAAAACCCTTGTAATTCATGAGGTAGGACTAACACTACACCTACTCTTTTTGCACTCTCGGCCAATAGTTTGTTTTGAACGCACTACTTGGCCCTGTACTAATGCACTGAATTACAGGATTACAATAAGGGGTTTGATTCGCAAACATGGCAAAAGGGTCGAGTACCATCTATCATCATGCAGCTGTTCGGCTCTCGTAATGAGGCAGGTTATTTCCATTCCGTTTACAGCTGACCAGAACCGAATTCCAAAACTTTTTAAACTCTACGCATGGAGGTTTTTTAAGATATCTTATTTTATACCTCCATGCTCTAGTTACATGTACGAGGCATCATTGTTTATTGGTCTCGGTTTTTGCCACAAATGATGTAAGTATAAAACATGCTGTGGTTAGTTTCTTTGGGCTTGCGGTAATAGTGTTACATGTATTACGTATTTTGTATTTTGTACAGCATAAGCCGTGTTTACACCTGAGGAAATTGCCGGACCTGACACGGCTCTGACCCGCCTTTTTTGCGTTTACACCTATGAAAATCGGATCCGGATTAAAAATTGCCGGACTAATTTAGCCCGCTTTCGCTCGGCGGGTCTGATCCGGATTATACTTTAGCCCGGCAATTTCATAGGTGTGGACAGAAAAATGCCGGGCTAAAACGTTTACTGAGCCCACCGACAGGTGTCGGTCTGCTAAAATTGAATGGGTGGTGTGTCTATAAATAGCATGGCCAGCGTTCAATATCGTAAGACGAATAATAGGTGTGGAGAGAAAATTCAATGGATCCAGGTTAAATTCGAACCCGGGCCTGGAAAAATTGCATAGGTGTAAACACGGCTTTTACTAAATGCCAATCCACAATTCTTCCGGTTCATAATTTTCAATGAAACACTGAGGGCGTGTGCACCAACGAAGATTATCTTGAACTCAGGTTGAGCCACAAATTTTCCATTGTCACATCATGCCCTGGCAACCTGAACAACTAAAAAGTTGTGGCTTGTTTTGACCACAAACAGTCATGTGACTTGTAGAGTCAATAGCCGTGTTTACACCTGAGGAAATTGCCGGACCTGACCCGGCTCTGACCCGCCTTTTTTGCGTTTACACCTATGAAAATCGGATCCGGATTAAAAATTGCCGGACTAATTTAGCCCGCTTTCGCTCGGCGGGTCTGATCCGGATTATACTTTAGCCCGGCAATTTCAAAGGTGTGGACAGAAAAATGCCGGGCTAAAACGTTTACTGAGCCCACCGACAGGTGTCGGTCTGCTAAAATTGAATGGGTGGTGTGTCTATAAATAGCATGGCCAGCGTTCAATATCGTAAGACGAATAATAGGTGTGGACAGAAAATTCAATTGATCCGGGTTAAATTCGAACCCGGACCTGGAAAAATTGCATAGGTGTAAACACGGCTTATGGGCCGTATTCTAGAAGCTTCCTTAACTCTAAGGTTTACCTTTAGCTATTGTTTGCAGGGTAGAATACAAAAGCTTAAAGTGGACCTTGGAGTTAAGGAGGCTTCTAAAATACGGACCTATGGGTTTCTTCGCGTTCAATGTATGTGTGGCAGTCTAGGAAAGCCCATCGGATGTCGCATTTGAGGAAGGTGTTAATGGCCTTGGTGAACCCGCACGTTTCAGTAGCTGAAATGTACTTCGTAACAGGTAAAAGATAAACAGTAAAAAGTAGCAGATCAATGCACACTGGGCAGGCAATCTAACAGCCCTTGTTGATCATTCAGCGACATCCGACGCATTTTTCTGGACCACCTCAATTTACGAATCTCAAGCAAAAATATTTATACGACCGTCGTGTAAAATGGAAGTTAGTGAACAAGTTGTGTTGTGCATTTGCTTTTCATCTGAGCTGTAAATGTTCGAACAATGGGTCATACATGTATGAATAAAGACAAGCAAATGCTTTTACTTCAGATTTGTACAGCATTACATAGTGCATTTGGAGCCACGGTGGTGTAGTGGTTCGGGCCTCCGACTAGCGGTCAGAGGATCCCGGGTTCGAATCCCGCTGCTGGCGTGAGACTTTGGGCAGGTCTCTTTGCCTTACTGGCCTCTCTCCACCCAGGTGTATAAAAGGGTACCGGTCGGAAATGCTCAGATTGTATGCGCTGAATGAGCAGCTCATCTGAGTTCTACTGAAAGGTTTCAGGATAGACTGGGGTTAAAGTGTGAAGTCGGATGACACCTCTACCGTTGTTGATATCAGACTATAAACCCAAAACTTTAAACTCTTTATTTGTATTGCAAAATTCAAGTAAAGGCATTTGCTAATCTTTATTCATATGACCCAATATCGCAAAAACACTACCTGTGTTAGCTGTATTCAAATGATAACTAGAGTTTCAGATAACTAGAGTTTCAGGTTGTAAAGTTCCACTTGAAAAAGACCCCGGTTGGGGTCGAAAATTCGTGAATTCTGGAGATTGACTTCTTGCTTATTATCAAATGATAACAATGATATATCTAATACAGAAATAAAGGACACCAATTGCGGCATTATGCTCGTTCTATTATGTGTTGTTTTTTGCAGAAATAGCTACCGATGGACGGGAGCCTACCAAATTCATTACATCAACAATGCTGATGTTCGTCCCAGGCTGTATTCAATTCAGAAAGTGCTTACGTCCTATACGACGTAAGTGTACTGTAAAATGTACTACGTTCTATCAAAAATAGATAAGTTATCTATTTTTGGTTCTATCTGAATACATTAGAGCTCTGCCAACGGTTTTTTTTCAAATGTGTGCTGACAACTAGGGCTTGATTACTTGAAGTAGGTTAAGGCAAAGCATTTTGGAGGCTTTCATGAGGCTGTGAGATCTACCTGCACTCTCCTAACACTTTGGAAAATACTGTAAAATTCAATACACAGGGGCTTTAATGTACGTCTATGTCTGCTGTGTTTTCTCTACAGCGTCACAAACGTATGCCAGCCAATGTTAACTTCTTGTTTATGATTCGACCATTAAGATGTCTACATTATCAAAAATTCATGAGCGAGCCGCTCACCTTGGGTATTATACACAACAGACGTGTGCAGGCCGGATAAATGTTCAATAAATCACATCACTTCAAACCACATCACATCATAATATCACCAGCTGTAATCCCTTCTCACTTTCGGCATCTAATCATCATGATCTGAGGTGCTTCACTTTCATTTTAAAGTCTTAGTTGCACGTTCTTTTTAACTTCAGAAAGTTAGGGGATATAATGCTGATCAAGATGCTTTTTGTTTCATTGAAAAATTCCAATTGGTTAAAAGGTTATAACCTATTTCATGGATTTGGTAAGAGGAGGATGTTTGGCCTAATCTGATGACGTCATTGCAGGAATCTGCATAATGAGCATGCATTTTAATGCTGTAATGGACTTATACAACTATTCATGTGAGAGAATCAAGTCAGAAATGTGTCAATTAGTAAATATGAAAAGGAAAATTAACTTTATCTCCACATTGGATGGCTCAGATTTGATTTCCTTTATCACTGCAATGACGTCACGCATAAATTAGCATTTTCGACCCTGGCTAGTTCCTTACTGTACGAAAAATAGCACCGGCATTTTCATACACATATTCCTCGATATCTTCCAAACCAGTCATCCGAAATTGATGAAACGAAAATCAAAACATGTCTATTTATGTATTCTTTACATTTCAGTAATAAATCTGTGTTAGCCAATTTTTTGATACAACTTGGACTTTAAGGTTAAGTGACGCACAGACATACAAAATACTGCATGGTGCTTGCCAACATCTTGAATCTCACCACCGTCATTGCATATTTTCATTTCGTGCACAGAACGGGTATTATATAGCCAGGGATTAAGTACTGGGACTTACACTCAATCTCGACCATTCATGGCAATATCGTCATAAAAGGAACAATAAGGTAACGCTTCTGACAATACCAGCAAACATGTATATTAAAGCGAATGGCTCGCGGGGTTTGTTTACATTTTTGGTGGTACCTTCCATAGAGAGTGAATCTAGCCTCCAGGCAAAGCCGTGCGCCAGCCATATGCAACACCTGTGCAAATATGCGAATGTAAACACCGGGGACGAGGTTCAATTAAAAATTTGTTAAAATGGGTTAATGACGTTTTCAAATTCAGTAGATCAAGATGTACATTTTGTACTATTCCCATTGATTTTGAAGCGGCAGATTTTGCAGAATACGCCTCCAAAGTTTGGCTGTCTAATGCATTTACCATTAAACTAAAACCCTTCTTTTGCCTTTTTCTCAAAATGGTGCTTGATATCGATGACCAACTGTCATGGCGCCACAACAAACCCCGCGAGCCATTCGCTTTAAGTAGATGGAAAGAAGTGAGCGTACGAGAATTGTTCCTTTTATCATTGAAGGAAATCCGATATTAGACGGCGGATTACACTCACATGTACAGTAACTATTTCTATAGACGACAAGCAGTCGTTTGATGAGCTCAGGGCTCGTTGAAGCGCCGTGTGGCGTTTCCCCTTTAGAGTAATGGGCACAATAGCCCACTGCCTCAATAGGTGTCACTAGTGGCTCAAACTATTGAAATGAAATTGACATCCAGGGCCTGATCGATTTCCCACACAAAAGACGTCCATTGTATAGGACCTGGTTGCGGTGTGCTGCCCTCTTTCGTAGTCATGATCCCCTTAGCTTGTAGCTTATGTGGGCATAAGTACTTTGGGGATGAAATCCGAATGTTTACGAAGATTGAGAAGATATATGATATTCATCTTCCTAAAGTGGAAGAAAAGGCACAAAATAGTTAACGCCAGTCTCTGAACTGCTAACGTTCTTTGTACAGCCGGACCCTGAAGATAACATCGCCATGTTGGGATGGAAAACGTGGTAAATATTGTTCCCATAGGCCAACGTTCGTCATGAACTGGATGCATCCTCGCCGAGTCGAAAATGGAGAGCTACAAGACCCTGCCAATACACCGAATCACAATCTGGCTGTTTTCCAAAATATAGATTAAGTCAATTACAATTTTAAATCACTGTCAGTCTGAAAATCGCTTCAGCGACGCATTGATTATCTTGTCTTTGAGTGTATCAAGACAAGGGCGGTAACTCGAGCAGAATGATTAATTCCGCAAGAATTCGTATCAAACTTCATTTGGGTGATGTGAAGAGGGCACCGGACATGCTTGGTGTGACTTACAGCTCGGGTCGCGATCAATTACGGGCTTAGGAATGTCCCGAGTTGGTGTGCAGTTTCAATGTAACGCATAAGATGGCCGAGAGACTCCGCCACGTCTACACCGCAACGGCGAATCGATGTCGTAGGCGGCCAAGTGCCAGAACTTCGTAATTGCCAGAACTCGTCCACGGGAGACTCTGTAAACATGTTTTATTCAATAGGAAGATGAACGACTCCGCCGTGGATGGGCTCCTGATGGTACGAGGCCCCAGGAATTGATTCAGTTGGTCAGATGAGAGAAACGCTGCACTTAGAGGATGCATATGCAGTTCGTCGGTGCATTTGAAGTTAGGGTGGTGTCTATGATCGGTGAGACGACCCAACAAGACAGGATCGGCCCTGTTATGATCAATTCAGACGACGGTAAAACGACCAAACCTGATGACGAAAAAATGACTGAAACCCTTTCCCGGCGAATCCGCCGCACCATGACATCAATTTTGCGATACACGTTCATTATGTAATGTCTACATATCTCACGAAATAGAAACGGGTTTCTAAGGTGAAAGACATCGCTTCCTACCAGACTCGAACCCACGGACCCTCACATTAGGCATCAAGCACCAGCACTAAGGGGCACCACGCCTTAACCACTAGGCATCCCCATCTACGTATCCCACGACACTGAATTCGGATCCGATTGGCCTTTTCGCAAAGTGCTAACAAATGAAGCTAAGCGTACGTGGACAGAAAGTCTAAATAGCTAGGGATGTTTCAGTTCACTGACCCGACGCTACTCCTTATTCGGCTGTGTCAGTCGACTTAACACTCCTATAGCATTGAGACTAACCGTTCATCTGTGCTTTTCTCAAAAAACGCAACATCTGCCGACGACCGGGTCCGTTCGATATCAAAGGAGTTGCTCACCGGTCGATTGCAATAAATTACCGAACCCTTTCACCAATTACCGGATTCGTTTCACGTCGCACCTGTTTTCATCATGACAACAGCAACCTTGCACTTAAGGGGCCTCCAGAAATGATGTGCAGCTTGAACACTTAAAAGACAAGATCTGACTGACAGTTGCTTAATTGCTGAAAAAAAACACTAATTGCTTTTTAATGGACATCAAACGATGGGTAAACAGTAAATTCGCAACTGAGGAGACATTTTTTGAAACTGCAATTAATGGGGACTAGAGATTTATCTTAATATTGAAACACTGTTTTTTTTTCGCTTCTGTGCTGATAAATGTACAAGCGAACTCGCTCCTGTTCATTTCCACGTTGCATTAGGAACGTTCCGAAATACCTGTCAAATTTGTACAGGGTACTTATGGACTTACAGGGTACTTATGGACGCCACGTTTAAACACGGGCCATTGAACCATCTTTTTAGATGGGGATTTGGCCTAGTGGTTTAAGGCGTGTGCCCCTGAGTGCTGGCGATTGATGCCATATGCGAGGGTTCGTGGGTTCGATGCTGGTAGGAAGCAATGTCTTTCACCTTAGAAACCCGATTTCTATTTCATATTCTTTACTTGTATCTCCTTTATTTGTGACCCT